>JAEIGR010000103.1:0-419906 GCA_018904305.1 Scaptomyza montana | reverse complement strand
TGCAATTACATACATATATTGTACCAATCAGCTTCCAGCTGTAAGCAAATGTATAAAACCCACTCCATATCAACCAGCTTTATGTTGCGCAGTAGTTCAGTTCTTGCGTGAACTACCAACTCGATAGGCCTTTTTAATGAACAACAAAAGGTTAATTAACATAAATAAATAAATAATTTTCTCAAAATCTGTACGAACGATTTCTCTAGTTTTAATTGCTATAGCTTCCTGAAACATGTACCTTCATTTTGGTATAGCGTGCATTATATGCCGTGTTCTCTGAAAAAAGATATTAAGGCTTGAGAACCATGCATATATTTTGACGGTCATTTTGTATGGGGCTGACATCGAGGTAGCTGCACTCTTTGTCAAATTATTCAAAAACTGTACGAACGATTTTCTTAAAAATTTTACCATAAAATAGGTGAAATAATAGGCTTTAATTCAGTATATGTCATTATTGGTGCCGTGCTCTCTGAGCTGAGATATTTAAGATATGCTGAATATGTGATTTTTTAATCACTTGTGTTACCCACTTGGAAAGCTGAAATATGCCAAACGATGCATAAAAACAATAAATTATTCATTTTTTAATATTTTTGCATAATTTTTCATTAGATTCCATGCTGAAAAACATATCAAAACAGTAAAGTTCATTGGTGGTTCCGACTCATGAACCAAGTTCCGTTTTTCGTTGCCGGTGAACCGTTGCTATCTTGACACACATCACTATTTCCTCGCTAGATTTGACTTTTTTAAAAACGTCATTGCGGGAAAAATTTTCATATATTACATGGGATCATTAAAATATAGCTTCTTTCTGTATGAACCAATTGGTAACAGTCTGACTAAGTTTATAGTTAAGTACTTTTGTAGCTTATTTTTTGTCAATCTTGCTATTTTTTCTCAAAAAATTATGACAGCACTGTAACCCACACCACACTTACTCGAATCTACTACGATCATATTTTCGCTCTTGCATTTGCTTATAGCGCTGAGCGCTCCCAGTTTCCAGTCTGCTTCTCAGTCTCTCTGTTGCGTTGTACCGCTTACAACATTGCGCGCGGCTTTAACGTCGACAATTAGCTTCTTGCTTATTTGCGTCTTGTGTTTGTTTTTCGCTTTTATTTTTAAGCGTAATTAGATTAAATCACGTGTATTTCTGTGTTCAAGTAAAACAAGTTCTGTCCTATACTCTAGTACATAGTAAGTAAAGGATTTATTGTGTATAAACAGCATACTATAATAAAACCAAAGGTGCTTCGTCTAACGCAGGCGCCGTGCATTCATTCACCTTTGACACTGTCAAATACTTGATGTTGGTTACGATTACAAGAAAACTTTGTTTTGGCTCATCAACCTACATTCATATTGCTTGATACAAAATAAGGAAACAATAACAACAACAGCGACAACCGGTTCCTGTTATTTGGGTCATAAGCAAGCCCCTCTTTTCCATTTTCTACTCATGTGTATGTATATGATGGCAGCGACTTGGAATTTTGTTGTAGAAACAAAGAGCTCAAATAATAATTACAATTATTACAACACAGTTTGTTGCATCCCTGTTGCTTTTGTGATTGTTGTTATTGTTAATTATTTTTTTTTTGCTTTACCACTTTGTTATTTTCTTAACTTGCTAGGTTCAAAGTCCAATCTAAGTTAGCTCTAAGACGGACACACACTGATGCGCGACATTGTAAACATCTGTACATACATATGTATACTTTTACACAAACGCATACAGGTGCATTTGTGTAGGCGCAACATCATATATGTATGAATCGCAGCTAATTTATAAAGACATCATCAAATAGCGAGAAATCCATAGAATTAAAGTAAAAACAAAGTTTTTATTGTAAACAGTTAGGTTTGTATTCAATTGATTATTATATTTGAATATTTAAAGTTTAGTTTGTTATATGAACTACTTTGTTTGCACATGCATATGTTTATGCATTAAGCTGATTTGTGAAGATAAGTTATCGCGTGGCGATTTCGAATTCAAAATTTGCGTAGTTTCTTGCTTCCCTGCTACTTTTACCAGACGTGCGAATTTCAAGTTATGCTCACGGTTCAAAGTCCAAGTGGTACTGTGTTTGAGGCACACGTTAATTTAAACTTTACATCATATGATCTGGCAAGGCTACAACACATTTCCCGTGCATATTCAATTGGTTCGTTAAGAAGTAAAACGAAAAGTGTAAATACCATTTTGTGATACGAAGCTTTCAGCCAAGTTGGATGATAGTCAACTTTTTGTTGTCTGCTACAGACACTACATGTTGTATGCGTCACAAATTCACTTACGGTTATTTCTTTTTAAAAATGATGGCGATCATAAAAATTATGCCTTTCAATCATGTCACATTTTTAATTGCGTCTTAAATTGTAGACCCCAACATGCAATTGAACATTAAACGAACGACAATAGCCATAAGAATACATTCTCAAAGTTATATCTTATCGCAGCTTTTTAAATAACGTTCTTTAATGCTGTCAGGCGAAAAGTTTACAAGTGTAAGCAAACTACTAAATTAAAAAATTCAACCTTTCTATAAGAAACAATTGATAAGTATTAAAATTAAAAATTTGTTGGATACAAATCGTTGAAGTATCTTACTATCTATATCTATACGCACGAAATTTGATGACCCCAGCTCATGAACTGTGGCAGATACAGGAATTCACGTTTTAAAGCAGAGGGCTAGGGCGGCAGGGAGTGGCATTCAACAATATAATGAAGTTGCCAGCTATCTTCCAAGATATTCGCAAAGTTTCAAGTATGAACGCGACGATCTCAGAGACAAGAGGAGCTAAACCAAGTTTGTTTAAAATTATCGGTTTCCGACACACAAACATATACACCAGTAATCGATAATAAAAAAATTTTAATTTGAAAATATACAAAGTTGAACCAAAAACTATAGAAAATAAATATGTACATTGATAAATTTAATAAAAAAAATTTAAAAACACTAAAGGAATCAAAGATTAAAGTCAAGCATTCAGTAGCGTAGTATTGCTCACACTTTGAGTGCACGCGTGCACACACACACACACGTCCATACAAACAAGAACTGTATGCGTAATGTCTAGGGATCAGGGTAACTCCTAGTTGAGCTTTCTCGATTTGAGCTTTCTTACTTGTTATGTATTTACTACTTCGCTCGCGATATTTCGGTGCCTTTGAAAACCGATTTACGGCATAAGAAGCGTTTGTTTTAGAAGGTATTGTCAGGCAAACTCCGTATTTTTTTTGGGCATATCCTTATACTACTTTATGGCTTAGAGCAAATGCAGAAAATTGTGTATAAAACATTGGCGCTTTGTATGAATAAGTATTTTTTGTTATAAATTTACTCTGACACCGAAGGTGAAGTGTTTATTGGTTTTGTGCAATGTCCGCATGTTGTCTGTCTACCCCTATGAACCCGCGTTTCTTGGAAACCCAAAAACACAACACTTGGGGCGCTACGGGCTTTATCCAAAAACCATCTACCCAGACACAGAGTGTGTCACACCACTTTCGAGGGCGTGGTCCCAGCCCGAGGCTTGAATAAAAGACAGGATATTTTTCGGGTTAACATCCGCCAGTTGAGTGAGGTCCAATAAGAAGAAAGAACCAAGATAGCTATTTCTATTTTTACAGAGTGCCGGGCAGTCGCAGAAAAGGCGGGAAACTATTTCCTCCTCGTCCCGACAGCTTTTGCAGAAATCGTTGAGGGGCTAGAAGTCTCGCTGCGTGAGTCCCCACTAGCCAGTGTCCCGTAATGGCTCAAATTAAGGAAGCACAGCCTAATCTGCTTAGGTGGATTAGGCCTGAAGAGCGCTTCTTGCAGCGCGTTGGCCAGGTTTGCCTAGCAATCCTGCTCGTGGCGATGGTAAGCTGCCATCTTTTGTTAGCTTCGAGTTCGAAGTGCGATCGAACCTAACTAGCTGGCCATGGGAATACCCAAGCCCTCCTTATCTGCGTGGAGAGGCATGGTAGTACCATGCCTTGCCAGCTCGTCTGCTTTACAGTTGCCCTCGTACCTTTATGTCCGGGCACCCAAATGAGGTATATTTCGAACTGCTCTGCCATCCCCTGTATAGATCTGCGGCAGTTTGTGACGGATATCGCCTTTAGGGATTTGATAGCCGCATGGCTATCAGAAAATATGCAGATCCTTGCTGCAGAGCATTTACTTTCGGAAATGCATGAGAGTGCCTCCTGTATTGCGCGATCTCGGCTTGAAACACACTGCAGTGGTCTGGAAGGCTGAACGATTTGCTTATAGATAGCTCTTCGCAAAAGACGCCTCCCCCTACCCGGTCGTCTAGCTTAGAGCCATCGGTGTAAATTTTTACAGAGTCTGTCGGCCCTGGCGTGCCTGAGCACCAATCCTCCCTTGGGGGGACTAGTGTATGGAAAGGGGTTTTGGGGAATTCCTGAGGACAACAATAGTCCGTGTTTGAGGGGATAAGCAAGTTACCCACTAGAATATTGGAGTGTCCGAACTTCTGCTCAGACCACTGCTTGGTTTCCCTTATGCGTAGGGCAGAGAGAGTTGCTACTAATTTCCCCATTTGGTCTATTGGTAGGAGCCTTAGTATATTGTCAAGAGACTCAGTTGGGGTCGTTCTGAGGGCTCCTGTTGTGGTCAGTCCAGCGGCACGCTGTACTTTGCTCAGCTTGTGGACTGATGTCTTTTTGGACAAAGTTGGCCACCATACTATCGAGAGTGAGCCCTAAGTATTTGGCGAATTTACTGAAGGCAAGTTCCATCCCATTCAGGGTTGGTGGTCTGAGGGGAGGGATCTTATACTTCTTAGTGAAGAGGACTAAATCAGTTTAAGCTGGGTTTAGTCCAAGTCTCCTTGCTGTAGCCCATGAGGACAGGGTTCGAAGTGCAGTGGTCATAAGCTCGCACAAACTTTGGGGGTATTTACCCGAGAAGGCTATGGCAACGTCGTCCGCATAAGCGATAAATTGACAGCCCCCTCCCTCTATGGAGCGCAGGAAGCTGTTAACAGCCACATTCCAGAGGAGAGGGGTGATAACACCTCCTTGCGGGGTACTTCTATTGACTGATTGACTGGAAATGGTCTTAGACCCAAGGGTGGCCCTAACGATCCTGCATTTGAGCAGCTAAAAATTATATTTATATTATATATTATATTATTTTTTTATATTATATATTATATTTGAATGTAATAAAAATAAAATCTTAATCGCTTTGATTTCATTTTTTTCACAATACATATTTACAATGAAACCAATTCACATGTGTTGCGTAAGACGAGATAACTCGTCTTCACTTAATTTTAACTGCGCAACGTGAGAAGGATTAAAAAAAACAAGAAGGCTCTAGTCGGGAGAGCCCGACTAGAAGATACCCTGAACCCAGTTGCAATAAATATATTAAATTTATATAAGACTTTGGTATACCGACTTAATTCATGAACCATTTCGTGTTATATGTTCTGACTGTAACAAACTTTTTATACTCGATACCGAAGGTAAAGAGTATATTGGTTTTGTGCAATGTCCGTCATGGTGTCTGTCCGTCTGTCCGTCCGTATGTGTGCAAGTTTTTTCCACACCCTTCAAGCTAGAGACTTGAAACTTTCCAATTCTCTTTATCTATGGGATAGTAAATTAAAGTGTCAAGATGGGGGTTCTACGATAACGGGTGGGCTGGTAAATCGATAAATTCGATAACTCAAAACCGATAAATCCACATATTTCGCACATCCTTACAGCTAGAAGTACCAAATTTGGTAAGAAGATAGCTATTAGCAACCCCCAAAAAACTGCATCAAAAATTTTGGAGCCACGCCCCCCCATTCCGCCCCCAGCCCCACCGCATTTTAAAGTCAAAATAGCCCATATCTCCCACAGTTTTTGAGCTATAGCCACCAAATTTGGTGCCAAGATAGGTGATGATGACCCCCTAAAAACTGCACCAAAAGTTTGGATGCCACGCCCACCGATACTGCCCTAGCCGCCCCCATCCACCCCAACGCTTCGTCAAAAACGGGAATGAGTGTATCTTCCAGAGTTGTGGAGCTAAAGCCACCAAATTTGGTAAGAAGATAGCTGGCAACGACCCCCAAAAATCTGTATCAAAGTTTTGGAGCCACGCCCTCCATTTCGCCCCCCTTTCCCCACTTTTTACAATTTTCGAGCTAGAGTCACCAAATTTGGTATGAAGATAGCAATTGACATTTCACAAAGATCGGCATCAAAAATTTTGATGCCACGCCCACCCATACCGCCCCCAGCCCCCCCTTTCCCCACTTTTTACAAACTTCGAGCTAGAGTCACCAAATTTGGTATGTAGATAGCAATTGACATTCCACATAGATCTGCATCAAGAATTTGGATGCCTCGCCCATCCATACCGCCCCCAGCCCCCCCTTTCCACACTTATTACAAATTTCGAGCTAGAGTCACCAAATTTGATATGAAGATAGCAATTGACATTTCACAAAGATCTGCAACAAAAATTTTGATGCCACAACTACCCATACCGCCCCCAGCCCCCCCCCTTTCCCAACATTTTACAAACTTTGAGCTAGAGTCACCAAATTTGGAAGGAATATAGCTGGTGGCATCCCCATCTGCATCGGAAAATCTTTAAGGCAGCGTACACCCCTGCCGCATCCGTACCCCTTTGCAATCAGGCCTCTTTTTACCGGTTTTAATACTGGTATCGAGTATGCCGCAGTCGGTTGCGTCCGACTGCAACGTTTCCACTTGTTTCTCTTGTCTCCTTGGAGGCCTCAACTTCAGTACTAAAAAGATCGATCCTTTTTGCTTTATCTAATCGTAACCACTAATAACTAATCCAACGCTGGTCTGATTGGGTTTTTCTGGGTTTTTCCTAATCCACGCAACAAATGTTGGACCACTAATTTTATTGTTGAGTTTCCAAGAGCTTTAACGTTAACTTTATACATTTTTTACCTAAACTTACTTTCAGATTTATATATAATTTTATTTTAATTAATTTCAAATTTTAATTTTATTTTAACTTTAATTAATTTGAAATTATGTATGGTATAGGAGAACTTATGTTCAAAATCTGAAGTCTCTAGCTCTTGTAGTCTCTGAGATCCACGCGCTCGTACAGACGGACAGACGGACGGACAGACGGACATGGCTTTATCGTCTCGGCTGTTGATGCTGATCAAGAATATATACATACACTTTATGGGGAGATGCTTCCTTCTGCCTGTTACATACTTTTGCACAAAACCATTATGCCCTTTTTACCCATTTTATGGGTTCAGGGTATAAAAATAAAATTACGCAGCTAACAGGTTAACAGCAAGAGTCCCCAAATTTGGTTAGAAGATAGATGGCCCCTTCTACCAAAGATCTGCATTAAAAGATTGAATGCCGCGCCCACTTCTGCTGCCCCCAGCCACCCGATATTTAAAAACTGGGCTGCTTATATCTTCCACAGTTGTTGAGCTAGAGTCAGCAAACTTAGTAGGCATATAGCTGGTAATATCCTCCAATTATCTGCATCAAAAATGTTTGAAAGACACGACCACACCTCCCAATTGCGTCGGTGACAGATTCTTTAAAATTAACATAATCGAATTGCGTTAATAATAAGCTTTAGTAGAAAAATACCTTATTATAGTATTGATGTTGCGTTAAAATCAGTGCCAAATTGAGTAGCAGTTAATATATATGGGGAAATTCATTGCAATTTTATTGTAAGAAGTACAAATTACTTTTTGTATGTTAAGTCGATAAACAGATTCTGTAAAGTGTTTGCAGCTTTTCAGAGTTGAATCACTTGCATTGCTCCGGTGCAGCTTTATGAAGTATGCAGCATAGAGGACTGCGAAAGATATTAATAGAACAAATCAATGTTATCTTCTCCCTTTGTTATCGGAATTTTATAATAATATAAAATAATAATAATAACACAATTCCCTTGTTGGCTTGCTATGCCATTCACCATAGGCATTACTCTTTTCTATATTTATAAATGTGGTTCTACATAAATCTATTTATTTACGTGTTAAACAATGATGCATATATTAAAGTTTATCTCAGTCCCAGTCATGAAGTGTATGCGAAAGGTTTAAATACTTTCTCTCCTATAGAAATTAATCTTAACGTACTCGGGAAAATTAACAAACATATTGAATGTTTGTATGGTCATACGTTTAAGAATTCAAGTAAATTGATTAACCTTTATCATGTTTTGCCGGCAACAATAAGCTCTTATTTTCTCTTTTTCGATCGCTCTCCCGGATATCGAGCCCCCCTCCGCGGTTTTCTTGGATGGCAAGAACTGTGACGCAGCAAACAGACATGCCAAAGTGTTATATGTATCTGTATCTGTATCTGTCTTTGTAAATGTATTTGCATCTGTATCTATCTCTGTCTGTGTCTCTGTATCTGTTTGCTTTTGCTTTTACCGGCGACGCGTCGCGACGTTTCGTTCGCTTTATGAGACACAATATGCACGGCTTCTCTGCCACGCAGCTAAATCAGTTAACACTCAGTGCTCAAGTGATCAAGTTGTTTCGCTTCCTCTCTATTTTATATCAAAAATAAAACGCAAGCACTAGAAAAACTGTAAACGGAATATATGTAATTGAATTGACTGCATTTGAAAAAATAAAACTCAAAGGTTTGTCAAAAGCAGATTGCCTGCTTACCCTTGTAGACAAACTAATTGAAGGTCACATTACCAAAAATATAAAAACAATACTTATTACAGTTCGCTGCTTAAAATTGTTATTTGTTTGCCATTGTGCCAAGTGTTTGTCCCACTTATTGGCGCTGCTCAGAAGTACTCTCACTATATTCATATGTACCTACATACATATGTACATATGCATCTACATATGTATATATTCTCGTATTTTCGAGTGTAAGTCCCCTTGCGATAAGCGATTTCTTATCAGCACATTTAAAGATTCTTTTCCCTGTTATAAAGTTATATAAAAGAGTTGGTGTATTATAGTTCTGTTTAGCAAATCTGTCATATATCTTTTTACAAAAAAATTTCAAAGCAAAAATGGTTAAGTGAAAAACAAAATGTACAATTGAAATTGGACTTTGAAACCTCGTGCCCAGCGCTAAATAAATCAAACAAATAAAACGCAACAAAAACTGGCAAGTGTGTATATGTATGTACATATTTATTTATTTGTTGTTCGGTTTTGTCGCCATAGATACAAAAACCAAAAATTCAAATCAATGCACCCACACATGAATTTTTAAAAGCCGGTAGCGATGGTAAAAATTATTACGCATACGCCGCAAAGCATAATCAAAAGTGGGTCATACGAAAATAAACATTTGTTATTTGTTGTTGTTTCTGATTATTGTTGTGTGTGTTTTGTTTTGTTGTTCATTATTGCTGCTGCGTTGGCCTTCAGCATCAGGTCGCTTTTTTTTAACTCAGTATCAAGGTTTATTGCTAAGGCAGAAAACAGCTTTCCAAGCTTGTGATTTTTGGTTGCTTATATCAGCTCAGCACAAGGTAGATGACTTCCACATCATTTATTCGTAATTATTTAAATTTTCACTCACACTATTGTGCGCTATACATAAAAGCACACTCTTATACATTAATTACAAAGCATTAGTATGTATACAAACAATGCAAAAAAACATTAATTGTTTTTCAATAAACACTTGACACTTTATAAATTAAACAAGATGCTTGAGTGTTCACCCAGACAATTAGATAGTGTAGTGACTGCTCCAATCAAAATTTAATGAAACTATCAGTCCCTCTCTTCTACGCTTCACCACCGACTCTACATACTCATTAGCTCTCATGCTTCGGGGTTATCGCAACTACGAAGGCGCGAACTTCTCTGTGACGTCAATTGCTTGAACATTTTCAACAGCTTTAACTACTCTTTAATAAACATAGAATGTGTAAGGGGATTGCATCGCAGATTCCTAAGATCTGGGCAATAACAAAGTCTAAAATTCAAAGGCTAAAAGCTGCGACGCATTTGAATTTAACTTTCAAATGCATTAATGTTTCAAGTCAAGAATTTCAACCTTGAATTAAAATTTGTCATTTCTCGTGTAAAGGTGCGACTCCTTTTTTTTTGATTACCCAGTGTTTTACCTTGTACATGTTAATCTGTTTTATGCAAAATGCCATAGTTTTACCGCAGATGTATCAAACTAATAACAAGTTGTCTTTCGTTGGTGACGGTAGTGTTTTTGCGTGCTCTTAATTATTTATTGTTCTCTTGTGTTTGTGAACGGTGTTTTACTCTGTTTAATCTGGTAAATATTTTTAGCAGTGATTGCAAATATACGTTGTATATATTTACGTTTGCATAAAAGAGTTTGACGAGTTAATATTCACTTTGATTTGCAGTTGAACTGACACTGCTCTGCGTTAACATAAAGAAAACATACGTACATACATACATACATATATTTGCATTTGCATATTTTGTGTGTACGATCCTTGTCCCTACTTCCTTCAAGTTGACGCGCTACCTCCACGTGGTTCTTCCTGGATTGTCAATAAACACCCGATTAGTGGCAAACTAAAGCGCGCGGCGGGATTCCTAATCCTCCAAATTAGGTTATGGCGTAGGACTTGAAATCCACCCACAGAAAACAAATCTTCAATGAAAGATGCAAGAGGAGCCTCGGAGCGGATTCGAACTAACGTTGACGACTATGGCAAACGAAAAAAGGACTATGATTTGAGGGTATGCACTTGGAATGTACGAACATTGTATTGACCGGGTGCTGCTCAACAACTAGCAGATACACTCAACAAGTGTAAGGCAGACATTACTGCTATCCAGGAGATGCGATGGAAAGGACAGGGTTGCATCAAGAAGAAAGACTGTGACATATATTACAGCTGCCATTCGCAAAGGCATGAATTTGGCGTTGGCTTTGTTGTTGGTGCTAGGTTACGGCAACGAGTCTCCCACTTCCTGCCAATAAGTGAGAGACTTGCAACAATACGCATAACTGCTAAATTCTTTAACATCAGCCTAATTTGCGCGCACGTCCCTACTGAAGAAAAAGACGATGCCACGAAGGATGCCTTCTATGCGGATCTCGACCGAGCATACGGCCGTTGCCCATCCCATGACATTAAAATTCTTCTCGGAGTTTTAATGCCAAGGTAGGGCGTGAAGGGGTCTTTAGTGCAACCGTCGGGCGATTTAGCCTACATGAGTCCACCTCGAGCAATGGTCTCAGATTAATTGGCTTTGCTGTGGCGCACAATATGGTAGTACGTAGTACTGGATTTCGTCATCTGGATATCCACAAAGCATCTTGGCTGTCTCCTGATCGACTGACGCGGAATCAGATCGATCATGCTGTGATTGATGCAAGGCATGCATCTAGCATACTCGACATACGATCTTGTCGGGATCCTAACATCGACTCTGACCACTACCTTGTCGCAGCCAGGGTTCGCACACGGCTATGTGTGTCGAAAACGTCTTTTCGTGGTATGCAAAGAAAGCTGGACATCAGAAAGCTGCACTCACAACAGAGTAATGACGCAGTCACCTCTCGGCTCTCTGGCCTACTAAGCCAACCAGCTCCAAATGCAGAAAACACCGCCGATATGTGGACGCGCATATCTCGCTCCTTACGAACCTCAGCGGAAGAGGTGCTTGGATTCCGGCGCCCTCTCATAAGGAATCCATGGTATGACCAGGAGTGTCGTGAAGCAACAGCTGCAAAAGACGCCGCCTATAGAAGAACACTGCAATCTGGAGCCACACGAGCTGTGGTAGAGGCGTACAGGACAAGGAGAAGAGAGGAGAAACGCCTTTTTAGACGCAAAAAACAAGAACTAGAAAGGCAAGAATGCGAGAAAATGGAGAACAGCAGATGCAGAAATGACGCACGGAACTTCTACCAAAGAGTTAAGCGTCTGACCCAAGGCTTCAAGAGTGGAGGAGTTCCATGCAGAGATGATGACGGAAACCTAGTGACAGACGCAGGGGTCGTGCTGAAGTTATGGAAGAGTCACTTTTCGAATATGTTGGCAGATAATCCTGAAAACGATATTGGGGAAGATGACGTGCAAATGCCAAACCACGACGACGGAATTGATATATCAAGCCCCAGCTATATCGAGGTTGCAACCGCTATTCAGCGGCTTAAAAACAATAAGGCACCAGATGCAGATGGCCTGGCAGCCGAATTGTTTAAGACTGGTGGCAATGAGTTGATTTGGGAGCATGCATAAACTTATCTGCAAGATATGGCTCATGGAGTGCATGCCCGGCGATTGGAACCTCAGCCTGATCTGTCCCATCCTAAAGAAGGGTGATGCCACATTGCGCACCAACTATCGTGGCATCAGTCTACTTCCTGTCGCATATAAGGTTTTTACAAGCGTATTATGTGAAAGGCTAAAACCCCATGCCGAGGCAATTATTGGACCTTATCAGTGCGGCTTCCGCCCTGATAAGTCCACGATTGACCAAATCTTCACACTGCGCCAAATCCTGGAGAAGACACATGAAAACCAAATCGACACGTACCACCTCTTTGTCGACTACAAGGCAGCTTTCGATAGCCCAAGGCGGGATTGCTTATACACTGCTATGTCTGAGCTTGGTATCCCTGCAAAGCTAACGCGACTTTGCAAGATGACATTGAGCAATACTAGCAGCTCTGTCAAGGTAGGAAATGACCAATCCGAAACCTTTATCACCAAGCGTGGTCTCAGACAGGGTGACTCGCTTTCTTGTATGCTCTTTAATCTTTTGATGGAGAGTATTATAAGAAAGGCTGCTGTGCATCGGACGGGGACAATACTAACAAACAGATGTTCCCAACTCCTTGGATATGCTGATGATATTGACATCATTGGCCGCACTAAGCGTGATGTAACGGCGGCGTTCGGATCTATTGAAAGATAATCGGCCAAAGTTGGTTTGACTGTAAATGCAGGGAAAACGAAGTTTATGGTATGCTCTAGCAGAGAATCTCGGCGTCTAGATTCACAGCTTACCGCTGGTAACCATAGCTTTGAGTCCGTCAAGGAATTTGTTTACCTTGGATCTGCGGTCACCAATAGCAATAATGTCAGTCTGGAGATTATGCGAAGAATAACACTTGCCAACAGGTGCTACTTTGGGCTCAGTAGACAAATAAACAGTAGAGCCCTCTCTCGACAGACGAAGAAAACACTCTAAAAGACGCTCATCCTTCCAGTTCTTCTTTATGGTGCGGAAGCCTTGACAGTATCACAATCAGATGTAGCTGCTCTTGGGGTTTTTGAGAGGAAAATTCTTCGCAAAATCGATGGTCCTGTCTGCGTTAGCGGTATCAACAGCAACAGGTGGAACGATGAGCTGTATGAGCTATACAACGATGTCGACGTAGTCAGTCGTGTGAATATTCAGCGACTTCGCTGGCTGGGTCACATCGCTCGTATGGAGGAAGAATCTCCGGCTCGGAAGGTGTTTGATGCGGTGGTAGGCAGACAGCGAAGGAGAGGACGACCGCGGATACGTTGGCATGACCAAGTGACTGAATGCCTGTCGAAACTTGGGATTGTCAACTGGAGAAGACGCGCCCAAAGCAGGAGCGCGTGGAGGAGCCTTGTGCATCAGGCAGTGACCCGATAGGGTTGTAGACGCCAAACAATAATAATATTTTGTGTGTTTACTAACAACAAACAGCTTGTCAATTTTTTTTTCTTGCTCTCGCTTTACAGCATCAGTGCTCTCCCGCTCTTATCCGCTATTATCCGTCGCACTTGCGGTTCTATCTGCCTACGTGCTTACGCTCTCTCATTTAAGCGCTCATTTGATATTTACTGTTTTATATTGCTCTTGCAGAGTTACGTTTTACTTATACTTACCTGCGCCTTACTTTGTTTTGTGCTAGCATATCAGTTGCCAGTTAAAACCTTAAAATAATTTGAAAATGTTTGCATGCTGTAGCACCAATTGCAAAGTGGTTGGAACCACCAACCAAGATTTTATTTTGTGTGGATTGTGTGACAACACGATCCACATGAAATGTGCTGGCTTTACTGCCAAAATCAGGGACTGCTTAATTGCAGATACAGGCCTTAAATGGTATTGCGAGCCCTGCAATTTGGCGGTGAAAGAATCGACCAAATTCATGAGGCAGAATCATGCTGGCTTTAAAGCTATGCATGTAGCTTTTAATAATCTGCAAGCGTCATTCAACGAGCTTGAGCTTAATTTCAAAAATGGCAAGGTGATTACCGAATCTCCGAAGCGTAAAAAGACTTCGGGTCATAATCCACTTATTGTCCCACCTGTTCTGCCAACCAAACCCCTTCTGGTGCCTAACATTAATCCTTCAATTGGTTCCAATGCTAATCCACTCATGTTATTTAACGCCCCTGCAAGGAATCCCATCAATAACCTAGCCACTTTTACTTCTGATCCTTTGCATGAGCCCTCCGGTTCAGCAGCTCGTGTGCCTATTAATCCAAATACAGGTACAACTGGGGCTCACAAGACTCTTGTGGTTGTCCCGCTTAATAAGTTTATTTTCGTGTCTAGGCTAGCATCCGATACTTCATCGGATGATGTTTGTGCCTACGTTAAAAGTAATATCGATTCACCACATATTATGGTTGAAAAATTTAAATTTAAACATGCCCGACGCATATCTTCTTTCAAGTTGAGTGTTCCGCCCGAACTTTTCTCGACAATTTGTTCACAAAAGTTTTGGCCACCACAGCTCATTGTGAAGGAGTATGTGAATAGGCGAAATAGTAGTAATAATATTAACGGTATTAGGATTAGCAGCGCACCACCTGTTAGCCACCATGTAGCCTCCACCTCGGCTGCAAAAAACTAACAAAAGTTATTAGCTTGGCCTATCAAAACGTTAGAGGCCTTAACACTAAACTTGCTAAATTTTATGTTAACAGCCTATCCTTTGATTCACAAATAGTTGCACTTACAGAAACCGGGTTAAAACCCGATATTTCTGATTATTCCGTTTTTCCTTCCAAATATAATTTATATAGATGCGATCGCACTTCCCGGAAGGGGGGTGGTGTTCTCATTGCTGTTGACTCTTGCATTTCCTCTGAACCGATTCATTCTCATGATCTTCCGGACATAGAGTTTTTATGTGTTAAAATATTACTAAACTGCCGTTCACTTTATGTTACTTGTTCTTATATTCCTCCTCATTCTGATATTAACATTTACTCATCCCATCTGAGTGCCCTGCAACTTGTTTCGTCATTGTTGACAGATATGGATAATCTGATAGTGGTTGGTGATTTTAATCTGCCACATGTTGTATGGTCTGCAAATGACACATCTTCGGCAGCATTACCAGTCACTTCTGATGATTTTATCGATGGCCTACTGGAGTTAGGCCTATCGCAAGTTAACAGGGTGCACAACTGCAGTGGTAGAATGTTGGACTTGATATTCGTTTCGGACTCAGATTGCAGTAATGCTAGTAGAATACCCCCTCTAGTGCTTCCGGAAGATACCTACCATCCAACCTTAGAACTATCCTTTGAAATTCTTAGCCTTAGTCCATCATCTAAAAGTTCTTCAAAAACCCGTTGTTTTCGTAAAACTAATTTTACTTAATTAAATTATCTTCTTCAATATACTAATTGGTCTCGCCTATATACTTGTAGTGATATAGAAACTGCCATTGCCATATTTTATAGGACCTTGAATTCGCTTTTGGATATTTGTGTTCCCCTCACTTGTTCTTCAAGTGATAATAAACCACCATGGTTTACGAGGGAACTATCGAAATTGTAAAACGTGAAGACAAGATCATATAAAAAATTTAAAAAATCGGGAACTACTTTAGATTTATCTTCGTATTTAGTAGCAAAATCTAGTTTTCTTTCTGTTAACACATCTTGTTATAATAATTATCTTAATCGTTGCAGACTAAACTTTTCACGTGACCCTAAACAGTTTTATAAATTTGTTAACTCTAAACGTAAGTCTTCTTGTTTGCCATCCTCAGTATACCTTGATGATACAAAAGCAAGTTCTGATCAGGCAGTAGCCGATCTATTTGCTGAGTATTTTCAATCAGTATACTAATCGAATTTATATAGTAATAGTAATTCCTATCCTTTTCAAGTTCATGCGTCAAATTGCATATATGTACCAGTAATTACTGAGTCTACGCTCCTGAGTGAATTTAACTCTATCAAACCTGGCTACTTGCCTGGCCCTGATGGAGTGCCAGGTTGTATTCTTAGATTCTGCGCGGATTCACTTTGTAAGCCCTTAAATAAATTATTTAACTTGTCTGTTGACTCAACTGTGTTTCCTGATATATGGAAGGAATCCTTTATAATTCCACTCCATAAAAATTCTTCAAAGTCAAACGTTAAAAATTATAGGGGTATATCCAAGTTGTCTGCCATTCCAAAAGTCTTTGAAAAAATTATTTGTTTTCAATTATATCGCCTTATCAACACGGTTTTGTTAGGCGTAGATCAACTACCACTAACCTTCTTGAATTCACTTCGCTTGTTATTAAAGGGTTTCAGGAAAAAATGCAAACTGACGTTGTTTACACCGATTTTAGTAAGGCATTTGACTCTGTTAGTCATTCTCTGTTGCTTCAAAAATTGAATATTATCGGATTTCCATCAAAACTTTTATTGTGGCTTTCGGAGTACTTGTGTGGCCGAACACAAAAAGTCGTTTTTAATTCGTCTGTTTCTAAACCTATTTTAGTTACCTCTGGTGTTCTCCAAGGTAGTCACCTTGGACCTTTGCTATTTAATTTGTTTATTAACTATCTTCCAGCTGTTATTACTAACTCTTTTGTTTATATGTTTGCTGATGATGTAAAACTATGTTTCACCTACAATGATGCTTCTCTGTGCAACCTACTACAGTCGGATTTGTGTGCGCTGTCGGCCTGGTATCGTTTTAACTTACTCAATTTAAACTGTTCAAAATGTAAAGTCATGTCTTTTTGTAGAAGTACCCCTCATACTGCTCACTACTTGCTTGATGCTTCACCACTTGACCGCGTGTTTAAAATTAAAGATTAAGGCATTATTCTTGATCCTAAGCTAAAGTTTGACTCTCATATTTCGTCTATGGTTAATAAGGCCATAAATGTCATTGGCTTCATCAAGCGGTGGTCGAAAGAGTTTAACGATCCCTTTTTTGTCGAATTAAATTTAATGTCCCAATTAGATCTTCGCGTAACTTTTTACCCTTTAGCCTTGATCGTTGCTTGAGCAACTATTTAATTCATGAACCATTTCGGGTTATATGTTCTGACTATAACAAACTTTATTCTCTTGTCTCCTTGGAGGCCTCAACTCCAGTACTAAAAAGATCGATCCTTTTTGCTTTATCTAATCGTAACCACTAATTACTAATCTAACGCTGGTCTGATTGGGTTTTTCTGGGTTTTTCCCAATCCACGCAACAAATGTTGGACCACTAATTTTATTGTTGAATTTCCCAGAGCTTTAACGTTAACTTTATAAATTTCTTACCTAAACTTACTTTCAGATTTATATATAATTTTATTTTAATTAATTTTAATTTCAAATTTAAATTTTTATATTAATTTTAATTAATTTGGATTTTATGTCAGCTGATTATAGTTGACAATAAACAAATAAATAAATCACTCAACGCGGCGTACACCACTGCCTCAGCCGTACTCCTCGTTTGAAATCAGGCCTCTTTTTACTCGTTTTTTATCATAGTAAACCGAAGTCGGTTGCTTCCGAATGCAACATTTTAACTTGTTATTAGATGCTTATAGTGCAAGAAGGGATAAGATAAAAAATTGTTTTTTTTTTTTTATTGTATTGTATAAGTGTATTTATTTAGAGTCTGTTTAATACCATATTAACAAAAATTATTGATAGTTTAAAATTGGTACAAATGTAGCTTGTATCAGGTTTGACCACTCGTTTCCCTATCCTTGTCCTTGGTTTTATCATCGAGGAATTACATACATATAGAGCAGTCAAACAGCAAAATTCTAATAGACAGTCAGAACTCGACACACAGTAATTCGGCTGCTGAGAAGGGCCACCAGAAGGCAAAGCTTCACTCATTTTACAGTCACTGGTGGCGTCCTCAACTTGTTTAGTAATTGCCAAAAATTCATAATAGTTGAGAAAGGACCCTGAACGTCAAGACAAGTACTAATTTAATGCGCTGCACATGTATAAACACATGCACACGCACATTCAAATGCAGGGCTGGAAAGTAAAATATCAAAAATCACGACAAAGCGAAGGTCCACCAAAAACTAAAAACATGCAATTGCACATACACATATGTAAATATACGACATATGTAGGTATACTATATTAGCTCATATGCCGCTGCAGGCGAACAGCATACAGACGCACATGCTTCTGCGTGCTACCAGATTTCTGGCATGCGACCGCATACATAAAAAGGAGTTGGTTGTCTGTTCTATCATAGAACTTCTATGAGAGATCATTCGCAGCTAAAGGCCTATTTACTAGTGCTGCAAAAATATCGATATTTGGCGGTATCGATATTTTCGATATTTTGAAGAAAAAATCGATTATATCGATATATCGAATTTTAATAAATATTTTTATTTTTTCAGCGACAATCACTGCAAGATTAAAAAAGAAAACAAAATCTTTTTAGAGATCAAACAAAAACTATTTATTAAATTCATCATTAACTTAAAACTAAAAAATCATAAGAATAATATATTCAAAAAAACAAATCAAATATTAATAAAATTAACAAACAAAACAATTGCCTTCATGGCAGTTGCTTATTGAGATCAAAACCATCTATGGCAAAATCCACTGGTTTTTGCTTAGGAAAACTAAATTGTTAACTGTGTCAGATTCTAAGGAAGCTCTTTTTTTGTTTGCTATCATGCCAGCTTTGCTGAACACGCGTTCGCTCTCCGTGGAGGTGGCCGGAATACATAAATATTGTGTAGTAGGGTGCATTCGTGTCATGTGGTTTTGCAGATTTGTGGTGTTTCCACTTGTTTTACACACTTTGCCACACTTCTTGCACATGGCACTACCACCATCCTTTGATTTTTCAAAAAAACTCCAGACTTTTGATTTGCCACTCCTGTCGGTTTTTTTAACATCTTCTGCAGCACCTAAAATACTCAAGAGCTATAAATTCATGTCTATACATTACTGTAAGTCAATTATACATACGTTTTCTGCCAACAAACTGGTCCATCCTCTTCGCCAATCTTGTTCATTTAAATCAAACTAGAATAATTCAATTATTATAAATTTTGTAATAATTTGTCTAACTTTTTACTTACCCAGCCAACGCAAACGCAAAGTGTGACCATTATTTCGATATATCGATCTTATAAAAAATGGATCGATATTTTCGCAAAATTTGAAAATATCGATATAATCGATATTGAATCGATATTTTTGCAGCACTACTATTTACTCTTGACTTAACTTAACGTAAAAGTCAGCTGACTCAATCTGCCTTATGGCTGTCAATGCTAGCGTTTACTCTCAACTTAACGTAACTTAACTTAATTCTGAACCTGCAGGTTGCAGATTCTTACGTTAAGTTCTTAAGTTGAACAGTGTTGATTAACATGAAAATCAAACAGCTGATCAAAAACTGTGATGCAAAACGTTTAACGCTCTTTACAAAATGTTTACAAAATCAAATATTCAAATGGATGAAGATAAACTTATTATTTTAGTACAAAATCATGCTTTATTATATGATAAAAAGTCAAAAGACTTTAAAAATATAATTAAAAAAAGAGAAGTTTGGTCTGCAATTGCCAAAGAACTTGGTTGCAACGTTGTATTCAAAATGCGCCCATGAGCGGTCAATATATTTTTCTGTGTTTAACAGCACTGACACACTGATTTCTTAAGTTAAGGCCTGTACGCATGAGCCCCGTACAGCTCCCGTACAGTATACATGAGTTTTACGGCTGTAACGACAAGTGTTGAAAAATTCACATATTGTGGCGGTAGGCTAATTGTTTTTTGTAAATAAATCGGAAATGCAACTGTGTTTTGTACACTTGATTTCAAAATAATGATTCGCGCGCTACTTTTGTGTTTGAGTACAGCTAACGCCCTGCTTCTTGCGGTTGCATTTTAGTGAACCCATATTTGATGGGCAGAGCTGAGATTTCCAAAGATTATGCTAAACATAACTGAAACCACTCAAAAGACTCAAAGCAAATTCACCTTAATAATCTATACCCTGCAATAGATCAGTGGCAGTACAATCCAGTTTATATGTTATTTAAATTGTATCTTATTAATTAATAAATATATTTTTATTCATTACTTCTTGCGCAGCATTGACTGCCAAAACAATAAGTATGGCTCTATTGGAGCCTGAATTAGGTCAACTTTGTTAATATTATCCGAAAAATGTATATGCCGGCTCTTGCCCGACATGTTGTTGCATTTTTTACAACCGTAAATAGCTGCTGAAAGCTATTTACTGCCCGTAGCATTTTAACATAACATTTTAACATTTTCATTGTTCAACACTACCGTACCAGCAGTAGCTAACAGAACTGCAGACCTTAAATGTACGTACTGTACTGAAGCTGTACGGGACCATTTTTTTTATATGAAGTTTTTGCTGTACGGGAGCTGTACAGGCGTCTGCGTACAGGCCTTTAAGTTAAGTTGAGAGTAAACGCATACATTCCTTAAGTTAAGTTACGTTAAGTTACGTTAAGTTAAGTTAAGTTAAGTCAAGAGTAAATAGGCCTTAAGCCAGCGACCAGAATGACTTGCATATACCGAAGTACTGTGTCTGACTGTCTATAAGAATTTTTCTGATTGACTGCTGTATGTGTAATTGCTTGTTGCTTATATCCTATCTCGTTTGTTTCTATCACTCCAACCAATTTAATTAAATTTAGTATAGGTATTTGTTAGAAATATTTAAGTAAGACTGCACAGCCTATAATTTCAAACATCATAAAATTTTTAATTTTATAACTTTAACTAATTAAGTGCCGGACGCAAATCAAGCAAGTCCGTAAGCAAAGTTGAATAATCTAATAATAATGCACTTGAATGTGTTGAATGTCATTGCTAGATCATGCAATATTGAGTAGCTCAGACTAATGCACGTAAATATCTTAACTTGTCCATATCTAACACATCTGATATTTGTTTAAATTGCAGCGTTATTTGAAAGTAACCAAAAGCAGCAGGTATGGCTGAAGCCCATGCCGCCGTCGCCTTCTCGTTTGCGATAACGCACGAAGGCTTCGACATTAACTATGACCACGAGGTGCTTAATCTAGTCCTCAACTCGGGCGTGCGCTCCTGGAAGAAACGTGTGGCACGTGCCAGGGTAACGATTATATTGATTTAAGGATGTAGCAACAATTTTAAATTCATTTTTTTTTTTTTGTATTTATATTTGTAGAATGGCATTCGCAACGGTGTTTACCCAGCTCATATACAAAGTTTGTGGCTGATTACAGCTATTGCTCTGGGCCTGCACTTTGCCGGTTATCAGGCACCCTTTAATTTGACCAACAGAATTATGTTGCAATTGCCCAGCAATACAATTAACTGGCAGATATGCGCCTGCTTCTTGGCAGCACTTATCATCTGGCTTTCTATATGCTTTACGATGCGGTATACGCTAAAGTTGCTGCTGATTTACAAGGGCTGGATGTATGAGTCCCGAGCACCTGGCAGTCGTGTCTCCATAGCCACCATGATGTGGGTTCCCTTAGTTCGCGTCCTTTCTAGCTGGAACAAGCCAGGTCTTTACAGTTATCAGGGCTCCCTGCCACGCCTGCCGTTGCCCTCTGTTCATGATACGATGACGCGTTACTTGCGATCAGTGCGTCCACTACTAGATGACGAAAACTACGAACGCATGCAGAGATTGGCCAAAGAGTTTGAGCAAACAATAGGCAAGAAGCTTCAATGGTATCTTAGGCTCAAGAGCTGGACATCGACTAATTATGTCTCAGATTGGTGGGAGGAATATGTCTATTTACGCGGCCGTAGTCCCCTCTGTGTAAACAGCAACTTTTATGGTACCGATGCCATCTTCATGAATCTCACATCCATTCAGTCGGCTCGTGCCGCCAATGTCATATCCCTGCTGCTCAACTTTAGGCGGCTGATTGAGCACCAGGAACTGCAGCCGATTATGGTGCAAGGCATGATACCGCTCTGCTCCTGGCAATATGAGCGGACATTTAACACCGCTCGCGTGCCTGGACTCGAAACGGATCGCATTGTTCATTATCGCGACTCCAATCACATTGTGGTCCTTCATAAAGGATGCTACTACAAGATGATCATCTATCACAAGGGACGCAATCTACGTCCCTGCGAGCTGCAAGTGTAAGAATACAGATTCGGAATGATTTCAAACTTTTTATTGCACTCTCTTACATATTTATATACCCTTTGTGTAGGCAAATCAAGAACATACTCGAAGCCAAGGTTACACCCTTGGATGGTGAAGAGCATTTGGCTGCTTTAACCGCTTGGAATCGCTCCAAATGGGCCGAGGCCCGCAACACGTTTTTCTCGCGCGGCATCAATCATATTTCGCTGCAAGCCATTGAATCAGCAGCGTTTGTCCTCTCACTGGACGATGAGCCTTTCGAGTTTGATTTGAAGCGTCCAGAGCTCCTGGATTCTTTTGGCAAGAAGCTTTTGCACGGTAATGGCTATAATCGTTGGTTTGACAAGTGCTTCACAGTCTGCGTGGGCACAAACGGACGCGTCGGCTTCAATGCCGAGCATACCTGGTAAGTAATTCCAGATGTTTTATAGACTTCAATGGATAAGCTTGCTTGTCAAAACATTATGTGATACATTGCAGGCAACATCTTTTACTTTGTGGTCAACATACACGGAAAAAAAATATTAATTTCCGTCTGACTCTATGCAACTAATTTGGCAGTATTCAAGTCATTTTGATGGAACTTGATCATAGGTTTGTTCTTTCCTTTGGAGAGCACATATGTATGTTAAAGTAACTGTGATGAAATCTCCTTAAGGGGGTTAATTTATGCAATAATTATTTCAAAGCGACTTAAAAAAAAAAATAATAATAACTGCGGTTACCCACCTTTTGAAAATGTAAACACTTTTTCTTCGCATAATTTACGAGGTAACTCAGGAATGGTTTTTAAAAATTTAATAGAAGAAAAGTCAATTTTTTTTATAAATCTGATTTGTTAGTGTAAAAAAAAATATATATAAGAAAGATTTACTCTGTAAAGATAATTATTTCTAAGCTATTTTGACCAAACGATTATAAACTGTTATACCACAGAAGTCAGCAGAAATATTTTATCTCTGGCAAACCAAAGTTTAGTTTGCAAACCAATATTATTTATACCACATCAAATTATGAGAATTTTTTTAAAAAGGTCTGACGCTGCCATCGCCTCACACATGTGGGAGAACCTGATCATTGATGATCTTGAAAGTGACGGGTAAATGACTCCAGTATATATAAACACACCATTCTTCTGGTGTCGGCTAGCGGCGATGGTTATAAAAAGGATTTTTTCCTTCTAATCATATCACATGCATATTGTACAGACTTTTTGATCATCATTCATATTAACTCTGGTTGTGGCTTAATTGATATAACTTATGCTATTTTTTTTTGTAGGGCGGACGCACCGGTTATGGGACATGTATGGGAATATATATTTGGTGATGATATTGATGGGTAAAACTAAAACTTTAACTAAAAACATAACGTCTTAACTAAAATTACAATAAAAAAAAATTTACCCTAAATATGTTAATTTATGATTTCGAATCTGTTCAAAGTTGTTCTGTAACATAATATCCATAAGCACTTCATGACTAATTTTAAAACCAATATTTAACAAAAAAACTTGTTTTGTTCGTATTGTTGTTGTTGTAAGCGAGCGACCATTAATTGAATTTAATTCATCTGTTTGTTTTTTTTTTTTTAAATTACAACAGATATGATGAAACCGGCAATACAAAGGGAACGCCCGAATTTGCACCACCAATGCCTACACGTCTTAACTGGGATTTGAAACCGTGTCTGGCACAGATCGAGGAGGCAACCATATGTGCAACAAAACTGATCAATGAGGTCAACCTGCGCATATTGGTGCACCAGGAGTACGGCAAGGGTTTCATGAAGAAATGCCGCCTTTCACCGGATGCCTACATTCAGATGGCTCTGCAATTGGCCTATTATCGCGATGCCGGTCGTTTCTCGCTTACATATGAGGCGTCCATGACGCGCCTATTTCGCGAGGGACGCACCGAAACAGTGCGACCCTGCACTATTGAGTCGGCTGCTTGGGTAAAGGCCATGATGGATCCCAGCACAACTGTATGTAAATTTGTTATCTCCTTATTAAAGTTTCAATAATAAGATAAATAAATATTTTTTTAGAATGATGATCGTGTGGAGATGCTAAAGGCTGCCTGTGATCGTCACCAGTTGGGCTATCAGGATGCAATGTGTGGACGTGGCATTGATCGACATCTTTTCTGTTTATATGTTGTCTCCAAGTACCTAGAAGTGGATTCACCATTTCTCAATGAGGTGCTGAGTGAACCTTGGCGCCTTTCCACTAGTCAAACGCCGCACGGCCAAACACCAAAAATGGATCTAAAGAAGCATCCGAATTGCATAAGCGCTGGCGGTGGTTTCGGACCCGTCGCCGATGATGGTTATGGTGTGTCCTATATCATAGCTGGTGAAAATTTGATATTCTTCCATATCTCTGCGAAATCTACGTGTGCGAACACGGTATAATAATTGAGAGATGACATAAATAACCAATATGAAACTAAAAAACTTTGTATTTTCAGGATGTCAACCGATTCTCGAAGAATATTACCCAGGCGTTGGCCGACATTCGCTACATGTTTGAGCAGCATATGAAGGATCACCCGAAGCCTGTCAACAAGCTCACTAATGGCGCGTCCACATAATGTATACACATATAGTTCTATTTTAGTGAACTTTTGCGAGATTCTTGTTAGCATTTGTGTTAACTTTTAGTTAATCGTTTTTACCATTATCAAAACATACATATTTTGTGTCTAATGTAAGTTTTCAATATTAAGTACAAGTGTTGGAAAAATGTTTAAAAAAAAAAAACAACAAAATTTACGCGAAATGAGCAATGCAATCGTTATATATGTACATAACTAAATGAAATTATTGTGTGACAACTTTTCTTATTTGTAAGCTAGTTCATGAACATTTTGCACAATTTGCTGTTTTCAATTAATTAGTTTGTAAATGCAAAAACTGTTTTAAGTTATGTGCTAGATAATATATGCATTAGCTAATGCCATTGATGTGTGCATTTATCACGCTGCTAGGGGATTTGCATGAATGGTTACTCCATTGATTTTCTTATCCACATGAGGACGATAGTTCTTTGGATTTACTGGCAGTTTTTCCAGCTCATCGAGTGCATCAAATCCATCAATGACACGCCCAAAGAGTGTATATTTCAAATCTAGATTGGGCTGCGCCGCATAGGTAATAAAGAACTGACTGGCATTCGCATTGGGACCATTATTTGCCATAGAGACCATGCCTCTATCCGTGTGCTGAAATAAAGTACCCTTTCAGATATACATTAGACAAAATGTCAAAGTAGTTTATCATGCCTTAATTGTTTCCTTAAACTCGTCATCGAACTTTGCGCCCCAAATCGACTGGCCATTCTTGCCCGTGTTTGTTGGATCGCCCGTTTGCACAATGAATCCTTTAATGTTCCTTATGAAGCAACAGCCACTGTAGTAATCACTCGCGCAAAGAGCAAGAAAGTTCTCGCAGGCTTTGGGACAAACTTCACAAAACAGTTCGATTTTAATATCGCCCACGTCGGTGTGCAATGTAGCTGACTGGAACGGAAATAATTACCAAATATTGCGAAAATTAATAAAATACGGCATTTATTTACCATACTTGCAGCTGAAGTATCAGTTTCGAGTTCGAAAATAGTTAGGCTGGCTGCTTTTGTAGCATAACAAGCAAATGTTCAGTGTTGTCTCTTTCACATGTTATCGATAAAAGAGTGAGCTCAATCGATATAGCAATGTTTTTATCTTGCAGCGCACATCGCTGTCTAAGTTTTGGGCGCGAAGTCAGCATTTCTGGCAGAATATAGTTATTTATATATACTTGGGGTAATTGATTGAAAAAAAAAAAATAATAATAATGAAGTGCAAAATACCTGAAATCTCTTGGCATAATCGAGACCCAGTGCTCAGCGTAGACATGCAGTCCAACAGCTTGGGACTCGCTTCAGGCACTATGTGTCGATTAGCTTCGGGCGGCACCGACGCACACGTTCTCATTTGGTACGTGAACCACAGCGACGATGCGAGCGAGGGCGTTGAATTGGAACTGGCGGCGGATTTGGCTAGGCATCAGCGGGCTGTCAATACTGTGCGCTGGTCACCCAATGGCGAATTATTGGCGTCCGGTGATGATGAAAGTGTTGTCTTCATATGGAAACAAAAAGCCGATCACGAAGTGGTGAACATTGTTGATGCTGACAGGAGTAGTGAACAGGATCGCGAAGTGTGGCTGACTTTAAAAGTTTTGCGTGGTCATCGAGAGGATATCTACGATTTGAGCTGGGCGCCCAATTCACAATTTCTAGCCACCGGCTCTGTAGATAATACAGCTATATTGTGGGATGTGCAAAAAGGGAAATCCTTGGCTGTTCTAGATGATCATAAAGGCTATGTGCAGGGCGTGGCCTGGGATCCGTGTAATCAATATATTGCTACCATGAGTACAGATAGGTGAGTTGTATATCTTTTTTGCTTGAAATTTAGATTGCTTCATGTACAATTTTAAATTGTTTAATTTCTATGTAGAAATTTGCGTGTTTTTGATGCCAATACACGTCGTGTAGTTCACCGGGTAAGTAAGTGCACGCTGCCTGTTAAGGAAGGTCATGAGCTGCATGGCCGCAGCATACGCTTGTATCACGACGGCACGCTTCAGACCTTCTTTCGACGTCTGTGCTTTACGCCCGATGGTAAACTGCTGCTGACGCCCGCCGGCGTAACTGATTACGATGGAGCGATGAAGCCAACAAATACTACGTATGGTTACAGTCGCTACGATCTGAGTAGACCGGCGTTTGTGTTGCCCTTTCCAAATGAATATACTGTGGCGGTGCGCTGCTCACCCATTCTGTATCGCCTGCGACCGTTTCATGAAAAGAAAAACCCGCCAATTATCACGTTGCCTTATCGCATGATATATGCGGTGGCTACCAAGAACTCGGTGTTCTTATATGACACACAGCAGCCGGTGCCGTTCGCCATTGTATCCAATATACACTACACACGGCTGACCGATCTAGCCTGGTCGAACGATGGCAATATGCTGATCGTCTCCAGTACCGATGGCTTTTGCTCCCTCCTCACTTTTGCCAAAAATGAGCTGGGAGAACGCTATGAGGAAATGGAAGCAGTGCTGTGCGCTGCCGCTAAAACATCAGAGATTCCGTCGCATCGTCACAACAAAATTAGGAGGCAAAAGAAACAAAAAGCAACTACAGATGAATCTGTCTCACGTCGACCACTGCTGGAAAAACCAAAGATGAACACTGATACGAATAACCAAACCAGCACCAGCAACGAGTTAAATGATTGCAAAGAAATAGGGGATACTGATCTGGAACCAGAAAATGATTCGTCGCTGCAAAGCAACAGCTCGGCTGCATCCTCAGTCAGTCCGAAGCCTGGGGCTAAAACGGATATGAAACCTACACCAATTGCCTTCAGGCTATCTCCCCGCAAGGTAATGGAGCCGACACTAATTGCAATAAAACGTAAAATTACTACAGCTGACATGCCCACAAAGGCGTGCTCAGATTTAGAATTGAAGCAAGGCAATCCGAAGCAAGTGCTTGACAAGCAGATTATTTGCTCAGATGAAAAGTTCGAGTCGCCGGAAAAGAAGTGCAGATCGGCCACACCAATACAAGTGCGCAGGCAGCCCCGCACGCCAGGCAGCAATAGCAATAGCAACACACCCAAATCACTGCCCTCTAAGCATGCCACGCCGATTGCAGTGCGACGAACGCCTCGTGTGCTCATCGCAGTGCCCAGTCTCGTCAGTGCGCCAGATGTTGTCGAAGAGGCCATGGATGCCTGGCCGCTAAGGAATAGCACAAGTCCGCTGTTGGCGGTTGCTAAAGATAGTTCGCCCATCAAGCCTTTAAATGACGCAAACAAGTCAAAAGACGCGCAGCTGGTCATAAATGATGCAACTTGTGAGCGCACCGAGGACATGCGGCTGATCTACGAGGATACCCAAGAAGAAACCGGTACACCAATGAAGGCAACAGTATTTGCAACAACCTCTGCAACAGCAGCAGCACAGGCATCTGCAACTGAATCTAATACGGACCCCTCAAAACCGACTACACCCAATGCCAAGACCCCGCGACGCGTATCTTTGCGTACTATTTCTACACCCAAGTCAAAAAAAAAATTGTTAGAGTAGTTTTGTTTGTAGCATATATACGAGCGATTTAGCCTAAGACTCAACTGATTTATATTATTTTTAATTTTAAATAAAACAACGCACGCACGCATGGGAAGAACACCAACCAATATTGCAGGTTTCGCCGCTTAAGCGAGATATTAAAGTAGAAGCTAAAGCAGTGTGGCAAAAGGGCCAGCTTGGCACAACTCAAATAAAATTAAAATCATCAGTCAGAAATGCTTAAGATCAATAGCAGATGCTTCGATCAGTAGCTTCAGGAAATACTTAAGGCGTATTTTTCGCTTCGTCAGTGTTTTTCTTGGTTGTTGCTTTATGGCTCAATGCTGACTGTACCAAGTTAGACACGTTTTATAGTGGTGATGGATATCTAACATAACGCTTCAAGCCAAATTTTCGCATATAAAAATGTGAGAATTGCTTCTTATTTAAGGCTTAAACTCTCAGTTTTTATACCCTTAACCCATAAAATGAGTAAATAAGGGTATATTGGTTTTGTACAAAAGTATGTAACAGGCAGAAGGAAGCATCTCCGACCCCATAAAGTATATACATATATTCTTGATCAGCATCAACAGCCGAGACGATATAGCCATGTCCGTCTGTCTGTCTGTCTGTATGAACGCGTGGATCTCAGAGACTACAATAGCTAGAGACTTCAGATTTTGTATATAAGTTCTCCTATACCATGAGCAGAACAAGTTTGCTTCAAATTATCGATAACTATTCTGGATCCCGATATACACATGTGATCGATTACAAAAAAATATCGAATTTGGAAAATGTAAAAATTAGGGTTGAAAAAATGGGTAACGATAGAAATTTTTTGAAAATTTCGTCCAAATGGGTTAAGAAACACCGGAGATATCGAATTTAATCGATTGAAGTTAAGTCCGTATACCAAAGTCTTATATAAATTAAATATATTTATTGCAACTGGGTTCAGGGTATCTTCTCGTCGGGCTCTCCAGACTAGAGCCTTCTAACTTGTTTAACATTAACCCTGTGATTTGCAAAACATATTTGACTTTCTCTGCCAATCTGTGGAATGTTTCACATTTTTTACTGAAATTTTGATTTATAAAAATTAGATTTTTTGTTGAAGTAAATTTACACAATTATAAAGGTACAACAAGTACTACACATATGATAGATAAAAAATAAACTATACTTATATTAATGTTCTTTGAATATTTTGGGATTAATTGGTATCATATTGAATGTGAGCATGTTTTCAGCCTTAATATAATTGTTAAAACTCGAACTTATGTGTTTTGTTGGCTAAAAATAATTAAATTAACATCTCCCATTTGTTTACAATTATACATTATCAACTTCTATATTAATGAGCAGTTTTAACTTATACGTATATATATTATATATTATTATATGTATATATATGTCTGATAAAAAGAATGGCTGAAACCCCTTTTCGACAAGAAAATGTTTTTGTGATGAAGTTTACAGTACAGGCCAAAGTAAAACTTAAACTTGTTATACTTTTTATAATTATTCGCCACTAAATGTACGTAGATAAGTGTCATACCGGCGCCCATCGATGAGCCTTAAGCGCTGCTCCAAGACCTGTCGAAACTCTTTCATATTATTTGCATCTCTTTTTATTTTCTCAATCTCCGAGTCAAGACATTTCTGCAATGCTAATTCTTCAGAAATCCCAACTTCTTTCTTGATAGATCCCTCCAAGCGTTCCAACATTTGACTACGTATATTAAAGTTTTCGTAGTTCATGATCTTTGCCAGTGCCTTGGCCGGTGTTCGACGAGCATTAGTGGAAGTTTTTGGTAGTACAATAAGTGTTTCAGACCCAGCTGCAGTTGACGCGGGATTGCAAGGTTTTTTTTGTAGTCCAATAGATGGTGTTGCTTTTGACCCAGCAGCAGCTGAACCGAGGTTCGTTGCTATTTTCGGAATTATATTGGGTGCTGTAGCATTTGGCCCAGCAGTGGCCAAACCAGTTGAACGCTTTAAATGCGGCTTTTGAAGTGAATTTGTTTGCGATTTTTCGGGTGACTTAAAAAACGTATTACTCTCGACCGGTATACTGCGCGGATTGTTACCGTTATTACCATTATTTGCAGATGCCGTCGGTAACTGTCCCATGTCGATCTTTTGAGGTTCTGCAGCAGAAGGACAATTTATGAAATCCTCTAGTGAGGGTTCGTCCTGGTGCACATCTGATGGCACCGACTGTTGAAAGTTGATCAAGTGAAATTCTCCATTCGGATCGTAAAACTTGTAGCCCAGCATTTCGAGCGCAATTTCGGTGAGCAAATACGACATTTAAGCAAAGCTAATTATTCAAATGATAAGCGAATGAATCTGTTTACTTTTCAGCTGTGGGGAAATCATAAAACAATCATTTACTTGGAAGCAGTGCGATTGAAACATTAATGTGTGTGCCATCTACTTACTTTGGCTGAACTACGAATTTCAGGAATTTCGAAACGACTTTCAAAAGATAGAATTAACGAACTAAGATTTATGGAATGACAAATTTTCTTTCTTTATTATTACAATCTTGATAGCAAACAAAGTTGTGCAAGCAAGTTGTTCCATTGTATTGCTTTCTTACGCATGGTTCATTTTAACATAACATTCGTACCATTCATCGCAACGAGTATATACCTAACAGAGCGGAACTCAGAGCTGCCAACTGAATTTTAGTGTTGCATCACCAGACCTAGATTTGGGCACCTATAATAACCGAGAGCGGACAGCTGCTTATGTTTTGATTATTGCTTCTTTGTTTACTTTTCAGGGAAGCCGCTATATTTAAAATGATTTGTTTTGATCATGCAGCGACGCTGTTATTTTTGCTTCTTACAATGCTTGTGTGCGCTGAGTTTGTGTTTGTAAGACATGCAAATATTTTTGATGTTTTGATGTTAATATTACAATTTACGTAAATATATGAATACAATTAAAATACTTATGACATACAATGTTTGGGTGCGCTGAGTTTGTAAGACATCAACATATGTATGATGTTAATTGTATTATTATTATTATATTATACAATCAAAATACATATGGTGTATATGTTGCTTAAAAAATATCAATATAACATACATATGTATGTACATACATATATGAAATTAAAGTTAAATGGGTTGACCCTAATTATAATTATTAATATGCATTTTAAGCTTATTTAAATCAGTGGTGTCCAAAATTTGAAAAGGCAGCCACGCGTGGCTGGCAAGAAAAATTCTGCCGGCGTAGCAGCCGACACATGTATAGGGAGAGAGAATATGTGTGTTCTATAAATAGAACGCTCGGCAGCTTGTTCTCTTACGATGCGCGTGTTCGGCTGAAGCTCAAAAGTCAAACGCGCAGTCATTCGCTATGCTGCATTGCAAAAAAATGTTTGATGTCAATTGGGAAAATTAATTATTTTTCATTGAGAATATGGTGGATGGTAAAAAGCTCAATGTTTATTGTGCCATTACGATGCATGTCGCTTTACCTTTGATGTTTTAATTTTTTTTATGCTTGGATCGCACGCATTTTATTTTTTCAGTGTAAAGCAGTAAAACGTCACGTTGCCTTCGTGTTTCGCTGCTTCGCACACAAGCGCAACGCTTTCATTGTGTGAGTTTGGACACCACTGATTTAAATTGATTCAGCTGCTTGTGTATTAAAGGAGAGGCGGCGTTCCAGCGGAAAGCAAGAACGGTAAAAATGTGTTAGTATGTATTTGTATGCATGTGCGTTTGTTTAATTCTTTCTGGGCCTGCTGCACTATGGGTCATTTCATCACCTAATCAGAATATCTTGCTTTGTTCACGGGTTATAAATGAATGCCACAAAAAGTGGCAAAATTACCCATTGTGTGCTGTGTCGAGATTTTAGATACACATATTTTGCCTTTTTCTGTGCCCTGCATTTGCATGTGTGTATGTATGTATATGAAGCATGTTCAAATGTATGGGTGGCAATTGTATTTTCATTCATTGACCTGCCCAAATACATATTATTAGTGGTATTCATTTAAAGTTGTAAACTAGTTGAATTTGTTGCATTTATCGCAATATGGCAATGTCGCGAAACAGCTGTTCAGTTTTGTATAGAAATTTATTTGCAATAAAGTGGCAATAATGCCACAGCATTTTGTGTTGCAAATGTGGCAATACTTGTTGCATTGCATTACCAGCTGATTTTTAGCACGATTCAACTTGTCATGGAAGAAGTAAGTACATAAATATATGTTTCGCCGACAGCCAAAGTCATCATCAAATCATCCAAGATCTCATTTTCCTTTTCTTTTTTCAATTCTTCTACAAAGAGAAATAAATTATTATGAATTATATATTTATAAGGCCCAATATCTCAATGTCCGGTAAGTCAACTTATTCTAAGTTTAGTCGAATTTGAGTCTCTCAATGTTCGGTTAGGAGTATATGAGAAACAAACTAACCGGAAGGCTGGGTCTCGGTTAAAATTTAAAGCGCGTTGAAGTCACGATAAAGCAAACAGCTGTCCCTTGAATTGTATATTTATTTTGTTATTAAAGAAAAATGGCATCGCACAGCAGAGTTTTTTATATTTATATAATGGAGACGCAATTTGACGAAACAAAGCCAAGAGTTAATAACTCGAGAAGTTATAGGGATAGGGTGAACTATTTCACTGATCTGGATGATGCCAAATTTGTTCAGCGGTTCAGGCTAAAAAATCTACATGCAAAATCATTCTTGCAAGGATTGTAGATCAATTGACTTGCCATAGTAATAGGTTTCTGCCAGGCTTCGTACCGGCGTCGCTCTTCTTGCACTCTAAAATATGCTGATGCGACTCCACTAGTTTCACCAACAAATGCTCCTCAGAAAGCGAAAAGTTTTTCCCACGGAACCGTTTGCATTTAGGTGTGTTCATTTTAATTTTATCTATATATATAAAAGAGTTCGTCCGCGTTAAAATGGATCAGCCACAGCCTAAACGAAATGAGCTAGAAGGCTGAAATTTTCACACAATTTTTTATGCAGGTAGTAAGTGAGCACTAAGAAGGGAATTTTTATTTGGACAACTCCTTCAAGTACCTCCCATACGATTTGGAGCACTTTTTACCCATTTTAAAAAACAAATTACAATTACAACAAGTACCCATTCCACTACTGTCGCCTGATTGTCGCACAAGCTGAGGGTTTGATCGCGAGCGAGAATACAAAAACAAAACAAATGCGCAGTGACGCCTTCGCGTCGCACAAGCAAAGTCATAAAAAAATGTTCGACACTTGCAAAAACGAAACGGATTTCTGCTTCTTAATGAATATGTGCATACACAATTAAGTGAACAATGCGCTTGAAAATAATTTTCATAATTTTATGTACATGTATCACTTCGCACAGTGCATATTCTTTTTTTTCTCAAATTTGTGTGCCTTTGACAATTGATTTACGACCCAAGTAGCGTTTGTTGTTGTTGTAAGTGTTGTTGTTGGGCCCGCACTGCTACTTTTTGTTGGTGTCGTTGATTAAAAAAAAAAACAACAACAACAAAACATAACTTGGTCCGTGTAGAAAAATTTTGGGGGTGGATTCGCCTACTTGCTGCTTATATAACTTAGACAAAACGTATCACACTAACATTATTGATATATTATTGATATGCAATTTCGAACAAGCAAAGGGCGTTCACATAATGATAATCAAATAATTTGAAATCTCGCTCCGATCATGCTCCTTTGTTGTTGCTCATTTACGTTCACTCTCTATCTTATGTGCGCGCTTTGCATGTCAATCATAAGGTTTAATAACCCTACCTCCTCCGCACACGCTAAATTAAAGCTAAAGGCAATATGCAATTCACTTAACTGCAGCCTCTTAGATATGTTTTGCGTTGATTCAGTGCGTGCGAAGAAGGTAGCGATACTACGCTCTTTGTCTAACTTGCAGAGCGCGCGCATACACAAGAGAATTAGCCGAAATAGCCAACAACGAAGGCGCATGATCGGAGCGAGATTTAAAAATAATTTGTCATCTAGCGCCGAACATGAAGAGCGATGCGTGAGCGTTTTCAAGTTTTAAGCTGCCTCTTTGGGTTTGGGACCAGCAGCGCTCAATTCATGATGCAGGTGTTGAATTGCCGACTGTCAGCACAACACGAGAATGAGCGAATCTGAAAACAAGTAAGAAGGCTTTAGTCGAGAAATCCCGACCAAAAGATACCCTGAACCCGTGTATTAAAATGACTTGCAGAAGTGAGTTTTTCTTGACTTTATTTTAATATATCAATAGGGCTTAGCGCATAGAAGCATCAAAAAGATTTCAGGTTAATAATTCTGAAGCTCATAAAGTTGCAGTGAGAAGACATCAGACTAATAATCCTAATGCACGTCAAGAAAGGCGTTTGCGTGCATGGAGTGTTAAAGCCATGTCTGGCTTAAGCTAAGATTTTGAAATAACTTACAAGTCAGATAAAGTTACTCAACTTGGAAGTATGAATTTAATATGCAAACATTGTAATGCTTTAAAATGGAAAAGTGAGCCCCTGGGTATCTGTTAACGTCCAAGGACAAGTGTATCACATAATTGGTAGTGTCCGACCTTTGCCAAATGAAGAAATGCAGTTTCTTCAAATTTCTTTTGTTGGTGATGATGAAAAGGAAGCTCAACTACGTTGCATAAATATTACAAATGTTGATTGTAGCGTAGTAAAGGATCTTCAATGTATGTTTCATCATCATAATCGTTATGTAAAAGATCTAAAAATGGCTCTCAATAAAATACAAACAAGTACCAAAGACTATAAATTGGTTATACATGCTGATCGAACAGCCGCTGGTGCACATAAAGGGCTTTACAATGCACCTCTATCAAGCGAAGTAGCAGCTATTGTAGCAATTTGAAAAGCGCAATATTATTATTGAAAGCCATAATTATAAATTACATCGTATAAGTGAGGTGCATCGATCATACGATGCCTTACAGAACCCTTTGCTATTTCCTTAAGGCGAAGATGGCAAATCAGTGTATATACAAGAATGGAATTCATTATTAAAAAAGGAGGAACCAAAAAATATATATCTGCGTTAAGCTTTTACAGTTATAAAATAATGATTCGTCAATCTGAGTTAAATCATTTAATTTATTGTCGTTCCCTTTATAGTCAATTTTTAGTTGATATGTATGCTAAAATTGAAACAGAAAGGTTAAATTATATTCGCTACAATCAAGCGAAACTCAGAGCAGATAGCTACATATATACATCTACAAGATGAAATAGGCCAACAAGATGTTGACGCAGCTCAACTTGGTCAGATGGTAATTTTACCGTCTTCTTTTACAAGCTCTGCACGATATATGCATGAAAAGACTCAAGATGCTATGACATATGTTCGCCATTATGAGCGACCAGATCTTTTCATAACATTCACATGCAATCCACAATGGAATGACATCAAAAGTGTTTTATTACCGGGTCAAAAACCGCATGATCGTCACGATATTAAAGCTCGAGTTTTTCATTTAAAAGTTAAAGCTTTAATGTCACTATTGACAAAAGGTTCTTTGTTTGGAAGCGTGCAATGTTTCATGTACTCTGTGGAATGGCAAAAGCGGGGTTTACCACATATACATATTCTACTTTGGTTAGAAAATAAAATAAGACCAGATAAAATCGATAAAATTATCTGTGCCGAAATACCAAACGCAGATGAGGATCCTTTGTTATGATTCATGGTCCTTGCGGTGCATTTAATAATAAATCGCCATGCATGAAAAATGGAAAATGTACCAAAAGGTTTCCTCGACAATTACTTAAAGAAACTGTGACGGGAAAAGATAGTTACCCGCTATATCGTAGAAGATCGATAGAAGATGGTGGTAATGCAATTAATATAAATGGTAATTGCATAGATAATCGTTGGGTTGTGCCTTATAACTGTGTACTATTGAGAACATTTGAAGCTCACATAAATGTTGAGTAATGCAGTTCTGTAAAGTCTATTAAATACATTTGTAAATATGTTAACAAGGGCAGTGATCAAGCATCATTTACTCTTGAAGACCAACGTAATGAAATTAATATGTACGAAAGTGGCCGTTAAATAAGTAGCTCAGAAGCGGTATGGAGAATCCTTGCATTTCCCATACATGAACGTTTTCCGGCTATTACACACTTAGCTGTTCATTAAGAAAATGGTCAACGGATATATTTTAACCCCAATAATCCGCAACAATTACTTGACAGATTAAGCACTACACCCAAAACCACTTTGCTAGCCTTCCTTGAGCTATGCACTCGTGATGAGTTTGCAAGACCGCTTCTATATTGTGAAGTTCCATCGTATTTTACATGGAACAATAAAGAATTTCAAAGAAGAAAACGAGGGCATGATGTACCAAATTTTCCTGGAGTTAAAAGAGATTCAGCTTTGGGAAGAGTTTACACTATTCATCCCAATAATACAGAATGTTTTTATTTAAGACTTTTATTACATTTTGTAAGGAGCCAAACTTCATTTTTAAAATTAAAAACCGTTAATGGTATAGCATACGCATCATTTCAATTGGCGTGTAAAGCTCTAGGATTACTAGAAGATGATAAGCACTGGGATTCAACTCTAGCCGAAGCTGTCATATGTCAAAATCCTACAAAACTGAGAGAACTTTTTGCAATAATGTTAGTATTTTGTATTTCAGATCTCTTAACTTTTGTATCTAAAAAATTTCAGATGCCTCTTTTCAAAAAAAAACTATTGAGAATAATAATAAAAAATCTTATTTAATTGAAGAGATGTATTCGATATTGTATGTCTATTGGTGGTCAAAACTTGACTTACTATGGACTTCCACTACCAATTAGATCCGAAGAAATTGTTCCAAATATTGAATATCATAGAGAAAAAATTAAAAGTTGCGATAATTTTGTTGTTAATAATGAGCTACTCCTTACTGCTGAGCAAAAACAAGTATACGAAAAGATACTACATAGCGTTGAAGCAGAAAAAGGAGAAATCTATTTTTTAGATGCACCTGGTGGAACAGGTAAACCGTTTCTTTTAAATTTATTAATGGCAAAGATACGGCAAAGTAAAAAAATTGCATTGGCCGTTGCTCCTTCCGGTATCGCAGCCACTTTACTTAATGGTGGTCGCACAGCGCATTCTACACTTTAGATTCCATTTAATTTGATTCATTTAGAAACACCACATTGCTCAATTTCAAAGCAATCTAATATTGCTGCTGTGCTCAAAGATTGCAAGCTTATTGTTTGGGATGAGTGTACTATGGGCCATAATGGTGCTTTTGAAGCTGTAGATCGATCTTTGAAAGATATTCGAGATAGATTCTTAGCTGGTGATTTTCGACAAACTCTCCCAGTGATCCCCAGAGGAACAAGAGCAGATGAAATAAATGCGTGCTTAAAGTCTTCAATTTTGTGGCCCAAAATACAGAAAATTGCATTAACGAAGAATATGCGAGTGCACTTAAAAGGTGATAGCATAGCTGGTGAATTTGCAGAAATGCTTCTTCAAATAGGAAATGGATTATTTCCAACCAATGATGGCAAAATAACTTTACCATCAACTTTGTGTCATGTTGTGAAAAGTATTGAAGAGCTAACTCTAAAAATATTTCCGGATATTACAAATATCTCTCAAAAATCACTCGAATGGTTTTCAGAACGTGCTATTTTGACTGCGAGAAATGACAATGCATTGGAAATAAACGAGTTTTTATTAAAATCATTTCAAAGTGAAGAAATGACATATAACTCTATTGATTCTGTGACTGAAATCGAAGATGCAGTTCATTACCCCGTCGATTTTCTTAATTCATTAAATCCGGCTGGCCTGCCTCAACATAAATTAACTTTAAAGATTGGTTCACCTGTAATGTTGATTCGCAACTTGAAACCGCCATAACTGTGCAATGGTACAAGATTGCAAGTTAAAGTCCTTCATAAGAATGTTGTCGAAGCAATTATCTTTACTGGCAATGGTATAGGGGAAACGGTTTTTATACCGAGAATTCCATTAATACCTTCTGATTCTGAATTGCCAATTCAATTTAAAAGATTGCAATTTCCTTTAAAAGTTTGCTTTGCCTTAACAATTAATAAATCACAGGGACAAACTCTTAAATTAGCCGGACTAGACTTAAGACACGATTGTTTTTCTCATGGCCAATTTTATGTAGCCTGCTCAAGAGTCAGTTCACCAAAAATTTATTTGTATTAGCACCTGACGGAAAAACAAACCAATGTCGTTTATAAAGAAGCTCTTAAAGTTGTTAATAATTGCAAATTAAATTCAATAAGTGGATAAGGCCTACTGGGGAAACCACAATATTCTCTACCTCAATGGTGGCGTGGAAAAGAGAATATTAAATACTTTGCTTAAATATGAAATATTTTCTAATTTATTTATTTTGTATCTATCTTCTATTGCTAAAATTTATATAAACTATCCGCGCAGCGAAGTAAGCGGGCCACTTACTAGTATTTTATATATTTAAAATATGCAAAATTTGCCAGTCACCAACCAAAACAAAAACAAAAAACAGCTGAGCCGCTCGCTATAAATGGCAACGCTGTGTATATATGTGGCAACGCTGTTAAGGCGATAGTTACTTATCGATGAAAGGTTATTTTGGCTTTGAGAAAACCAAATTGTTTTAACTCGACCAGCAAAATTATGCGGCAGTTAGCTAAACGAAAATATAACCGGACATTGAGATATTGGGCCTAAGTCAAAAATATACATACCGTCTTCACAAAAGAATTCCAAAATCATTAAATCATTTAATGCACAATTTTTTAAGAGGTTAAGCAGTTCTCTTTTTTCACTTAACAAGCTCTAATAAAAACATTTTAAGATGCCATCTGATTGTCTGCTGAATCAATTTAAATAAGCTTAAAATGCATATTAATAATTATAATTAGTGTCAACCCATTTAACTTTAATTTCATATATGTATGTACATACATATGTATGTTATATTGATATTTTTTAAGCAACATATACACCATATGTATTTTGATTGTATAATATAATAATAATAATACAATTAACATCATACATATGTTGATGTCTTACAAACTCAGCGCACCCAAACATTGTATGTCATAAGTATTTTAATTGTATTCATATATTTACGTAAATTGTAATATTAACATCAAAACATCAAAAATATTTGCATGTCTTACAAACACAAACTCAGCGCACACAAGCATTGTAAGAAGCAAAAATAACAGCGTCGCTGCATGATCAAAACAAATCATTTTAAATATAGCGGCTTCCCTGAAAAGTAAACAAAGAAGCAATAATCAAAACATAAGCAGCTGTCCGCTCTCGGTTATTATAGGTGCCCAAATCTAGGTCTGGTGATGCAGCACTAAAATTCAGTTGGCAGCTCTGAGTTCCGCTCTGTTAGGTATATACTCGTTGATTCATCGAAAAATTCAGTAAAGTTTTCTTGCGTCCGAGACATGATGGAATAAGTATAAGGTGTTCTCGTCGGCAAAAGCACAGCCTTAGCGTATGCTAGCAGTAAGTGCGAGTGAAACGCACACTTAACAATGAGTGTAAATGAAAAGACTGTAGCGTATGTTGATTTACCCTTGACTGGTCCGTGGTGCCTTTTATTATACAAAGAAGTGAAGTTTGTTTTTATAGTTTAATTTTCAATAATTTTGAATTGGCCATAAGTCTTTGTTTTTGGTTTTGTATACAAAGTTTTTTGTTTAAATTCTTAATTCTAAAATATATTCTTATTTTAAAATAAAAAGTTTTTACATCAATATTTGCAGCAAAATTTGCAGTAGCTCATTTTTTTGTGTTCGCTTAAGGGTTAAGTGCTCAGAAAAAAATCGTCCGCACACAACCTTTCTGTTCAACAAGCACGAACGCACTGAAGCTAAGGGCTTTAATCGTGCTAGCGTCGGCTGCCGACGAGACCACCTTATACTTATTCCATCATGGTCCGTGTTCTCGTCCAGAAAACAGCTGATTAGCTTGTGATGTGCTAGTGATGTAAGTTTGAGTGGAAACATCTATGGCGATACTCATCGATGATTTCAATTTAAAGATATGGTAAACGAGTAGAGAAAAATCAGTGTGCAGAAAAATCATTTAAGACCAACCGTGAACTACGGCTGTGGTAGTGTAGTGGTTTGGGGCTGCATTTCCACAAGAGGAGTGGGGAATCTTATTTTTATTGATGGCATAAGGAACAAGGTACATTACATGCAAATTTTGAATGGAAAACTTGAAGCAGACGGCGGAGAAAATGGGTATTGCCAACTCGTTCAAGTTGTATCTGGACATGGAATGCTGCCCAAATCACCAGTTCTAAATCTTCTTGAAAATTTGTGGAGTGAGTTGGTCCGCCGTGTGCACAAAACGCCAATATCGTCCTTGTGGGCTTAAAATGGCCATGAATATACCCAAAAAGTTCTACAAAATTTGCCAAAGCGCCTACGCGATACCATACAATATAATGGGAAAAATAAGGGTGTTTGGGATTTTACGTTTTAGCTGTTTGAATGGCGACTGTCTATGCTGTCTGAATACAAAGTATTGTCAAGCAACTGCCGTTGCTCCCTTATGGGGCATGCTCATTAGAATCTACATCAGCGTTTACAGCAAATATCGATAGCAAGCATAAAGCTGTTCACATGCCATACATCTGCGTCTGCATCAAATTCTGCTGAATTCTTCAAATAAAGCTTAATGTGGGTCTGATCCAGTGCTGCCAGTTTAGCAATTCAGTTGCTAGATCTGGTAACTTTTCAAAAAATTTGCAACGTTTTTTTAAAAAATGCTATTAGCCACAAATCCAGCAATTTTTAATTATTTTTTATTATAAAGCTACCAATTTTAAAATTTTTGTTTAGGGTTTATGTTTTTGTATACCTTTTTATCATCGACTGCACAAATTATGATTAATTGTGGTTCACAAATATATCGGAACTTGTATTTAACTCAGTGAATCGATTATATGAACAAGTACTTGACTCAAATTACTGGAAATAATAAGAACGCCGACGAATGCGAAGCTGACGAGCTGGATGATATTTTAAGTATTCTGTAGCTAAATGTTAATATAATTGTTCATGTTCCTTTTAAATTTAAGTGTTTTAAATTTCTATTTTAATGTTCCTGAAAATACATATGTTATTTGTTGAAAACGAAATCTAGCAATTTTTGCCTCGGAGATTCTGGCAGCACTGGTCTTATCTGGCAAGATTGGACTCATAATTTTGGTTGACAATTCCAGATAATAAGCGCATCGCCGTAACCATTTACACTTTGGGATCTTCTGCTGAGTACTGAAGAGTTGCAAGACTAAAGCGCTGTTTACTCTCGACTTAACTTAACTTAAAAGTCAGCTGACTCAATCTACCTTAAGGCTCTCAATGTAAGCGTTTACTCGCAACTTAACTTAACTTAATTTTGAACCTGCAGGTTGCAGAATTTTAAACTAATTCTTAAGTTAAATATCAAACAGCTGATCAAAAAGTGTGCTGCTAAACGTTAGCATCTAAGTGCAAAAAAAAAATAAATTTGAACAAGAATGCGAGAGCGCGCAGTCGGCTCAACAGCCGAACTGCTCTGTGCAAAAGCAGAGCGCGTGCACGAAGCAAGCAGTGATTGCTCTATAATCTTTATATTCGGTGACGTTAGTCAACTACCTAAACATGTTGAAATAGATACTGCGCCATATAAACATCTTCTTTGAAATGAATAATTTAACTTCAAAATTTTATTTATTAAAACTTTAGCAAAACAGTTGAATGCAGATGATGTCAATAAGTGATAACAGCTTTTATTCTTTCTTTGTTTAACACAGCGACCGGCAAAGTTAGCGTTTCCTATAGCTGGCTATAGGGCAGCAATTTTTTCGTTTTACACTGTACGCTATAAAAAAACTAATACAAGCGCACGCTGTTCGGCTTTCGGCAGTTGTGTTGCTCCCACTTCGGCAAAGCAAATCAAGTCAGTTGCTGTTCAGCATTCACTAAGGCAAGACCTCGCTGCGCAATTTTTCTGAATGCCAAATATTAAACACTGCAAAAAAACTAAAAAATGAATGAATTTTTTTTCAATGAAAATATGGAGTCCCAATGTTTAATTTGCCACCAAATTTTAGATTGTAACAATATATATTTTTTAAAAAGGCATTTTCAAAACAAGCACAGCAATTATGAATTGCTTGAAAAAAATGATTTGATTTGCCAACTTATTCATTTTTCTCAGTGTACTGTTTTCTTCGTGCGCGAACACAGTTTTCAATACAAGCAAAGAGCAATAAAAGTATAGTTGTGTGAGTTTGCCGGTCGCTGGTTTAACAGCACTGCTAAAATAATTCTACAGCACTGCCACTGATTTTTTAAGTTAAAATAAGTTGAGAGTAAATGTATACATTCCTTAATTTAATTTAAGTTAATTTAAATCGAGAGTGAACAGCGCTTAACAAATACAATACGACCTCGGTTAACGCAACCTATTAAAATTTGGCCAGTTGCGAAAACTGAGGTGAAATTTTCTGGTGGCAACGAGACCTTTTGTAATAAAAAAATGTCTTCGCTTACCTTTAAAATTAAATGAAATCGAATAAGACTGTGTTTAAACTTTAAAGCAGTGATGTCCAAACTCACACAATGAAAGAGTTGCGCTTGTGTGCGAAGCAGCGAAACACGAAGGCAACGTGAAACATTTTTTTGCAATGCAGCATAGCGAATGACTGCGCGTTTGACTTTTGAGCTTCAGCCGAACACATGAGTCGAGAGAGCAAATGCAGCCGAACACGCGCATCGTAAGAGAACAAGCTGCCGAGCGTTCTATTTATAGAACACACATATTCTCTCTCCCTATACATGTGTCGGCTGCTACGCCGGCAGAATTTTTCTTGCCAACCACGCGTGGCTGCCTTTTCAAACTTTGGACAACGCTGGTTTAGAGCAATAATTTCATATTGTTTTATTTATTTTTTGAAAAATTGAGAAATGTACTTTTTTACAATTTCTATAGAAATAGGCAAATTACGCTCGCTTTGTTTAAGAAACCACGCGTACAATGATTTCTCCATATTAACATATTCGCAAGCTCTTATTGCAACACGCTTTCCTGGCCCGGATTCTAAACTTGTGATAAACTTTCTTAGAGCAGAGTCATTACGTTTAATCCTAGTTATTGAGGATTTATGCACTTCATATTCCTGGCATATCGATTTAATAGCAATGCCACTGTCCAGATTTTCCAGGATTCCACGTTTTTGTGCTATTGTAAGTTTATTTACATGTTTAATTACTGACATATTGAACGCAGCATGAGTGAACCAACCGATTGAAAAAAAAAACGAATATTAATGTTATCCACTGTACATAGATTCACGCATCATGCGTGGGATTCCCCAGTTAATATTTCTCGACAGAAAGGGAATGAACAAAAAAAAAAAAAAAAGAACGAAAGAAAAGTGGTAAAAACGAACTTTAACAGACGATTTCCTTAGGAAGTTGCGTTAAATGAGTTAATTTTTTTTTTTAAAGTTGCGTTAACAGAGTTAACAATGTTAAGAATTCGGGTGTTGCAATAATCGAGGAGTTGCGTGTAACGAGGGCTGCGTTAACCGAGGTCGTACTGTATTTACAAAAACCACAAATTTTTTAAACTGACTGAAAAACGAAAACTTATAAACTAAACTAATTACTAATGTGAGAGTATTAAACATTTTGTTGATGTGGATAGCTTTAATATTTACTTCTATGTATTAATAAAGTTTTTGTGAAGCTTAGCCATCTTCGCTGTGGCTGGTTAAACTACATATGTATGTATGATATAGAAATTTATCTACCTAGTTAAGTTTTAATTTTCTAAACTGAGCCGAGAATTCCTCTTAGTGAATGGAATTACAACTCGAAATAATATATTTATTAGTATTTTTTGATTATTATTATTATTACTAGGGCCTTGTTGCACTGCGACCAGATGTTAGGTCTTTTGTGCCGGCCTGTAGGAATTAGGGTAGAGCCTCTATACCAAGGCTTCTAATAAAAGAGAGCACTTTGGTAGGGTCTATATGTTCCCATATCCTGTAGGGGGGGATGAGTTCACCTCCTAGTTGTAGAAGTCGACGTCTGCTTAGCGAGGGGCATTCACATAGAACATGTTCTGATGTTTCAGGCTCCATCTCACAGAATCTGCATGTGTCGATTTCTGAAAGTTTTAATTTCTTAAGGTGATACCTTAGGTTGCAATGACCCGTTAGGTAGCCTGTTAGAATACGTATTTCGTTCCTTTTTAGATTGATGATGCGTTTTGATCGCGTCATCTGGGGGACGAGAAATTGTTTGGCTTGTCTCAGCCCTGCACTGTCGGTCCAGTGGCGACTTATTTCCTTTTCCTCCCATTTCCTGACCAGTTCTCTTTTGTGTACTTTCGAGAGTCCACAGAACGGTTCAGGGCCGATTAGTGGTGACATCGCCCCGCGTTTTGCTAGGGAGTCTGCTACCTCGTTTCCTATGTGGCCTTCATGCCCCGGCACCCAGCCCATCGTTAAGATGTTTTTTGAGGCAAGGGCGTTCAGCTGCTGGAAACAGTTCTCTACAAGTCTGGAGGAGATCGTGAAGGATCTTAGCGCTATGAGCGCCGCCTGACTGTCAGAGAAGATGTAAATCCGTGCACCTTGCATTTTCCTGCGAAGGCATTCACGAGCACAGATTTCTATAGCGTATATCTCTGCTTGGAAAATGGTTGGAGACTTTCCCATGGCTATGGACTTGTTGAACCTTGGTCCAAAAATACCAGCCCCGGTGTCGCCGTTTTCCAGTTTTGACCCGTCAGTGTACCACGTTTGTGATCCACTGGGCAGAGATATTGATTTTGTTTTCCAATCATGTCTGGTGTGCAAGACTACAGAGAAGTTTCTGTGGAAAACAAGTTTTGTTTTCTGTTCGTCAGTTACGCGGAGAATGGGCTCATTTATTAGGGGTTCAAGAACCCGAAGATGCCCGGTAAGATCACCACTTTTTATGTTAGTGATGTTTTGAAGGCGAAGTGCCCCCAGGCAGGCCTCCTTTTTCAAGGTGATGGGTAGAGGGGGTATGCCAGTTATAACTCCAAGTGCTGCAGTGGGACATGTTCGGATGGCTCCAGTGATGCCTATGCAGACTAGTCGTTGTAGTTTGGTAAGTGCAGCCGCAGCTGTCTTCTGGGTAGATTTCGTCCACCAAGCAAGAGATGCATAGGTTAGGATTGGTTTTACCACAGTGTTAAAAGACCAGTAGATCATTTTGGGACTTAGGCCCCATGTTCTACCGAAAAGCCTGTTACAAGCGAAGTGTGCTCGAGTGGCTTTATTTATGGTCTTTTCAAGGTGTGCATTCCAGTTGAGCTTGGAGTCAAGTGTAACTCCTAAGTAGTTGGCTTCAACCGAAAAGTCAATGGTAGATTCATTTAAGGATGGTCTTGTTAGAGACAGAGACCTTTTCCTGGTAAAAGGAACTAAAACAGTTTTAGACGGGTTTATGGACAATCCTTTGTCCTGACACCATCTGTTGGCTATGTTAAGGGCTTGCTTCATGCGGTCCGAGATGGTTTGCTCATGCCAGCCCACTATATAGATGACTAGGTCATCAGCGTAGCTTTGAGTGGCGAACCCTAAGTCGTTGAGCTTATAGAGTAGCTCGTCGATAACCAGAGTCCACAAGAGAGGAGAGAGTACTCCCCCTTGAGGGCACCCCCTTGTGGCTGTGATTGAGGTCATGGTTCCTCCAAGGTCTACAGATATTATTCTGGATTTAAGCATTTCCAGAATCCACCTAATAATGGGTGTGGGTACATTTTTATGTACAAGAGAGGCACGGATAGCCTGATATGACGTGTTGTCAAAAGCTCCTGATATGTCTAAAAAGGCACATAGTGCTATTTGTTGAGCGCCAATGGCTTTTTCAATGGTTGTTGTAAGGCAATGAATGGCAGTCTCAGTTGACTAACCAGCTTGGTACGCATATTGGTACTTATGTAAGGGAAGCTGCTTGAGATTCATCTCCCTGATGTGCTGGTCAATTATCTTCTCCATAGTTTTAAGGAAGAAGGAGCTAAGACTAATTGGTCTATAGGACTTAGGCAATTGGGAATCTTTCTTCCCTACCTTAGGAATAAACACAACTTTCACTTTAGCCCATTTGCTTGGTATGTGTCCAAACAAGAGACTAGCTCGGAATAAGCGGACCAGGGGGATTGCGAGATGGTGCAGTCCCCGCTGCATCAAGCATGGATATATTCCATCTGGCTCAGGGGATTTGTATGGACTGAAAACGTTCTGAGGGATAGGGGGGTTCCCTTCCCTCAGCCCTATTGGAGTCTGCCACCATAGCCACTCGCAAGTGTGGGCACTCTCCAGTCCCAGAGAGGTAGGTTGGTGCCTCACCCTCTGAGCTGTGCTGCTCCACAGCCACGCACACGGGAAAATGAGTAGTCAAAAGAAGGCTGCTCGTTTCCCTTGGGTCGTTTGTGTGTGTTCCATCTGGCTTTTTCAACGTACAGATGCCGTTTGAGTGGTCCTTGGAAAGGGCTTTTTGTAGCCTGACAGCTTCCGGGAGGTTTGAAATCTGCCCGCAGTGTTGGCGCCATGTAGCCCGTTTGGACCTTCTCAGCTCTTTATTATAGAGCGTTAAAGCAGATTTGTAGGAATCCCATGTGGTTTTCCCACTGTGAGGAGCCATATTCACTTATAGCGCCTCACAAAAAGCGATTGCATTTATAGCCGCAGCCGGACCTGAGCTGCGGCGAATTCGCATGCTGTCTCGCTCTGACGCAGGATGTCAGCGCTAAGGTACGTGTTTGGCACATGGGAGCCGCAAAACACGTACCGCAAAAGTCGTGGCAAAGTGCCGTTGGTGTGCGAGCGGTGCATCCACGAAATATAGTGATCACCGTCACACCAACGACAGGCGTGATCAGCAACGAGGAACCGTTGTTGCTAGGCAAATCTCACTGGAACGATCACGCCACCTTTGCCCTTGGGTAACATTGGCAGCGCTGACAGGCCCCGGTCCAGCGAGACAGCAGAAGAGTATAAAAGGAGCCGCCTTGGACAGAGCGGCAAGTCAGTTGAGTACAAGTTAGTTGAGTACGAGTTAGTGGAGTACAAGTGAGTTAAATACGAAAAAAGTGAAAATCAGTGCGAAACATAAAGAAATCCTACGCGAAAGGATAAGTTAAGAATTTAAAAGGATTCATATCGCAATAAGGGCAGAGCAGATCGTGTCCTTAGCGATTAATAAACATTTTACTGAGAAATCGATACGCGAAATTTAGCCAGCCTTGGGGTGCGTTGCATTTGCAAAGCAACCTCGAATTAAAACCAAGTATCAGATAAGTGAGCCTGGCGAAGGACAGGTGAAGCTAAAGCCAGAGCCTGAGAGTAGGCGACACTATTGGCGAAATCCTTGTGGTAACAAGGAGGCCATAGTAGAGCCTGGCGAATTCGGGCGTTGCTAGCTAAAACCTCGTTTAGTAGGCGAAACATTGACTCTGAATATTTGGTGCAACGAGAGCGCCAGCATTGCAAATAAAACCACGACACAAGAGCCGTACGATTTACTAAACTCTAATAAGAAATATCATTAAGTGCACAGCAATTGTAAAACCCAACGTGAAAACTAGCAGAGAGTGCAGTTTAAAATATATGTATTAAAAATAAAACCAAATTGTGTTCTTATTGCCGCAGCCGCCACAAATATAAATTTGTTGGCACGTACCCTCAGCACCGCGAGAGTTAGCCCAGCTAAAAACCGCGTAACTTTAGGTTCGTTACAACTGGCGCCCAACTGTGGATCTACGGCTAATATCACATAGTTTTTTTTTTTTAAATACATATAAATAATTGACAATATGTTTCGTTCGTGGGTGTACAATCTAAAAAAGGATGTACTAGTGAAATGCGGAGTGGAATTCGGTCTGGAGCTGGAAGGCACTGTCGAAAATATGAGGAGACAATTCGGAGACTGGGTAAGTCAAAATAAAAATACTCTTCCACACAGCGTTCGCATTAGCGAACTGGCGAAAACATACAGCCGACAGTTGCCGAATAAAGAACCCGAATTCATGCGCGAGGAAGGGGAATACGAAGAGGAAAAGGAGTTTGCCGGCATAGACGTAGCAAGGCTAAGCGTCGCATGCACCAGCGCGGCGGCTAGGGCGCGAGATTTACAGGAATCTCGCCGATCGCCCTGGAGTACAGCCCAACAGCCAGGAGAGCGTAGCCACACCCACACACATGATCAGACCAATGCAAGGGCAAGTGAATACCAAAAAGTAGCCAAACAAGTTCGAGAGTGGAGCTTTCGATTCGATGGACTATCGAAGCCTCTCGAATTCTTGGAGCAAGTGGAATGGTCGGCAGACACATATGGATTAAATTTAAATTTAATTCCAAGAGCGATGCCGGAGTTGCTGAAAGGAATGGCACTTAAGTGGTACATAGCTAACAACAGGCATTGGACGACATGGGTGGATTTTGTCGACAGTTTTCAAGAATACTTTTTACCTCGAGATTATTTTGAAAATCTGTACGACGAAGTACGCAGACGGCGGCAAGCTCTGGATGAGCCTTTTGAAGTCTATATGGTGGAGATGCAGACTCTGATGAGACCCCTACGACTCTCAACAGAGAAGGAAGTGCGCCTTATTTACACCAACAGCCTTCCTGAGTTGCGCGGATACGCACGGCCAAACCAGTTCTCGAATTTGACCCAGCTGATGCAACTGGCAGAAGAATTCGAAGAACTAGAAAAGGATAGGCTGAAACTGAGGCTACAAAGTGCTACAGCCCAACAACAATACAGCCAACATCAACAACAACAGCCTCAACAACACCATCAGAATCGTGCAAATCGTACACGATTTATGGCCATGGAGGAGCAGAACCAGCACTCTGGAGGAATGGACGAACGGCCAACCCCAACACCTAGGACCCAACAAAATCCTGCCAGGACACACATAAACAACCCAGGAAGGGCATGTCGCGTGTGTGGACAGGAGGGACACTGGGCGATAGAGTGTCGAAACCCAATGCTGGAGTTCTGCTGGGTCTGTGGCAGAATCGGTCAGCGGACGGCACTATGTTGTCAGTCGGGAAACGGCCAGCGGCGCCCGCCAGCGAGGGGCGAGCGGGAGCCGCCAAGGTCCGCCCCGAGACGCTAGTCGGTCACCTGCAGGACGAAGGGACGCGTGTCAGTATAAGGCTACAGTCGATACAGGGGCTACAAACAGCTTTGTTAGCGAAGAGCTTGCTTGTAGACTGAGCACTGTAGGCCGGAGAAGCGTCGCAAGCAGACAGGTGAAGTTAGCAGACGGACACAACAGCAGGACAACAGAACAGATAACAGTCGAAATAAGACTCGGGCATCGCAGTTTGGAAATAGCGTTGCTAATTATGCCTGGTGTGATAGACGACTTGGTGCTGGGCTGGGATTTTCTGACTGGCATGGGCACAGTCTTGCAGTGTGCGGGATTGGTGGTCACCATCCCAGCACGACGGCACAAGGTTGGAAATCTGGAAGAGAGACTGTCGGTGGCAGTTGTCCAGAATACAACCGAACAAGACGAAGCAATACACGATGTCAGAAACCCAGCTATTGAAACAAAAAATCTACACGAGGATCAAGAAATTAATGAATTTCTTTTGCGGGAAGTCGCAGCCTTCAAACAACTAAAGGGCACATCACAAATTACGGAACACAAAATTGTGATGAGCGACGACAGGCCTATAAAGCAGCGGTATTTTCCAAAGAATCCAAAAATGCAAGCGGAAATTAACCAGCAAGTAGAGGAACTCCTTGCGAAAGGTTGCATAGAGCCATCCAACAGCCCACACAGCGCACCAATCGTGATGGTGAAAAAGAAGAATGGCAAATGGCGGTTATGTGTGGATTTTAGGCAACTTAACAGCCGATCCGTTAAGGACGCGTATCCATTGCCAAGAGTGCACCACATTTTAGACCAGCTACGTGAAGCCCACTTCATCACTAGCTTGGATCTGAAAGATGGGTACTGGCAGATCCCGATGGAGAAAGCGAGCCGACCACTGACAGCTTTTACAGTCCCAGGCAAAGGATTATATCAATGGAAAGTAATGCCATTTGGGTTACACTCGGCACCGGCAACTTTTCAGAGGGCTTTGGATCGCGTTATTGGACCCGAAATGATGCCACACGCGTTTGCATATTTAGATGACATTATAGTCATCGGAAGAACGCGCGAAGAGCATATGGAAAATCTCAGAGAGGTATTTCGGCGGCTGCGGGAAGCAAATCTGCGCATCAACGTGGACAAATGTGATTTCTTTAAAAAGGAATTGAAATATTTGGGCCACAGAGTCACAGAGGAAGGAATTCGCACAGATTCGGAGAAAGTTGCTGCAATCGCAGAATTGAAGCCGCCAAGCAACGTAAAGGAGTTACGACAATACCACGACGTGGCATCATGGTACAGGCGCTTCGTACCAGATTTTGCGACAAAAGTAGCACCTCTGAACGCATTGATGAAAAAAGGCGCAAAATGGGAGTGGACTGAGGAGCGGCAAGTAGCTTTTGACACGGTCAAAGAGAAGCTGACTCAGTCCCCAGTACTGGCATGCCCAGATTTCTCAAAAACATTTTGCTTGCAGACGGATGCAAGTAACTATGGCCTGGGTGCGATATTGACCCAACCTTCGGAGCAAGGTGAAAGGGTAATATCGTACGCCAGTAGGACACTAAACGGTGCCGAACGTAACTATTCGGCAACTGAAAAAGAGTGTCTAGCCATAGTGTGGGGAATCAGAAAGCTAAGGCCATACCTGGAAGGCTACCATTTTGTGGTCATAACGGACCACATGGCGCTGAAGTGGCTAAACTCAATTGAGAGTCCATCAGGCAGAATAGCGCGTTGGGCGCTTGAACTGCAACAATACGACTTTGAAGTCAAATACCGTAAAGGCAACCTCAATGTCGTAGCCAATGCACTTTCGAGACAGCCACTTCCGGAGACATGCTGCCTAAGAAAAATCGCCACAGAAGGGATGGAGGCAGACAACGCAAATTGCAAATGGATTCAGAAATTAAAAAAGGAAATCGCGCAAAATCCCAGGAAATATCCGGATTACATGGAGGAAAATGGCAACCTATACAGACACATCCCACATCGCGCTGGAGGCGGAGATGTGGAAGCTTGGAAGCTTTGTGTACCCAAAAGTAAAAGGAAGGATGTATTACTGGAGAATCACGACGCAGCCACAGCCGGTCATTTGGGAAGCCGGAAAACGATAGCAAGAGTAGCGACACGCTACTACTGGCCAGGCTTATACAGGGACGTACGCACATATGTGCACAACTGCGAAACGTGTCAACAATATAAGCCAAGTCAAATGGCAGCGGCAGGAAAGATGTTGACACAAATCCCTGAAGAGCCATGGAGTACCGTGTGTGCTGACTTTGTTGGCCCACTGCCAAGATCAAAACACGGCAACACAATGCTATTGGTGATGTTTGACCGTTTCTCTAAGTGGACTGAGTTAGTTCCGCTGAGGAGCGCAACCACAGCCACTTTGCAAAAGGGATTCAGAAAGAGAATTTTGGCACGATTTGGGGTGCCAAAAGTTCTCATAACGGACAACGGAACACAATTTACGAGTAAAGCCTTCAAACGCTTTCTCGAAGAATTGGGAGTGCGACACCAATTTACGGCACCATACACACCGCAAGAGAATCCTACAGAACGTGCAAACCGCACGGTAAAAACGATGATTGCACAATTTACCAAAGATAACCAGCGGTGCTGGGATGAATTTTTGCCAGAATTGTCACTGGCCGTTAATACCAGCGTATCGGCGTCTACGGGCTACAGTGCAGCGTTTATCACGCAAGGGCGGGAACCAAGGCTGCCAAATGCGCTGTACGACAACGTTACACTCGGCACAGGGCAACCGACACAAACACCCAGCGACAATGCGCAAAAACTTAGAGAAGTTTTTGAATTGGTGCGCAGGGGTTTAGAGAAGGCCTCTCAGGACCAAGCAAGGCATTGCAACCTACGGAGACGGCAGTGGAAACCATCCGTAGGAGACAAGGTGTGGGTGAAACAACACCACCTGTCAAATGCAGCGGAAGGCTTCGCTGCGAAGCTTGCTCCTAAATTTTCCGGACCATATACAATAATAAATTTTGTATCACCTGTAATCTGTAAATTACAGGGGAAAACTGGGGAAAAAGAACGGACCGCACACGTAGGCGGCATAAAACCCCACGGAGGCGGAACGAACAACGGGTGAGACAATAAAAAAAAAAATTTTGGGGTCACAAATTATTTTAAGACCCTAGAACAAAAAGTAATTTTTTTTTGTGGTGAAAATCTGGAAAAGAAAAGAGCGGTTAATAAGTGGCCTTGTTAATGACGTATCTCATTTACTCACCTGAATCTCCATCACCTCCTATAAATAAAAAAAAAAAAATCATTAGTTGATTTGTTTTTTTTGGAAAAAAAAAGGGTGAATATGTATTAATACATATTAAATATTTCCCGACTCAACACATTTAACAGATATAAATAATAAAAATAAATATGTAAGGTATTACATATTAAATAATAAAAATAAATATGTAAGGTATTACATATTTATTAAACCATAACAAAAATAAATATGTAAGGTATTACATGTATATAAATAATAAAAATAAATATGTAAGGTATTACATATTTATTAAACCATAACAAAAATAAATATGTAAGGCATTACATATATATAAATAATAAAAATAAATATGTAAGGTATTACATATTTATTAAAACAATAACAAAAATAAATATGTAAGGTATTACATATTTTATAAATAATAAAAATGAATATGTAAGATATTACATATTCATTAAAAATAACAGACAACAATGAATGTGTGGGCGGGAAGAATGGACGTCGGAGGAAGAAAAAAAAATAATAAGAGCCACGGCCCAACCAAGGGCATTACAAAAACCGGACCTGAACGCGGCGAAAGGTGTGCGAAGCAAACGCTGCTAGGAAAACGGTTAATGAAAAGGTTAGCGATATCGCAAAGAGAGCGCTGACAAAACATGGCGGTCGCAGGCGGGAAGGATACCGTAACATGCACACCTACACTGTTGCACATGCGTACGGAGTAGGGGTATAAAAGGTGCCGACTACCATGCAGTCGGTCACTTTGCGATATTTTTTTACAAAGAACACTCACAAGTAAGAAATGGAGAATTACAACAACGGCACCGGAGCAAGAAGGGCAGCCCATGCGTCGGGCCGTGACCCACGTGCGCACCCTCGCACACCAGCGGGGGATGTGTGCGTGGTCGACGCGGCGGCCATGGGTGCCAGCGCCAGAGGGCGCAGAAACGTGGCGCGACGAGGACGTTGGGCCGGACAGCCCTATGCGCGTGTCGAGCCGCAGCGGGAGGCATCACCGGATGTGCTGGAACTGCGGGCATCACCCATTTTAGAGTCCCCGGAAGAGCGAGAGGCGGCCGAGCGTGAGCGTTGTCGCCGCCAGGAGCTGGAGGAAGAGCGGGAGTGGGTGCGCCGGGCATATGGCGAGGACTTCGATAGCAGCGACTGGGAGGTGGAGTATGACGCTGGTCCAGTGGGCGAAAGGCGAGAGGAGTCGCCGCCGGGCGATTTCGTCGAGATCAATCCCGAATGGGTCCGGATGTGCCACCCGGAGGCACCGCCGACCCCGGAGGACGAAAATGTGGGCCAGCCAGCCCGGAGCGGTTCGCCACACCGCCGCAGCCGGAGACGCCACCGCCAGACTGGCGCCCCGCTAGGCCACCGTCGCCATTCCCACGTGGGGTGGGCGCCTCGGAGGATGAGGATGATGATATCATATACATATCGTCCGACGTGGAGGAGGCAGCACCGCAGACCGAGGAGCAGATGCCGCAGGCCGATCCGGGTGAGTCGACACCACCGACGGCAACCATCACGCGCAAGAAACGGTTCGTGGATGGGCGGTGGCACCACATCGCGACGGTTGTCCTCGAGTGGACAGAGGAGGTGGCACCGCCCCGCGAGGGCTTCATCAAAGAAATGACACCACCACGACCGCAAACGCCAACGCCACCCCGACAGCGTACGCCAACGCCACCGCGAACACGACCGCCGACGCCGTCACCACCACACACACTACAAGCACCAGTCGGCACGGCCACCAGTCCGACAACACGGACATCGCCGTGGGAATGGCCGACACCGCTGCAGGTGGGCACGCCGCCTCGCCCCGGGACACCGCCTCCACCACACGCTTGGGCAACCAATCCGGTGCGCCCAGCGTTCGGTCGGCAGGCTTCATGCCCGTATGGGGAACGGCCGGCTCGCCCGGTGCTGCAGCGGCAGTCATCCGCACCGCTGGCGACTCCAGGATGGAGGGAGGTGGCGCGAGCAGACTGGCCACCAGAAGTGGTAGCAGCCACAACAGGAGGGAGCGACAGGCGCACGTCGCGTATCGTTTGGGCGCACGGCCAGAGGTACCACGTGCGAATTTCGGCCAGAGGCACGCGGGCCTTTGTGGCAGAGTAAGCAAAAAAAAAAAGAAAAGCAAAACAACACTAACACGCACAATAAAAAAATATAATAAAAAAAAAAATAATATTATTCGCATATTTATTTCGTTTAACCTAGAAAAAAATATAAAGAAAACAGGTGGATTAAACTGCAGGAGGGGGGGTGAAGTTTGCTGGAAGCATACTCACATAAAATGTGTGTGTGATCCAGCGCGAGCGGCAAAACGGCATGGCCTGGAAAAAGAGAACATGATTTAGGATATGGTGGAAATGGCGCAAGGCGCAAAAATATGTTACTTACTTTTGCTTTTTAGATTCTTTTCAGCAACAACAAAACAATTGCAAACTGCAAATTGTGTGTCATGGCCGATTAGTGTTGGATAGTTGCGTGTGGCCATATCGATCTGGCCACATCGCAAATATCGATCAGGCCGTATCGAGTAACACCGGGCGATGCAAAGCTGGCTGCTATGGCGCAACGCACCACTAGATGGCGTTACACGACCGACAGCTGATCGCTACAGCGACACTGCTAACGGACGCCAAGGTACAAAACGGAGGCGCGGGATTTGAAAGACGCAAAATTAAGTGGAAGGCTTCCACTTCCGGAGAAAGAGGGGAGTGTGAGGAGCCATATTCACTTATAGCGCCTCACAAAAAGCGATTGCATTTATAGCCGCAGCCGGACCTGAGCTGCGGCGAATTCGCATGCTGTCTCGCTCTGACGCAGGATGTCAGCGCTAAGGTACGTGTTTGGCACATGGGAGCCGCAAAACACGTACCGCAAAAGTCGTGGCAAAGTGCCGTTGGTGTGCGAGCGGTGCATCCACGAAATATAGTGATCACCGTCACACCAACGACAGGCGTGATCAGCAACGAGGAACCGTTGTTGCTAGGCAAATCTCACTGGAACGATCACGCCACCTTTGCCCTTGGGTAACATTGGCAGCGCTGACAGGCCCCGGTCCAGCGAGACAGCAGAAGAGTATAAAAGGAGCCGCCTTGGACAGAGCGGCAAGTCAGTTGAGTACAAGTTAGTTGAGTACGAGTTAGTGGAGTACAAGTGAGTTAAATACGAAAAAAGTGAAAATCAGTGCGAAACATAAAGAAATCCTACGCGAAAGGATAAGTTAAGAATTTAAAAGGATTCATATCGCAATAAGGGCAAAGCAGATCGTGTCCTTAGCGATTAATAAACATTTTACTGAGAAATCGATACGCGAAATTTAGCCAGCCTTGGGGTGCGTTGCATTTGCAAAGCAACCTCGAATTAAAACCAAGTATCAGATAAGTGAGCCTGGCGAAGGACAGGTGAAGCTAAAGCCAGAGCCTGAGAGTAGGCGACACTATTGGCGAAATCCTTGTGGTAACAAGGAGGCCATAGTAGAGCCTGGCGAATTCGGGCGTTGCTAGCTAAAACCTCGTTTAGTAGGCGAAACATTGACTCTGAATATTTGGTGCAACGAGAGCGCCAGCATTGCAAATAAAACCACGACACAAGAGCCGTACGATTTACTAAACTCTAATAAGAAATATCATTAAGTGCACAGCAATTGTAAAACCCAACGTGAAAACTAGCAGAGAGTGCAGTTTAAAATATATGTATTAAAAATAAAACCAAATTGTGTTCTTATTGCCGCAGCCGCCACAAATATAAATTTGTTGGCACGTACCCTCAGCACCGCGAGAGTTACCCCAGCTAAAAACCGCGTAACTTTAGGTTCGTTACACCACTCTTTGCTTTATTGAAGAGCTTTCGCGCAGCCTTTTTGAGATCGTCAAGGCTCTTGTTCACCCAGGGAACAGCCCTTCTGGTCTTACGAACTTTTTGTTCGCAGCTAGCGTGATAAGCCGATTTAATGTTCGTATGAAGCACAGTAGCTTCACGCTCTAGCTCGTCAATGGACAATATCGGACGGGTGGAGCAGTCTCTGGATTGCTCAAGTTCAAAACAGAAAAGATCCCAGTTGGTGTTTTTGGGATTTCTAGTCACTAGGCTACATTGCAAGGCACATCCTATATCAAATCTAATGTGCTGGTGATCTGACATAGTGATCTCACTCGCAACGTGCCAGTTTGAGACAACGGACAACATGTTAAGACTACAGAGAGTTAGGTCGAGGACTTCCTCTCTGATTGCATTAATAAATGTGGGCTCATTGCCTCGATTTAGTAGGCTTATGTTGTTACTAATAATGTACTCAAGAAGGTACTCACCTCTTTTGTTGATGTCACTGCTCCCCCAGACCGTGTGATGTGCATTGGCATCACAGGCGATTAACCATCGGAGCCGGTTTCTCTGGCAATGCTCTACCAGGGCACAGGTAGCCGCCGTAGGCACAACATCTGAATCGCCGGGCTGATAGGCGGAGGCCAGCACTGCCTCCTGCTCGCCATGGGCAGTGGGTATTTTAACCCAGACTGCCACCAGGTCCTCAGTGATGAACTGTGAAAGGGGAACATATGTTAGATTTTTGTTAATTAACAACGCCGCTCTAGGGAGAGGTAAGTTGTTTGCATATAGCAATTTACCGGATGTGGTGCTTAGCCCCAGGACACGTCCGGCATTTATCCACGGCTCCTGGATAAATGCTATGTCCATGGTAGCAAACCTCTCACAGAGGACGTCAGAAGCGGCCTTTGCGTGGTGGAGGTTTGCTTGGAGACATCTTAGGTGTCTCCGGGTGTTGGGAAGGGTGGGGGGAGGGGGACAGGACATTAGTCCGCCCTCTTGCGGCCTCTGGCCGCCATCTTCCGGCCTCGGTTTGTGCTCAGAAGGGCCTCTTCCTCTAAAGTGCGCCTCGCACCCTTATTCACGCGCCCGGTTCCGCGCGTGATGCGCCCGGTTCCACGCGTGATGCGCCCGTAAAGGGGAGGGCGCAGGATCTTTTTCGGTGCTGCGGGCTCCTGGGCAGCTACGGTGCCACATGCCTCACCACCGCTGGGGGTCCGGACTGTGCTGTTAGCTGAAGGCAGCCCAGGGGTCGCATGAGTCTCCTCAGCGACACCCTGTGGTGTTGTTGCAGCCGCGTCCGGTATGGCAGTCTTGGAGCAGGTGGGCTTCTCCGCTACGAGAGCATGAGCCACTGCCTGTTCTTTCGACTGCGCGCTGGCCTTAGGCTTAAGGGTAGCCTTGCCCCACGCGAAGTTCAGCTAGAATCCTAGCGATTTCAGCCGGTTGGCCAAAACAGGGTCCAGTGCTAAGGTAGTAATAGCCATGTGCTGCCTCATCTCCCGGTGAAAGACGCGCCAGTCTCCCACTCGCAGCCCGCTATTCTGACCTTCGACGAGCTTCAGAATCTCGTCCGTCTTCATGTCCGCATTCGGAAGCGGAAAGTAGCCAATGAAAACAGCGGCACGTGGAGCCTCTGCCTCGGGGACTACCTTAATGCGGGCATCCTTCCACAGCCGGAGCTTAGGCACCTCTGTGCACAGCCACTCAACCGTCTCCGCATTTCCGCAAGTGATGGCCATCCATCCTGGTCTAAAGGTGCAGCCAGAGAATAACGGCTTCACAGAGCCATGCCTCAGCTCCATCACCCTTGACAAGATGGCGGCTTGGATGCTGCCAAGCTGCTCCGTAGTGAGCAAACTGTTGGGGTAGTCGGCTGGGAGTATTGCCATCTTCGATGAGCTGGCAACATCCCTATAAGAGGCCATACCACCGGTTTGGGGTGGCTGCTCCTGTGCTACTTGCCCAGCCGCAGTTGCGGCTGTGGAGGCTACTGGAGCCACCGTGGGATCACCCTTCGCCAGGGCACTAGGTGCCGCGGTCTTCAGCATGACCCTCTTATTCGACGCCTCTTCTGGGGTCGTGTTTGCCGATCTACCCCGCTTGTTCGCTACACCACTTCTGCTGGGCATAGCCATGGGTGGGCCAATAGGCTTCTGTGCGAGCCTCTTAGCCTCCTCCATGGGAACGCCATTTGCAAGGTGTCTGCGCAGTCTCTTTCTTGCAGCTCCCGATAGCGCGATCCTCTTGGGTTTCTCGGCCTTAGGAGAGGCAAGAAGGGCTTCTTCAACCTCCTTGGTGATGGTGTCGGTGCTGGAGCTTTGTGAACAAACGTCCATAGCTACCTCAGACTCCCGGATATGTTCGACGTCAGTCGATTTGGGGCTGCTGGAGCACCCGGTTTCTATAATTTTATTTTCAGTAGTTTCCATGTTTTGGTCCCACGAGTGATGAGGAAAGGGTATCCCCCGGGGCAGAGCCTCATACCCCGGATCGGGCACTTATACGACCGGAGGTGCCAGGTATCCGGATATTGGATGTGATCTGCAAAATACATTTTTTTTTAACTAATGTGACGCCTAAATATCTGACATTATGGTGCCATTTAATGTCCAACTGGTTAAGATTAATAAAATTGATTGGATTATAAATATTTTTTCTTTCCCTGTAAAATAGAGTGCTTGTGTTTTTTCTGCATTGACAAGTATTTTCCATTATCTTAAAAGCTTCTAGGAGTGAACCTAGATATCAGATGCAAGCGTTCCTTGTAGTAGGGAAATCAGAGTCATAAATGCTGCATAGGATTGGAAAAAGACAGGATCCTTGCGGACACCCTTCATATATGTTGTTACACCTAAATGAGCCTCGCATGTATACACAGCAAAGGATCAGTATGTCAGAAATCTTTGTATGATATTAATAAATTGGATTGGAAAGTGTAACAAATTCATTTTGTAGACCAGACCTTCGATCCACACAGATTTAAAGGCCGCTTTAATGTCTATCGATATCGATCTACTTAAGTTTGAATTGGCGATTCTTTTGATTCTAAACAGAGAGAAAGCAAACTGTTGCGGCAGAAATACATCATTATTTTCTGTAAAGTCGAATTACCTTTTCTTAATAACATTCTCTATACGAGATAGAACGCTCAGGAGGCTTGTTCGCTTTCAAAATGTGGATGACTTTGGAGAGCTTCCATTTAAATAGAAAATAGACTAGGCTAAAGCATCATTTATAATTAATGTTGAATATTTTATTTTAGTCTTTGAGTTACAAATTTTCAATATGATCTTCATCGACAACAGGCAAGGAGAACAAGGAGGCCATGAAGCTAGGGACCTCAGGGATTGTGTCGGGATCATTAAAAAATTTTTTGGTTGTGTCTTTAAGTGTCTTTAGCATACCAAACATTTTTCTTCTTTATAACTTTTGAATGTTCCCTAAAATGGTGAACAATTTATGTCAAGTGAGGACAAAAGATTATTCCAATTATATTTTCTAAGTTTGCATAACATACAATTGATGAGTTGACACAGTTGACTGAGCCAGATCAGCTCTGTTTCCGTGTGTCAAACAATTTCGATGGTGTCCATTTCGAAGCTTCATCAGGAATATTATATTAGTAGGCAAATCTTTTTGTGGAAAACGGATTTTTTTGTTTGAGATTACACGTTCCTTTGCTGTTAGAATAACTGAGCTGACTTCACTTATTCACTTGTTACGGTCATCTTGCGTTCGAGCAGAAGTAAGGTCAAGGTCTGATAGTAATCAGTGGATAACTCTACTAAAGTTGACCCAAATTGAGTATTCGATATCTAATGTGGTGTTTACACTAGCACTGCTTATTTGAGTTATTGCGTTAAGGGCAACAAGCAGCTTTTTTCCCATACATAAAGTAGTGGTGACAAAAAGTTGAGTTAAGTTTGGATGCAGTTGCTTGTACTCGATATACATTCGGTTTACTCATAAGTGCTGCCCATTTAAGTATATAATCGGTTACATTTTTGAATTGTCACCACTGGTGCTAGTGTAAACACCACATACAACTACACAAGTGAAAAAATACAAATTATCACTGAATAACAACAGAGACGCCTTCACATAAAAAGCGACGACGAGTAGACAAAATTGAAAAGCACATAGAAATAGAGGAGCGCAAGTTGGCGGCCATGGAGCGTATGGCAGAACGAGCTGAACATTTTCAAAAAGAAATGCTAGAAATAATGAGGGCCAGTGATACATAAAAATAAATTCCATATTTTAAAAATTTAATTTATTTATTTAAATCGAATTATTGTTGAGGAAATTTATTGCTAGGGCTTGCCTAATTGTTTCAGCACTTGGATTCATATTGCCAAGCCAAACCTCAAACCCTGGCTGATCATTTTGTTGTGCATTAAGATGTCCAAACGCATTCATTCATTGCTCTAATCATCATTGCGTTGTTTTGCTCCATCGCAGATAAAATCAAACATAATTTGTTAGTGCTCATTACTTTTTAAATTTGTTTAATTAAATTTTTCGGCTTTTACAAACTCTAAGCAAAACACAGCGGTTGACGCTTAACGCAATAACTCACTTTTGAGCCAATGTAAACACCAATTCTGAGTTATTGCGTCGATGACGATATCGATAGCAAACTCACTGTAGTGTAAACATAGCATTAAAAGAATTTTTTCATTGTGTTGAAATTTGAGTGAATTAAAGTTTGAACTGGGATATTATCTGAGCCCAGGACATTGATTGCTATTGTATTGCAATTGTTTGTTAAAAAGATATCAAGTGCAAAATCTACTGACCAATCTTATTCCGATGTTCCTTAAATGGCAGCACGGCTATGGCAGCTGTTAAGGCCCCCCTGGCAAAAAGGTTCCACGAAATGTGGTTAGCAGTCGAATATCATTTGAAAATATTTGATTTTGTTAAGATTCGGCTTGACCTCCTGGGAAATAAGAAAAAAAAAGTGCAATACAAGTGCCAGCATATTTAAAATATTTATACCAATAGATTCTATAGTTTTTGTGTTAGAAGGGGAAACAGAATGTGGCGGATACAGTTTTTAATAATAATAGCAGCCCTATCTCCCCTTCAGCTAGTTATGTCATATCTACAGCAAAAGTAAATAAATTTTTATACTCTGATACCGAAGGTAAGGAGAATATTGGATATGGGTAATTCTCCAGAAAGGTCAACCGCAGCCAGAAAATTCAAAGTCTAAAATAGTATGTTTTTTTTACGTGGTTTTATAGGGAATCTATTATATTTAACTAATATGAGCATATTTTACATTTACTCATAACACATATCGAAATATTTCAATGCAAAGTCGAAGACGTGCGAAAGTTCTGTTTTGAACTTTTCTACTGCACGTTTTGTTTTGATTCATTTTCTTAAGGAGAGTCATTATGCGTTGATATTCGCTCTTTTAAATCTCGTTTTATATTCGAAGAATATAATACAAATGTAAAAGAAACGATGCGATAGCTTATAACGGCAAATTTCTTATCAGCTCATCAGTTTCTATCACTGTCACGTGTGACATTGAAAAAGAACATTTGTGATCAGTGCATCCAAGGTTTTGGTCCAATGAGCATCTAATATTGTGTCCAAACATATTTTTTTTACAACAAAGTGAATAAAAGAAAATTTGGTTGCATATAAGCGGAGCCTTGATTTTGAAACTGTTTTAAAGTTTGTCGTGTGCGACATGGTAAACCAAATAAAATTTTTTTATGTTTATTATTTAAATAATTTTTTTAATGTAGATGAATGAAGACAACGAAAAAAACAAGTTCAACTGCAAACGGTGGAGAGAAAAAATAAAAAATGATGAAACAAAACTACAAAATTATAAATTAAACAAGTGGAAACGTTGCAGTCTGACGCAACCGACTGCGGTATACGCGTTACCAGTATTAAAACCGGTAAAAAGAGGCCTGATTGCAAAAGGGTACGGATGCGCCAGGGGTGTACGCTGCCTTAAAAATTCTCCGATGCAGATGGGGATGCCACCAGCTATCTTCCTTACAAATTTGGTGACTCTAGCTCAAAGTTTGTAAGTTTGTTGGGAAAGGGGGTCTGGGGGCAGTATGGGTGGGTGTGGCATCCAAATTTTTGATGCAGTTTTTTTGGGGTTGCTAGTAGCAATCTTCTCACCAAATTTGGTAGTTCTAGCTGTAAGGATGTGCGAAATATGTGGACTTATCGTTTTTGAGTTATCGAATTTATCGATTTGCCAGCCCCCCAGTTATCGCAGAACCCCCATCTTGACACTTTAATTTACTATCCCATAGATAAAGAGAATTGGAAAGTTTCAAGTCTCTAGCTTGAAGGGTGTGGAAAAAAGTAGCGAACATACAAACGGACGGACTGACGGACACCATGACGGACATTGCACAAACTCAATATACTCTTGACTTTCGGTAACGAGTATAAAAATAAAATAAAAACTTATTTAAATACATTTTATGCTCTTCTAGTTTACTTAAAAAGTACAACTACAACATAAAAAGTATGATGGAAGAAACTGTCGCGTGCAACATGTCCCGTGCGACAGTGATTAAAATTCAATTTAAAAAATAAATACTAAATACTAAATATTTTTAAGTCAAACCAAATACATTATTAAGAGCAATCAATACATAACACATTAAATTTAATTTCATTAAAATCTTTCATCGCGTTTTGCTGAAATCAGTGCTTGAACTGGTCTTCGAAAAAGTGACTTCTGTCTGTGTCACGTGCGAATGCTTCACATTTTTGTGATTATCTTGAAAAAAAAAAAATTCCCAAAATCAATATTAGCCCCAATTATAGTGCTAACCAAGAGCTATAAGTTTCATATTTTGTAAAAATAAAATAAATTCTTGGCACATGTTTTTTTTCATTTTGAATGCGTACAAATGTCGCATTCGACATCAGAGAATTGCCCATATGTCCGTCTCTGTGTGTATGAACGAAACTTTTTTAGAGACCCACTAAAGTCTTGAAGCTTTGTAATCATCTTTAGGTCTGTTTGATAGTAGAAAGTGTAGGGTAGAGCAGTGCAGAACAGAACACGAAAAATACAACCCTGAAAATTTTAAGTGTAAAAAAGTGTAGAACTACTGTCGCACAAAAAAGGTGTAAGTTAGAGCAAATGAAGCAACAGCTGTCTGACATGACTAAATGATTTTGAATAACAATAAAAATTTCACTATAAGTGAGTTAATTGATGACGACAGTCATGATGAAATTATTGCAAGCTCCTCTGATCCAAGTGGTGATGAAGAAGAGGATTTATTAATGGTGCAAGTGTTAGATTTCCCGATAGGAAAAAGAAATGGTGTGATGGAGCATTTGACAAAAACTATTCCAACCTACACGGATAAAAATTTCAAACGCATTTGCGAGCTACAAGAGAAATTTGGGCTTGAATTCACCCAACATCCTCCTTCTTACTTGGCTATCAGAATGTAAGAGGTCTTTGTAGTAAACTCACTAGTTTATACCTTAATAGTCTTTCTTTCGCTTTCCATGTCATTGCCTTTACTGAAACGTGGTTAAGGCAAGACATTCTCAATTCCGAAATTCTATGTAGTACATATTCTATTTACAGAAAGGACCGTACTCTTAGGCGTGGTGGTGGAGTGCTTATTGCTGTGAATGTAGACTTTCCTTCTGAAACAGTCGTATTAGATAGTTCTTTTGATATAGAGTTTATTGCTGTAAAGCTAAATATTTACGGTATTAACATTTTTATCACTTGTTCGTATATACCTCCTTCCTCTGATCTCTCTATCTATGAGACACATCTATCTGCTATCCATTCTGTCTCTGCCTTGCTTTCTGATCGCGATTTTCTTGTAGTTCTTGGTGATTTCAACATTGCTGAAGCTGCTTGGATTTCTTCTCCTGACTCTGGTGCCCTGACTCCCGCGGCCCCGAATGAATTTTTAATCGACCTACTTGGGATGTCATTGAGTCAAATTAATGCTATCCCAAATTCTCTTAATAAAATGCTTGATCTGATTTTTGTTTTGGATTCATCATCTTCATCCGTTTCCCGTTCCCAGCCTATATCTTATCCCGAAGACTTATACCATCCTACGTTGGAGCTGTTGATTAATTTACCTTCCCGGACGCGTTGCAATATCGAGATGCCTTTGAGTCGAGTTCGTCAATTTCGGAAAACTGATTTTGAGGGACTCGCTCTGCTTTTATCCCAAACTGACTGGTCTCCCCTCTACGAGTCTGACGACTTGGACGTGGCAATCAGTATTTTTTATAATACCTTACATTCTTTATTTGATTTATGTGTCCCGGTTGGTAAGCTAAACAGGTCTAACAAACCTGTGTGGTTTACCCGAGAGTTGACAATTCTCAAAAATCTAAAATCTAAACTCTACAAGAGATTTAGAAAAAACGGCTCATCGGTAGGCTATTCTGCATACTTGATTGCTCGTGCCAGTTTTGATATCTTAAATAACCAATGTTATAAGAATTACCTGACTCGGTGTAGATTACAGTTTCAGCAGGATCCAAAGCGGTTTTTTGATTTTGTTAATGCGAAGCGTAGGTCATCGACACTCCCAACGGAAGTATTCTTTGAGGAAACGAAGGCCAATTCTGATCAGGAGATTGCAAATATATTTGCCCAATTTTTTCAAACGACTTATAGCTCATTTCAATCTCAAGTCGATTTGCCTTACCCTTATCGGGTTAATGGCTCAAACCGCATCTTTGGACTGAAAATCACTGAAAACTCACTTTTAAATAATCTACATGGTTTGAAACCTATATTTTCTCCAGGACCTGACGGAGTGCCAAGCTGCGTGCTTAGACACTGTGCTCATGGTCTTTTAAAGCCGTTGCTTAAAATGTTTAACTTGTCCCTGGAGTTAGGCTCCTTTCCAAAAATTTGGAAAGAGTCATTTATTATTCCTCTCCATAAAAAAGGAAACAAATCTAATGTTCAAAATTATAGGGGTATCTCCAAGTTGTCTGCTATTCCTAAGATTTTTGAAAAATTAATAACCTCCCATCTTCAACACCTTTGCAAATCTATTATTTCACCGTGCCAGCACGGATTTATGAAACAAAGATCTACTACCACTAACTTGTTAGAATTTACTTCATTTGTTATCAAGGGTTTTCAGACAAATTGCAGACTGATGTTATTTATACTGATTTTAGTAAGGCTTTCGACTCTGTAGATCATCGTCTTCTTATACATAAACTAGAACTCTTGGGCTTTTCAAATATTCTAGTTCTTTGGATTAAAGACTACCTAACTCTTAGAACTCAGAGGGTTTTATTTAAAGGGTCCGTTTCCAAGACGGTTCAGGTCACTTCAGGCGTTCCACAGGGTAGTCATCTTGGTCCTTTGTTATTTATTTTGTTTATAAACGATCTTCCATCAGTTATAAAGTTCTCTCGGGTTTTGATGTACGCTGATGATGTAAAATTATGCACGTCGTCTGCAACTCCCCTTGCTGCTCAACAGCTTCAAAGAGATTTAGACAACTTTCCAATGTGGTGTAAAGTAAATTTTTTAAATCTAAACTGCAGTAAATGTAAAGTAATGTCATTTTTTAGATATTTGCCCTTTTTTAATATATATTTTCTTGACAACAAACCACTGATAGAATTGAATGGGTTGACGATTTGGGCATCGTTATGGACTCAAAGCTTAAGTTTGACAAGCATATTTCTTCAATTTCCAATCGAGCATCTGGTGTCTTGGGGTTCATTAAGCGCTGGTCTAAGGAGTTTAACGATCCCTACTTAACAAAAACTCTGTATACTTCTCTTGTTCGACCGATTCTGGAATATGGATCTTGTATATGGTTTCCGAAATACGAAATTCATCAGAATAAAATAGAATCGGTACAAAAACAATTTCTGCTCTTCGCACTTAGATGTCTTAACTGGGACACTAACAATAATTTGCCGTCTTATCGTAGTAGACTTTTACTAATAGATCTTCCTTCTCTGAGTGATCGTAGAATAATGCTATCATTTTCCTTTTTTCACAAATTAATTAATGGTGAAATTGATTCTTCTGAATTAATAAACCGAATTAACTTTGCTGTTCCTATTAGAAATACTAGAAATTTTGTACCTATATCTCTTCAAACTTGTAATTCTAATTATGCTCTTCATAACCCTTTTCGTATTCTGTGTTCTATTTATAACGATCTTTCCCACTTAATACACAGTGCCACTCCTACTTGCTCTATTAAAAAGTTAGTTTTGTGTCATTTGTCTACATGTTCGCGATCATCGTAACCGCACGATAGGCGGAGCGCCCCTCGGTCGGATGGGCGGGAGGTGGGTCGCTTTGTGCGTGGGTCCGCGCGTTAACAAGCCGGTGCTTGGTATCGTTGGGCCACTTGACTGTACTGTTCGTTAGTAGGGATGGCAGAGTTTTTGAAATAATCGATTAATCTATCAAATGATTAAGCGCAAGAAAACATAAATTAATTGCAATTAATCGCAATTTGAGCAATTAATCGAGTAATTTCTCGATTAAATTTTATTTTTGTTTTTGCATTATATTTTTTTATGTTTTACATATATTTATTTATTTATTAATTCGTAGGGTACACTAAAATCAATATTTTACAAAAATGAAATGTGATTTTGAAATGAAAAATTTAATTATTTTGATGTGAAAAATGAAATGTGATTTTTACGTTTAGTACAAACATTTTTTATCAGTGATTTAGCCATGACTGCAGGAATAAAAGCTTCCCAAACGTTTTGTAGTTAGTCTGTTTCTCTTAAGAGTGGCTGTTGCACCTGCTTTTGAAAACAGTCTCTCCGCGGGTACTGATGTTCCTATTAAATGGCAATAGTTGTTGGCAAGAGAGTAAAGCTTTGGATACACTGATTTCATTTCGTCCCAAGCATCAATGACATTGCGCTTTAGTTCCAGATTTTGAGCATTTAGAAAGAAAGCTAATTCATCTTGTGGCATGTCATCATTTTTCTTCTTTCTTTTATGAATTAAAGACTTATGCGTAGCCCAGAGGTCAAAATATTCTTCTATTGACCCCACTGAGGTCTCGCTACTGCTTTCAATACTGTCTTCAATATTTTTCATTTCTGTTCGCAAATCCCTCATAACTCCAGCAAGCGCTAAAGGGTCACTGAAATGAAGTTTTTGAATCTGGGATCTAATAGAATCGACGCTGCCAGAAGAAAAATAAGTAATTAAAAGTATAATTATTAAAAAAATATTACGATTATTTGCTCATTACTCGATTATTAATCATTTAATCTAAACAAAAAAATCATATAATATAATCGTTTATTACCCAAAATTAATCGATTATTTCCTTTCATTCGATTAATCTTGCCATCCCTATTCGTTAGTACATCTACGTCCAATAATAAAAAATAGCCTTATCTTTATTTTCATTGAGTCGGCAGCTGCTGCTTCCTGCTCTGAATATTCTTCAGGCTATGCATACTGTGTAAAAAGTTATAAAATAAACTCATTTGACATTTTGTATTATTGTTAAAACTTGCAATGCTAAACTGATATGAAGAGCTCAAAACCGTAACTGACACAAAACAGTTGTTTTGTTGTTTTACACTTTTCAGCTCTTGATTTTTGGTGGTGTAGAAAAGTGCAGAAAAGTGTAATGGTGCATTTACACTAGTTGATGCAGCGTCAATTCTAGCTATATCAACAATTGATATCCAACGTCAACGCATTTGTTGTGTTTACATTAGTTGATTGAGTTGGCAAAAAAACCGGGTTGCCAAATAATTTTCGAGTTGAGCAACGCGCAAGATGCCAACGCGTTGATATTGAAGTTGAGAGTAATTTACACCAGTTGATATCCACATTCGTTGACATTCACGTTGCTAAGCATTTTTCGTTGACGTCGATATTGTGAATGTATCGAAACTGATTTAAATCGATATTGTGTTGTTTTGTTAATTGAGAAAAGTAAAAAAGTGGTAAGTACTAATGCATATGTAACTTTAAACTAATAGATATGCAATTTGTTTACTTTAGAATAAAATCAGAACAATGGCAACAGCGAAGAAGAGCAAAATAGCGGCAGCAGTGGTTTTGGTTCTAGCTCTTGAGGACGGGGAAGAGCAAGATCTAAAAAAACGCAAGCGAGCAATGTGGGTTCAAGAACTCTATTTGGATCGAGAGGAAAGTGGTTTTTTCCGATCATTTGTGCTATAAAATTTATTTGGCGGCTTCCGATCAGCAGCAGCTTGACCACTTTTGGTCGATTGTACCTTGCTATGTGCATTCTAAAATAAACGACATTGCATTAATTAAATGTAAAGAAAATTATTTTACTTGCACGGAATTGCTGGCGCAACAAGTTCAATTTATTTGAAACCTCGTCTTTAAAATATGGTTCAATAAATAAGCATAAAAATAAATAAAATTGTATTTTTAAATAGGTTTTTATTACTAATTTTTGTTTTTTATAGACTGCACAGTTGAAAAGCAGACAACATTAATAAAAACGGATGGCGAAGCGAAGTGCTGCCACCTCTAATATGTACATAAAGTTTGTCAACACAAAGCAAAAGAATGAACATGAGCTCAACTTAATTTTGTGTTGTCAACGCGCCGATTGTGACTTCAACTGTTGACACAAAGTGTTTACACTATGTTTACACTCAGAGCAACAATTGATGATTTTCGCATTGTCAATCTACTGTCAACGCAATAGTTGATCAAGTTGACAGCTGTTCACACTAGGATTGATAAAGTTTATATCAACGTTGACTTGTTTATCAACTAGTGTAAATGCAGCATTATGCATTATGCAAGTCAACGTTGATATAAACTTTATCAATCCTAGTGTGAACAGCTGTCAACTTGATCAACTATTGCGTTGACAGTAGATTGACAATGCGAAAATCATCAATTGTTGCTCTGAGTGTAAACATAGTGTAAACACTTTGTGTCAACAGTTGAAGTCACAATCGGCGCGTTGACAACACAAAATTAAGTTGAGCTCATGTTCATTCTTTTGCTTTGTGATGACAAACTTTATGTACATATTAGAGGTGGCAGCACTTCGCTTCGCCATCCGTTTTTATTAAGGTTGTCTGCTTATTCAACTGTGCAGTCTATAAAAAACAAAAATTAGTAATAAAAGCCTATTTAAAAATACAATTTTATTTATTTTTATGCTTATTTATTGAACCATGTTTTAAAGACGAGGTTTCAAATAAATTGAACTTGTTGCGCCAGCAATTCCGTGCAAGTAAAAATAATTTTCTTTACATTTAATTATTTATATTTTATTAAGGGCAATGTCGTTTATTTTAGAATGCACATAGCAAGGTACAATCGACCAAAAGTGGTCAAGCTGCTGCTGATCGGAAGCCGCCAAATAAATTTTATAGCACAAATGATCGGAAAAAACCACTTTCCTCTCGATCCAAATAGAGTTCTTGAACCCACATTGCTCGCTTGCGTTTTTTTAGATCTTGCTCTTCCCCGTCCTCAAGAGCTAGAACCAAAACCACTGCTGCCGCTATTTTGCTCTTCTTCGCTGTTGCCATTGTTCTGATTTTATTCTAAAGTAAACAAATTGCATATCTATTAGTTTAAAGTTACATATGCATTAGTACTTACCACTTTTTTACTTTTCTCAATTAACAAAACAACACAATATCGATTTAAATCAGTTTCGATACATTCACAATATCGACGTCAACGAAAAATGGTTAGCAACGTGAATGTCAACGAATGTGGATATCAACTGGTGTAAATTACTCTCAACTTCAATATCAACGCGTTGGCATCTTGCGCGTTGCTCAACTCGAAAATTATTTGGCAACCCGGTTTTTTTGTCAACTCAATCAACTTATGTAAACACAACAAATGCGTTGACGTTGGATATCAATTGTTGATATAGCTAGAATTGACGCTGCATCAACTAGTGTAAATGCACCATAAGTCAGGGCACACTAAAAAACACAGGGCAGAACAGTTTAGTGTAAGAAAGTGCAGCTATCGAACACTTTTTTGTGAACTAGTGTACACTAGGGCAACCTAGTGCAGCTATCGAACAGACCTTTTGTTTATGAGCGGGACGGATACAAAGTCAGATTGGTTATCGACGCCTACTGAATGGCTGGGATATCGATAAAAGCGAAAACTGAAAATCGGAACATCCACACGTTTCTCACATCCTTACAGCTAGATTTACCAAATTTTGTAAGATAACTTAAGGCCTATTTACTCTTGACTTAACTTAACTTAACTTAACTTAACGTAAGAGTCAGCTGACTCAATCTGCCTTATGGCTGTCAATGCTAGCGTTTACTCTCAACTTAACGTAACTTAACTTAATTCTGAACCTGCAGGTTGCAGATTCTTACGTTAAGCTCTTAAGTTGAACAGTGTTGATTAACATGAAAATCAAACAGCTGATCAAAAACTGTGATGCAAAACGTTTAACGCTCTTTACAAAATGTTTACAAAATCAAATATTCAAATGGATGAAGATAAACTTATTATTTTACTACAAAATCATGCTTTATTATATGATAAAAAGTCAAAAGACTTTAAAAATATAATTAAAAAAAGAGAAGTTTGGTCTGCAATTGCCAAAGAACTTGGTTGCAACGTTGTATTCAAAATGCGCCAATGAGCGGTCAAACTATTTTTCTGTGTTTAACAGCACTGCTAACATAATTCTACAGCACTGACACACTGATTTCTTAAGTTAAGTTAAGTTGAGAGTAAACGCATACATTCCTTAAGTTAAGTTACGTTAAGTTACGTTAAGTTAAGTTAAGTTAAGTCAAGAGTAAATAGGCCTTTACTTTTACGCATAATTTAAAAATTTGTATGCTAGCGCTAAGCATTTATATACATTAATGTACATTAATGTACATTAATGCAAAATGCTTCATGGTAAATGCTTAATGGTTAAACTGATATTGATATCTTCAATTAGGAAAACTTATTCTGGTAGGGCAGTTAGAGTCGTTTGATTTGTGCTGACCATTACAGTCAGCACATTTAAGCACCGATCGTTCCGGACATTTAGTGGTTCTGTGATTTCCGCACAGATTGAACAGTATGATTTGACGCAGCGGATTTATCCATGTCCAAACATTTTGCAATTTTAGCATTGGGTGATTTTCTTTCTGTTCTATTTTGGAATTCTGTAGTTGCTGCACTGTGCATTTCAGCACCGTTGTTGCATACAATATTTATTTGTGCAAATGTCCGTCTGTATGAGCGCGTTGATCTCGGTGACCATACGAGCTAGAGACTACATATTTGGGATTTAAGTTCGTGTATACAACGCGCAGGTCAAGTTTGTTTCAAATTATGGATATTTTTTCCGGATTCCGATGCACACATGAAATCGAATACCAAAAAATTTCTGACTGAAACGGATCATCTGTGAAAATTTCATAGAAATCGATTGAGAAACCCCGGAGACATCTAAGATTAATGTTAATGTTAAATATACGCGTGATATCTACAATAACTGTACAGGTAATATCTAGGGTCTCACTAAATATTTGGAAGATAATTTTTAGCAAAAGCAGCTTTATGAATTTTTTAAAAAATTAGCGCAACAGCAGAGACGCAAAATAGTTGTGTATGTATTTATTGCTTTCGCTAAAATATGGTATGGGTGGGCGTGTCATCCATAGTTTTGATGCAGGGGACCGTTAGCAGCTAAATATGTTGATTTTTCGATTTTCAGTTATCGATTGCATCGGTTTCACAGCCCACAGTAGGCGCGGAACCCCAATCTTGACACTTTAGACAAACATAGCTGTATCGACTCGGCTAGCGATACTGACCAAGAATATATACACTTTATGTGGTCGGATATGTTTCCTTCTATGCGTTTAACATTTCAAGACAAAATTATTAATATAATATAATATTGCACATACCTTGTTATATGAAATGTAGATATAAATGTGGTTTTTAATTTAATTTTTATTTAAATTTTAGATGATCTAACATTTTGAGTTTCTCTTACATACAAACATTTTATTTTGTTTATTTTCATTTGTTTTTTTCTGAATTGGTTTTTGTAGTTGTATTATAATTATATTTTTATTAAATTTGTAATTCAACGATTCAATTTACTTTCATTTTGTCACTTTGGTAATTTTATATTTTGTTTCCTTGCTCGTTTCTCATTTCAAAACAGCTTCAATGATCTTGGTTCATACATAAATCGTACACGTAAGTTGTGAAGAATGCAAATTGCAAAAATAATCTCTGTATTTTATTAGATTGATTTGAATGTATGCAATTATAAATTCAATGGGTTTTATCAAAAAAAGAATAGAACAATATACTCAGTTATTGTTTGATTAAAATGATAAGACTTTACATAGTAAATTATTCTGGATTTCATGGTAAAGTGGATAACAAAAGCAATTTGAATTAAGCTAAAAATTAGATACAACATTTAAAGTTTGTCTACCTATAAACTCTGGTTCCACTTTCCGCTAAATATTCTCCAGCTCATTACAAGCGCCAACATTTTTTTATGTTGTTGTGGACATTGTGTTGAGTTCTTGTTTTTAAACATTTATATTTGTTATAATTTTAATTTTTTTTGTTTGTGTTTGTTTTCCCAAATCAGAGTTTGTTTTATATCATATAAATTTTTAGCTGCTATTAAAGTAATAGTTAATTTCTTTTTAATTTAATTTTCACTTAAGTAGTGGTGCGGCTTGTTGGTGTGTGAGTGTGAGTTTGTATTTAAATGGGAGCAAAAACTAATACATATGAGCCGTTGTTAGAAAAATATGAATTACATCAGTGTGTCTGCTATAATTTTACTTTGAAATGTACTTATGTGAATTTTTCATTTTTCGATTTTTTAATATTTATGGAAATTATGCAAAAATCTTAATTATTTATATATTTATTTATTTAGTTTGTTTTTACAAAGTATGGTATATGTATATGTATTTTGTTTTTAATATATGTACTACGTTTTATGAAAATTGATGTGGATTTTGTAGCATTACAAAGTTGAGCTAGACGAGGATTTTTGAACTTGAAGAAAATGGTATTTGTTCTAATTAAATTGGAAAAATATAGTTATGTTGTTAGAAGAAAGATGGCTTCCGCTCTATTTCATTACTTACAATATATACGCTCAAATATATTGTATTTTTGTATGTGAATGCGTTTATTATAATTTAGTTTTGTATATATTGTGTTTTTATAAAAATCGTTTGGTTTTAAGTTAAACAAATTAGTTTGCTTTTTATATAATACAGATATATTAATATTAATTACATCATTTGTAGTAACAAATCATTGTTTGCATTTCGGTTTAATTTAATATATTTGTGACTTTATGTAATTTAGGAAATTTCACACTGTTTTGTTTTATACTCTTTTTTTTTGTGTTCTGAAAAATGGTCTTTGTGTATTTTGCTGTATTTGTTTTAGAGATGTATTGCGTTATTTGACAGTGGCTTCCAATCAATTTTGTTTTGTTTTTATTTTGATGCAGCTCAATAAACCATCTGCAAGAAAAAAACCATACCAACAACTAAAATTTGAAGAATTGAATTTGTTTTTTGAATAAATAGTTTTTATTTGAAAATTATTTTTTTTATATTTATATATGTATATATTTTTTTTCGTATGTTGGTTGAATTTTACAAGTTGAATTGAAAATACATACTATAAATATTACAGCGATTGTTGGTTTTTTTTGTTCTGACTGTTGTCTATGATTTTTGCATGGATATAAGGAGAGTTTTGTGTTGTTAAATTTAATTTGTTGTCAAAATGTATTGCGTATGCTTATATAGCTGCTCTTAACATTCGACTACAAAAGAATCTCGTATCTCGTAGAAACACACTTTTACCACATTACTATATACGAAAAATGTGTTGTTCAACAACTTTTGTTCAGTTTACACATTGGATCTATTTTAAGTGCATTTTGTTTTAATGTATGAGTGGTTTATGACCAAAATCACTCTTGTCAAGCAAAAATAGTTAAACATGTTAAATGATTATTGTTTAGCTAATAAAAATACTAAATTGTTTTTGTTTTGTATATTTTTTGTTCCGTTCCGTTACGTTTCGCATTTTATTTTGTAATTTGTGTTTGTTAAAGTTCTGTGTTGAGTGTGTTTACATAAATAAGACTTAAAAACTATAAAACATAAACGGATTGCGCATAAAGCAAGGGCACAAAATTGCAAAATAGAAAGGGTAAAAGATAAAGAAAGAATTTAAAGGTAGGAAGCTTCAAAAAATTGAGTGAGAGATAGAGAGAGAGAGAGAGAGAGAGCTGTTTGTATGATATACAAAAATACTATAAAATAACAATAAGTTCTTTGTGTAAAACTAAAATGCACAATCATACAACATACATACATTAAAGAAGATGCATAAGCATATGCATAAATACATTAATACATTAATAAGTGTATAAATAAGTCTAAACAAAATTACCAGCTGCAATCGCACAGTGTTAAATGCCATTCACTAAATACAATTATTTGTTACAATTAATATTAATATTATTATCATAATATTTAGTTTTTATATATGCTCTATAAATATTACATACAATGCGTTTTATAATAAACTGATTTTGCTATTCCGAGAATTGCCCTTTCGTTCTATTTCTCAGTTGCTATTGCGAGTTTTTTTCTGTATCAAGTTAGATAGAATTGCATATTTATAAGAAAGATACCATTGTATCTGGTTTTTCTGTAAATGCAACATAATTATATATATTTATATATATATTTATTAATTACAATGAATTAGTGTAAAAATAAAATCAAAGCGAATTTAAATTATTGTGTGCGTATGTGTTTGTGTGTGTGTTTGTTTGCTTGTGCGATTTGTTGCTGAGTCAGCTTTATCCTTCTTTATAAATGTTTTATGTGTGTGTATCTTTTATACACACCCAAGTTTTACCACATTACAATTTACATCGAACTATATAATAAATCGAATTATTATGGCTGGCTGGTTGGCTGCATCAAGTTTGCAATTTCGATTGTAAATACAAATAGTTTAGTGAGTTTATTCCTTTTTTCTTATTTTGTGTTTTAATTAGGCCTTAAATTCAAAGTTTTTTTTTTTAATGTTCCGCTTTATGTTTTTGGTTCGTTCAATTGCTTTATCAATCCGTTATGCATTATTTAAATAAATTGTACAATTCAATTTGTTTACTTTCTTTAACTTTACTTTCATAACATTTATATGCATTCTGCTAATTCATTACCCAGGGATTTTGTCTGTTGATTGTGTTGTTTGTGTTTAATTTGCGCAGAGTTTGTAAACTTTTAACTTAAGTCTAAGCAAGCTTGCAAAATGCAGCGTTGATGGCATGAATAATTTCAAAGAGATTGCAACAGGAAACATTTAATATATATATGTATGTTATATAATATTTTTATATTTAGATGCCGGTAAATATATGCGTAATGTCTACATATACATACATATGTATTTATATACTTTATATATATATGTATATACTTTGTTCATTTCATTACTTTTTTGGTTTTAAGTTTTTCTTAAATGTTTTTGTTTGTTTTTTTTTTTAATAAATACACGAGAAACTAAACTACACATAAATGATGAAATTCTATAAAATTATTCAGACCAAACAACAACTACATAATATGCAATGCTTGTGTTTTTGCGAATGCATGTTTGTGATTCTGCGTGTGTGTAAGTGTAAATGTTTGTTTGTGTGCGTTTCATGTCATACATGTAGCTTGCATGATGCAAATATATAACGCAATAATAGGAAATGCTCCGGCATCTTTTTTTTCGTTCTTTGATGAACTAACTCTCATCTTGAACAGTTGTTGTTAAGCACATACATACATATTCTCATACTCCTGTCTGTTGCAACAAATTAAAGTTCTTTGGGCTTTTCTTTTTGCTGTATGTGCGTTTGTGTGTGTGTTTTTGTTTTATGTTGGTTGTTGGTTCTATCATCATTTGCTTTTTGATCAATGCTGGTGGGTTGTTGTGCTCCCGCGCGTTTAGTTTTTGTTGCTATTTTTTGTATTTTTTATTTATGCTTTTTTGTTTTTTTAATACCGTTAAAGTTCCCGGTTAGGCCAGTCATCACATCTATCTAGTACAGCCCACAGCCGCGAAGATTGTTTGCTATGATGACATCGGTGACAGCATCAAAAACAAACTGAATGTTGTTAGTGTCTGTGGCGCACGTCATGTGGCAGTAGATTTCTTTCGAGGTTGATTTGTTTTTCGCTTCGAACTGGGCCTGAATATAGGCAGCCGCCTCGCCATACTCCTGCCCACCTAAAAACAATGATAATTATTAATAATATTGTTTTGTTTAGTGATTTTATCCTTGAATAAAGCTAAATAAATATCGATTCAAGCCAATGATGAAAACAATTGCATTCGTTCAAAATAAATAGGCATTTCCTACAGTATCATATAAAAAGTTTTATATAAAATGCCTACATAATTCATCGTAATCATTAATTTAAATTGATAACAACTTGCCAAAGGTTTAATGGGAAAGTATCTAGGTTGAATTATTATGTTGTTAGCTTAGAAAACACCCAGAAAAAAAAAATGGTTAAGGAAATCAATGTGTAACGTTGCATGTGGTTTGTTATCAACTTGAATGCTTTAAATATTTAATATAACTTAAGAAATACTTGTTTAATGTAACGTTTATTGTAAGTATTGTTTTTGATTGTAAGTACATATTATTGAAACAAAACGCCATCGATTATATGTCCGTACCAGTTTTTAGAACAATAATATAGAAAAATAACTTATACATTATAACTTATTTCAAAGTAACTTACCTGTGTATTCGGGAAAGCAAATTGTGAGCGGACTCTTGCGGATTTTTTCTTCAAACAAATCCTTTTTGTTCAGGAACAGAATAATCGAGGTATCCGTAAACCATTTGTTATTGCAAATGGAATCAAATAGTTTTAGCGACTCTTGCATGCGGTTCTACAATTTGAATAGAAATTAAACTGAACTTTTGAATTGAACAGACTTGCTCGATATTTGGACTTACCGTAGTTTCATCCTCATGCAAGACCTGATCGTATTCCGACATGGCCACGCAGAATATAATCGCTGTCACATCTTCAAAGCAATGTATCCATTTCTTACGCTCCGAACGCTGGCCACCTACATCAAACAATCTGCAAAAAGTAGATTTTATAAGATATTCTACTTATTTTAATATTTAGTGAATTGTTTAAGGTTGAGTATATAAAAAACAATTTTTTTTCTTAAATATGTTTAATAACATTTCCATTTTAAGCACTTTCTTATGTTCTGTTTTGCATTCAAAGATTGCTTATTGATACTCGATATCGAAGAAAAAGAGCATATTTGGTTTTTGCAATGTCCATCAAAAAACCCTTCAAGCTAGAGTCTTGAAGCATTGCAAATATCTTTTTCTATGGCCAGGACAGAAAAAGTGTCAAGATTGGGGTTCTACGATTACTGGGGGGCTGGCAAATAGATAAATTCGATAACCTTTACAGTTAGAGTTACCAAATTTGGTACCTCTTTGCAATCAGGCCTCTTTTAAGCCTTTTTTAAACAGGTATCGAGTATACCGCAGTCGGACCAACAAAAAAAATGTTGTTGGCTCCGGTGTGCTTTGAAACTTGTCGTATTCACTTACTTGAAATTCAGATTTTTAAAGGAGAAATGAACCTCTACAATGCCGGTGGTCTTGACTCGGGTGCGCAAAATGTCCTGTTCGGTTGGCTGGTAATCCTTAGCGCCTAGCCGATCTAAATCATCCAGGAAACTGCAAAGAGCAAAAAGAAACAAATCATTTGTATGGCAAATATATAACTTGTGGGGCACACAACACGCGCTGTGGCAAAATTATTTACAAGATACAAATATGTATCTACGCTATTTTCAATTCCGCAGCTGTATATGTATGCGTGTATCAGAATAAACACGAATGTGTGGTATGAGGCTTCGTACGTTTATGTTAGTTAGGGCCACAAAATTAGCTTTATTAGTGACTCTATCAGTCAAAGGTTGCGTTTGCCGACCATTTTCAGCAAGTAGGTCAAACAATGAAATAAAATAAAGAAATAATGAAGTCGACGCAAAGGCAAAAAAATTTAAATAGCGCCGTAATAGGCCAGCGTCCAGATCTGAGCCGTAATTCACGTTGTGCACGCAACATTTGGCAAAAGAAACAGAAACCAAAGCAACGAAATTTCATTTGTTGCTTCCAGCGGTAAAGTCCATATAAACTTACAAAACAATAAAAAAGAAATGTCGAGAAATTTTTTAGACGGCTAGTAATTAATTTAAACGGTAGCTTGGTCTTCTTTGTTTTGTGTAAATCATTTTAACACCCTTTCATAGGTAATTGCAAGATTGTCAACCAACAAGAGTTAAAAAAATATAGAAAATTTATTTCTTTACTTTGAAGTGTTTGCCTAAAGACGAAAATTGTTCTTAATACGTAATTATACTGTTTTCTCAAAAAAGATTTTACCCTTATAATTTATACAAATTCGTTTTTTTTTAAATATAATACATATATCATTTTAGAACAAACCAATTACTTGATACTATAATGGTACAAATCCCTCGAAGCAACCGTTTGCTTTTCCGATGAGTTTTTTATTTTCGAGACCTAGCTTCGCTGTCTTCCTATCATGCCCGGTGCTACCTCATCATATTGCACAATTTTTTGTGATTTAATTTAAAATTGAGATAATCAAGAGTATCAGATTGTTTTTCTCTTAGTGAATTTGATTGTGGCCACTTTGTGCTTATTTGTGAACCTTAATATGTAGACACAAGTTGCCTAACTTTGTTGCACCCCCAATTATTCACTAGTGCCACAAAAGCAATATAGCGTGGCACACTTAACTGGGAAGGAAAATTGTCGAGTCACGCTTGCCATGCTCTAAATGTGTATGGCATAACAATAACCATAACCACAACTTAAGCAACGCCTATTCAGGTGGAAAAGTTGAGTGCATAATACTCTAAAATCTAAAATAATTTATATATATATTTATACTTGCATACGTAAGACTGACCACCAAGTAAATATTTCTTACATTTATGAGGCAGACGCTAATTTAACACGACCAGCGAGAGATATTCACAATTTTCACTATTTGATGATGATCTGTGCGATCTTATCCGGGCAACGAACATTTGTTGGGATCTCTAATTGTGCAACACGCCGCCAGCTATATATGTATATTTGTGTAAGCACTTACCGTGTTCAGAGAGAGGTAGAAACAGTGTGGGACTGGAACAAGTTTTAATGAGAACCAAAACCAAAATCAAAACAACAAGTGAGGCAATTTACGGAAATACCTATCTTTACACATAAAATGAAGTTAGTGCAATGCACAAACAATCATTGTTTATAAATCTTTTTAAAAACAAGCAAAAATATTTTAAGGTTTTGCACTAGTAACCTTCATAGTCCGTTAGCGAGCTGCGGTTAAACAATATTGCAGCAGTCATGTATAGTGCTTATGTAACCATTCATAAGAACCGAAGTTGTGCCAGAAATCATTATAAGTTCAAATGACACAGAACAAAGAAATAAACGAGAATTAGCAATTGTGCCAAAAATTACAGTTTGACACCTAGCAGTAAGTCTGATTGCTGGTTGTCAAAATATATTTTTCATGTTCTTTTGTTATTACTTATTGACTTCCATGCTTAGAAAAAATTAACAAACAATTGGTGGATTAGCTTCATAAATAGATAGGTCCGGTGCATTATATAATTTTAAATTGTAATTTGTTAACAAATACGACGTTGGTGGATGGCATTATTTCTAATTCAAATTATTTGCACTTTCTTATATACGAAAAATGACTGTAAGCGTTATGTCTTTGGTTCAGGGTAACTCCTAGTCAAGTTTTCTTACATATTATTATTTATTTTTTTTAAGCGAGTGGGCTAATGACGATTGCTCACTGTGACTGCCTTGGAAAAACAAAAAATAAATAAAGTTTATTAAAAGGAATTAAAGCGTTTAAGTGACCGTAGCAATTAAACGTTAACAAAAACTTTTTTCTATTTAGTGAGTTTGATTAGCATAAAAACACTTTCAATTTCAAATAAAAAGAAGAGGTAAGCGAGAGACAGAGAAAAAGTTGAAGAGAGAGAGAGAGAGAGAGAGAGAGAGAGAGAGAGAGAGAGAGAGAGAGAGAGAGTCATAAACGGGCCTATCTTAACAATAAAACCAACTATCGGTCCTAAAATATGTGCATAAAACTGTCAGTTGTGCAAAGTCAACTTTTCAATACTCTTCAAGTTACTGAAAGTAAAGACATATAACTTTTTTTAAAGTCAACTGTAGTAGGAATTTTTGGCTCTGTTATTAATTTAAAGCATAATTTGTAGCTTGATATGAGATCAAAAAATGTTTTTACTTATATATTAAAAATATGTAAAGTTTGTGAGGATGTCGGGGGTAATCTCTATATTTGCTGAACCGATTATTTGTCAGAGTCGTATAGCGTATGAAAACAAAGAAAAAACTATTTATTTGTTGTTTAATTTTTATACCGGAAGCGGCGAAATCAACTGGCTACTTGGCTTGATTGCATTGTGAATGGGAGTAAAATTTGGTCAGCGTGAAGTCGCCTGCATCTTTGGCTGTTAACACTGTTAATAAATTCAATAACAATAGTTTTTAATCAAACTGAACATGATTGTTTACAATTTTAAGATTTTTTTAAATAGTACAAATATGGTTCTCAATTGTACAATATCTAATTTTGGTCGCGGTTTGCCCGTCCTTTAAATAATTTTTTTTTCCTTTCAAAATTTAAAGTGTGAGTTCCATATTCGTGACACTTTCAAAATACTTTTAATGCAAAAAGTTTTTCGTAAATCCAAAGAAGATCAGCTCTTGACCACTCGCGCAGAAAGTTTAAAGTTGCCGTATAGCGCACGTACGGACCCTTGCCGTAAAAAGATACCAGACCGGACCGGAGCGGAATGAGTGATGCAATGCGATGTGAGGTGATGCCGTGCCGCTGTTATAGTCAATCCTATAAGTAGACTAAGAAGCGCTGCGATCGTTTAGTGCGTCGCGTTTGCTGAACAAGACAACAAGTGAGCTGAAGCTTGTGGTTTAAATAAAGTTGGGATTATTACACGACTTTCGGTTTCTATTGGCCAACAAGTTTGCACGCTTGCGTGACGGCTGATGTTTTAAGTGGGAGTGCAACATCGAATGACTGAAACTTATATATACTACAATATATACATAAGTTTAAGAGTGTGTGTGTGTGAGAAATCGGCAAACACAAAAAGAAAACAGCAACTGAGTTTTATTAAATTGTTCGGACAGTAATTAAAAAGTCAGCAAAAAAAAAAAACAAAAGAGTTTAGTAGATCATAACAATGTAAGCGAACGTTGACATCGTGAGTAAAACTAGTTAATACATCAAAAATACAAATATAAAACAGCAAAACTAGTTGAAGTGAAATACACTTAAACTGTTGTCGCCGTTTTCCAAGTGAGCCGTTAAAAAGGCAGTTAAAGCAAAGACAATCTTTTGAAATGCCTTTGAAGTGTGCAAAGCAGTGGGCGTGGCAAATACCTCATTAATCATGCATAAAAAGCATAATTTATAGATTTATAGACTTTTATTATTGATAGCAAGCTTGCAAATCACTGTTGCAATAGAAACGAAAACCAACCTTAAAATCAAAACGCATGATCGTCAAATGAAACTCAAACAAATTCGACAGCAAAAATCAACAAAACACAAGTAAAAACGTTGCAGTCGGGCGCAAACGACTGCAGTATACTCTTATATCTGTATAAAAACGAGGGTAAGAAGTCTGTTCCCAAAAGGGGACTGCAGGGGTGAGCGCTGCGATTAAAGAAAACTATTTCAAAAACTGTGGCAGGTATGAAGATATCTTATTTTAAAAGGCGGTTGTTATAGGTGGGCGTGGCATAAAAATAAGCTATGTTCCTTCCAAATAGTGTGGCTTTAGCTAAAACACTGTCACAGATATATTAGGCGATTGCGATTTTACAAAGCGGCGGAGCCCTCTTAATCTTCGGCATCAAAGTACATAAATTACTATTTTAAATCGAAATAGCTTGAATATGACATAACTTGTGAGGTGGCAAAGAGATCTTTGCGACGCCAGAGAGCTTTCCAAGCGTTTAACATAAGAATGCTAATAAGACGAAATCATTCGTTACTTACATTTAAAATGCTCTAAAGTTTCTTTTGAGCTGTTTTGTTGTGCTTGGTTTTTTTCAATTTTCGATTTCGCTACCATTCGTGCGAGACGGCACCTTGAGGAGCATCAAGAACAATGGAAACAAAAGTGAACTTAGTTGAGGGAGCTACGGCGTGAAATAGCGCGGGAGCTGCGGTGATTTGCGAAAACTTTATGAGTTTAAATGATGTTGTTTAAATTTGCTAACTTAAAGCATTACACATTAATAACAGATACACTTTAAATATTTTTATTTTTATTTTAATACGTTATACGAATAAAACAAATTAATTGACTATGCACAACAAAAGTTTGTCAACATACGCAACATTAAGGGCTCTTTTTAAGGCTCTTGACCTCAGATGACAATACAAGAACAGTTTATAGATTTCTATTGCATCCCACTTTTATTGAGAAACCAGACTTAGTTCTTTAAGCCCAAAGTGCCCACAAAAATAGCGGAATGAGGCCGCCAAAATGACACAAAAATGCCACCCAAACCCGTGTGCACTGAGCAGTGCAATAATTATGTACATAAAAATATTACATTTAAATTTTCTTGGAACGGGTGTGCGTGGCACCAGTAGCTATCTTCTTAGCAAACTTGGTAGGTCTAGCTGAAAGTATGTGGGAAACATGTGGATTTATCGGTTTTCAATTATCGATTTTATCAGTTTACCAGCCGACGTAGTAACGTAAAAAGATATCTGTAAAGTTTCAAGTCTCTAGCTTTACGGGTGTCAGAAAATGTTGCGTTCATACTCATGCACATAGGAACGGAAGTTATAATAAATGCATATATGTAGTTAAAAAAATCTAAAAAAAACACGCTTTTAAAGAACATCGAAATAAAAAGTGAAAAATAAATATAGTTTAAAACAAGTGCCGCATAGGTAATTTTGGCTATGCCAAGACTATGATACCCTTAACACATGGATTAATTTTTTTTTTTATACCCTTAACCCATAAAATGGGTAAATAAGGGTATAATGGTTTTGTGCAAAAGTATGTAACACGCAGAAGGAAGCATCTCCGACCCCATAAAGTATATATATTCTTGATCAGCATCAACAGCCGAGTCGATATAGCCATGTCCGTCTGTCCGTCTGTATGAACTGTATGAACAGAGACTACAAGAGCTAGAGACTTCCGATTTTGTATATAAGTTCTCCTATACCATGAGCAGAACAAGTTTGCTTCAAATTATCGATAACTATTCTGGTTTCCGATATACACATGTGATCGATAACAAAAATATATCGAATTTGGAAAATGTAAAAATGAGGGTTAACATATTGGAGAACGATAGAACTTTTCTGAAAATTTCGTCCAAATCGGTTAGGAAACACCGGAGATATCGAATTTAATCGGTTGAAGTTAAGTCAGTATGCCATGTCTTAGGGCTATGTCTTATATAAATTTAATATATTTGCTGCAACTGGGTTCAGGGTATCTTCTAGTCGGGCTCTCCCGACTAGAGCCTTCTTACTTGTTTTACTTGTTCGTGTGCGACAACAACAACAACAATTTGACAATTTTTTGCGTTATACCACTTTTGAAGCAAATGAGCTATATGTAGGTACTTGAAAGTGCACGACAGCAACAACAATTGATAGTACGGTATGGTCAATTTGTATGGTGGCTATGTCGCAGAATGCTCCGATCGGGATGATGTAAGCAATCTGTGGAAATTTCATCAAGATCGGCTCAGCAGTTTGGCCGGAAATCGTGTTGAAACAGACGGACACGCGGAAATAAATTCCTGAGCTCGTCCTGATATATAGTTTATGGCGTCTCCCATCATTCCTTTAAGGCGTTACAGATTCATGACAAACTCAATATACCCTGTTTCACATGTGTGAAGGGTATAAAAACTAAAAAATACGCTTTGTGTAATACAAATTGCGTAACACTTTTTCTTGCGTGCAGCCTGTGTTCATCGATTTATAAGACGTTGTCACGTCAAAAAATATAACTTCAATATGTACAATGTCTTAACGTAAACATTTGTGCAAAAAAAAAAATGTAAACTTAGTTCATGGCAACGTTATTAAATTGTGATGTATTTGCTATGATTCCCCCGGCTAGTATATATTATTTTTATCCAGTTAAAATGAACGACAACTAAGGTTCGCGTGTTTTCCAAACAAAGTCTAAGCCAAATTAAGGCGACCAAATTAAAAAAAAGCACTTGTGCACGGAACGGGATTCTATGGTTGTTATTCGTTTGGATTTTTTTTTTTTTTGTGGCGAATGTAAGGATTATCACACAAGTTCATTTTGTGCCATGCCCCAACAGAATGATGTGGCTTGTGTTTTCTAGTCTGTGACTCGTAAAGTGCCCGGCGCTCTTGGTACAGCACAAATGCTCCAAATGCTGGATGACGCTCAGCTGAAGGTCGCCGCTTGTCAAGGCAAGGGCAAGGATATCAGCTAAAGCATTATGCCAAGATTATGTGAACGCATACACACACACACATAGAAACTCATGTTGGAGCAGGCGCACAAATAAACAGAATAGTGAGAGAAAAGATAGAGAGGGAGAGAGAGTGAGAGATAGAAAGAAACAAGATAGAGAGAAAATTAGAGGGAGCGAGTGGTTGGCGACAGTGGCATCTCTTTGTGCTGGCATATTGAAATATTCAGATATTGCTCATACGCAGCGTGCCACATAAAATCTTTGAAGTATAATGAACATAGTATGCATCTTCCATATATGTATACATGCATTGAACATGCTTTTGTTAGCTACTGGAGTTTTACTGTCACTACGCACGCACACACAAAGATTTACGCTCGAATTTCAATAATGCGTCTTTCTTCAGTTCATGGTAAATTTGAGTGTCGGCTCAAAAGACTTTTGACTGCCGAAATTCATATAAATAGCTTGAAGGCAGTGTTTTGGTTTTATTTGTCTTCATTTTTAGGCCACATATCGAGTCGGTTTTCTTGTTGTTGTTTTCTTTTTTGCCCTCGGCATAATTGCAGATAGATTTGTCAATGATTCATTGTTTGCGTTTCGCTCGTGTAGCTCGTTGCTAAATGGGATGCAGTGGCCTAAAGCCTTTTTTTGGCCTCTACTCTGACTAAGCGTTGCCCTAAACAAAGCTTTGATTGATACTGCCATCTATCTGTTTGTAAGAAAACTCAGTTGAAAGTTGATTTAATTTGACATTTATGATCAGGTGTATAGGTTCATTTGTGACTTGTTTACTATGCATAACTTTTGTCATGTACACTAAGCCTAACCTTCGAGTCTTTAAGTATTGAAATTTCAACAACTTTTTGTGTTGTGTGCATAATAAACAATGAGGCAGCTTTGCATGCTTACTTACTTACTTTGGCCTAAAGTTCTTTTTGCTGCTGAAACTATAAATAAAAATCATCATAACGAAGTTCTAACAATCTTTTTATTTACTTTGGCAATTAGCAATGTGGCTTATTAATGCCTTAATTTAGCTACCAACACACAATCTATCAGTTGTATACATCATAAATGCAATCACTTTTAACAAGCTGTACTTAATTATTTAGCACAACTTTGTATCGCAATTATTGGTTCTGCAAAAAAGACTTACAACAAGTAAAAACGCTTTACTCAAGAAAGCTCGACTGGAAGATACCCTGCCCTTAGCCTTTAGTTGCGTGTCGCTGTTGCATAACAAATGCCATTTGAAAAACAAGGAGAAAAGTTCTTTGCATGTTATGTCCTTAGTGAATATTTCCTACGATTTCAAACGCAAAAGCTTATTCATTACCTACTGCTAGAACAAAGCAAAACTTTTCAGAAATATTATAAAAAAATAATTCATTTAAGTATTCCTAACTTCAACAGGATTTAGAGGATTTAAGCCCGTTTGTTTCTCTTATCGAAGTGTCTGTTACTTAAACAATTCTTTAATTTAATGAGTCGAAAAAGCGGCTGCTTATCAATTTCGTTTGCAACCAAACGATAAATTATTGCATTGATAAATGTATACGTGCATTAAAGAAGAGCAACCGATACGCTTTTAGCTATTAGCAACTTTCACAAAGAATGGCAAAAGCTTATTAATATTTCCTTTCGAAAAATTTTTAACCGGCCGATTTTCGCCGGTAAGCTTTTTCTGTTCGATAGCTTTTTACCGCAGATGCATCAGAAAAACAAATTGTTTCCATAGATAAGATATCGATACTAATTAGTTAACCGGGAAAAGCAACAAATAGCCCTAACTCGACCAAAGCCTTTATTATACCCTTAACCCATAAAATGGGTAAAAAAGGGTATAATGGTTTTGTGCAAAAGTATGTAACAGGCAGAAGGAAGCATCTCCGACCCCATAAAGTATATATATTCTTGATCAGCATCAACAGCCGAGACGATATAGCCATGTCCGTCTGTCCGTCCGTCTGTCTATCTGTCCGTCTGTATGAACGCGTGGATCTCAGAGACTACAAGAGCTAGAGACTTCAGATTTTGGATTTAAGTTCTCCTATACCATGAGCAGAACAAGTTTGCTTCAAATTATCGATAACTATTCTGGTTTCCGATATACACATGTAATCGATAACAAAAATATCGAATTTGGAAAATGTAAAAATGACGGTTGAAATAATGGGTAACGATAGAACTTTTTGAAAATTTCGTACAAATCGGTTAAGAAACACCGAAGATATCGAATTTAATCGATTGAAGTTAAGTCAGTATACCAAAGTCTTATATAAATTTAATTTATTTATTGCAACTGGGTTTAGGGTATCTTCTAGTCGGGCTCTCCCGACTAGAGCCTTCTTACTTGTTTTTACGTTAGGTTTTTGATATAAGATATTATTGTACCTTCCTGAAAGAGAATTTTTATACAAACATGATATTAGTTTTTAAGATAAAAAACAACAAACAACGAAAACAACAAATTGGAAGTTTTGAAATAATGTCAGGAATAAGGAAATCCACCGCGGCACTGATAAGGCGCACCACATACTCAGCGACAGCCACGCTGGGGCCCAATGCAGGTAGTGGTGGTGCGGGAAGAGTGGCTGTTGGTGGCGCTGCATTGCCACGCGACGGTGTGGGCGTGTCAAAGGAAATTGAAAAATCAATCGCATCTGGAGCATTGCAGCAGCAACACAGAGAACAGCAGCAACATCAAAAAATACAACAGAAGCAGCGGATAAATATAGCATATCCTTTTAGGTTAGTTGTCTCGACGGCAAAAGAATCAGATTCTAGTAAACTATTCTTCTTTTTTTTTGTAGTGACATAAAAACAAATTTAACAACATCAACAACAGAAGCAACAATCGCACCAAAAACTGCTATAAAATCAAAAACCAAGACTGCTGTACGGCCGTATGAAGAGGTTCCCGGACCGTATCCGTTGCCATTGATTGGCAATTCCTGGCGCTTTGCACCGCTAATTGGTTGGCTAAACGTTTGGGCTCAGTATTGCATACAGTGTACCTAATAGATTTATATAATTCACAGGAACCTACAAAATAAGCGACCTGGACAAAGTGATGCAAGAGCTGCATGTTGACTATGGCAAAATGGCCAAAGTGGGCGGCCTTATTGGACATCCGGATCTGTTGTTCGTGTTCGATGGCGATGAAATACGCAATATATTCAAAAAGGAGGAGGCCATGCCACACAGGTAAGGTGCGGAGTGGTGCGCAGTGGGCATTGTTTGCTGTCATTTTAAACACAAGGGATTGTGTGTGTGAGCGGAGATAGCAAACAAAAGAAGCATATTTTCACCAGTTTATTGCACAAAATCTGCATGCTTTTGTCGAGCACCGTACTGAAAATTTAACGTTAGCTGCTATTTTACACAATTAAAGCTGAAGAGTCTATATTTCTTATACTTATATTTTACGTTTTGGGTGTCTGAATCCGAATTTTTCTCTATCGGATCAGAACTTGGACATTACCTAAAAAAACTGTTGTCAATATTGGTATATAATATAATACATGCATTTTGGTTTATATTATGTTCCAAGTTATGATAAGAGAATTAAAAATAATTGCTTTGGTTGTTGCTTATAGTCCTGTCAGTCGTTACTTAGGTGAAACGCGACGAATTTGTATTTTTTTTTTATTTTTCAAAATTTTTTTGTTTTTGTCCTCTTTGCAACTTTTAAGAGGCTTGTTAAAATCACTATATGGCAATAACATTTTGCATGTGAGTACTTGATGTTATTTGGTAAATAAACTCATCCATCAATGCACAAGTTGCTTAAAATGATAAGAGCAATATGACTAATTTCTGACAAATGGGAGTTTACCACGCCGATTTAGTTTGTATCCTTTGCACATATTTGTATCTAGAAAGTGCCACACAATTGCACCAGCTATTATTAGTAAGTAATATACATTGACATATGTATGTAATTTGTCACATGGTTGCAGCAAGGAAAACACCCACACATAATCACATATGTACGTGATTCCTGTGGCGTGTGCAGAGAATCGATATAATTAGCTTTTTGTGATAACATTTGAGACGGAGAAACGGGGGAAATCTTTATATTTGTATTTACTTAATATTTCATTTAATTCATAATTAAATTATTGACAGGTGTGCGTATACACATATATGTACATATGAATGGGTCACAAAAGGCAGCTGGTCCGAAACGAGAGTGTAATTAGTTGGCCAATGCAGAAAATTTAGTTGCTATATGGCATTTCGTTCGTTATTGGCAAACATAACGTACCCGACCAATGCAACTAGAATATGTGGTTTGAATTCTGTGGCTTAAAGGCATTGAATGCAATAAGCACAAAAGAGTTGATATAAGCTGTCACCTAAAAGGCAATTGACCTATTTTAAACTTTCACTCACCGCAGCTGTAGGCTTAAGACAGAAACAAAACAAAACCGCTTAACTGAACAAAAACCAAAAAATGAAAAAAACAAATCGCAAAAACAAATCCCAAAATGAAATTTAAATAAATGTTGTTTTTTTTTTTCTTAAAATCTGAACATAAATTTATTATTATACATATATCTCTATGTTCAACTTTATTTTTTTTTTCTAACATCCAACAAAGCCAACATCGCAAACTTGTTAAGCTTTCTTTTATTTCGCACCACATGTTTATCCATTTTCGCAGCGTCATTTTGACCATGAATCAATTTTGTTGGCCAGTTACGTTACAATACCAAAAAAATGAAAATAACATTCATAATCATCATAGACGCGTCGACGACACAACTTCATAGGTGCCGAAATTGCCAGTAGAATAAAAAAATGGTGTTGACTCAGAGAGAATTGATAATATAATAACATATGCACAAGCGTAATGCCCAAGATAGAGCAAATGTTTAAACATTCGAAAAATTGATGAATCGCTAATCGAACGATATATTGCAGGTATAATGCATAGCCCAATATCAACTGACAAACTGATTGACTGGCAGACTGATGAAGACTTTGTTTCTGGCCTGGCCAAAAAAAAAAACCATTCATTTATCCAACATAGCTTTAAATGGTCTTCGTAAAAAAACACACACAATTTGTGTGTGGGAAAATGTACGTGCGTAAGAAAAATGCATAAAGATAAGACGGCGTTCACAGCTTGCTGTTGTTGGTTGGGTCAATCTTTAAGACGACAATGTTAAGTTGGTTAATGGTGGTTGGTCACAACATAAACTCTACAAAAATTATTATCGTTCCATTAAGCAGATGATACAAGTTACAGAGAGTATGTAAATATAAATAAATATTAAGGTTTTGGCCTTTTTTTTGTTTAAAGTGGGTTTTAATAACGTACTGAAGTCTTGAAGGAATTGCAAAACTTGATGTTTTTTTTTTGGACTGTAAAAAAATGTTGCTTGGTGATGATCTTATTTTTTCGCAGCTGTATTTATAATAATATTATATGTATTGTTACAATTTTCATACGAAAAAATATGCTAATTGATATACACAATTTAAAAGTCTTTTGATATTTTTTTTTACCCCTTGACTTTAAAGTTGCTGCAATTAAGTACACAAAACTAACAACAAGAAGTGGGCGCGGACCTGTTTTCTGAAGCCCGGTGTAGTTCAGTCATATCGGTTAAAATACTTTTCAATTTAATAAACGAAAACAAGAGGAAACGTTGCAGTCGGACGCAACCGACTGCGGCATACTCGATACCAGTATTAAAACCGGAAAAAGAGGCCTGATTGCAGAGGGGTACGGATGCGGCAGGGGTGTACGCTGCCTTAAAGATTCTCCGATGCAGATGGAGATGCCACCAGCTATATTCCTTCCAAATTTGGTGACTCTAGCTCAAAGTTTGTAAAAAGCTGGGAAAGGGGGGGGCTGGGGGCGGTATGGGTTGGCGAGGCATCCAAATTTGTGATGCAGATCTTTTTGGCATGTCAATTGCTATCTTCATACCAAATTTGGTGAATCTACCTCGAAGTTTGTAAGAAGTGGGGAAAGGGGGGGCTGGGGGCGGTATGGGTCGTCGTGGCATCCAAATTTTTGATGCAGATCTTCGTGAAATGTCAATTGCTATCTTCATACCAAATTTGGTGACTCTAGCTCGAAATTTGTAAAAAATGGGGAAAGGGGGGCTGGGGGCGGTATGGGTGGGCGTGGCATCCAAATTTGTGATGCAAATCTTTGTGGAATGTCAATTGCTATCTTCATACCAAATTTGGTGACTCTAGCTCAAAGTTTGTATAAGGTGGGGAAAGGGGGGCGGAATGGTTGGGCGTGGCTCTTTTTTGGGGTTCATTGCCAGCTACCTTCCTACCAAATTTGGTGGCTCTAGCTCCACAACTCTGGAAGATACACGCATTACCGTTTTTGACGAAGCGTTGGGGTGCATGGGGGCGGCTAGGGCAGTATTGGTGGGCGTGGTATCCAAACTTTTGATGCAGTCAAATCACCTATCTTGGCACCAAATTTGGTGGCTATAGCTCAAAAACTGTGGGAGATATAGCCATTTCTGATTTAAAAATGCGGGGGGCTGGGGGCGTAATTTTTGATGCAGTTTTTTGGGGGTTGCTAGTAGCTATCTTCTTACCAAATTTGATAGTTCTAGCTGTAAGGATGTGCGAAATATGTGGATTTATCGGTTTTGAGTTATCGAATTTATCGATTTGCCAGCCCCCCAGTTATCGAAGAGCTCCCATCTTGACACTTTAATTTACTATCCCATAGATGAAGAGAATTGGAAAGTTTCAAGTCTCTAGCTTGAAGGGTGTGGAAAAAACTTGCACACATACGGACGGACAGACACCATGTCACATTTTTGTTTAATAACAAACCTTTTTCATATTATTACTTTTTATTCTAGCAAGTATCCTTTCTAATATTTGAAGGAAATTATATCATTAGCATATTTATTCACATTTTTTATACCCTTAACCCATAAAATGGGTAAATAAGGGTATAATGGTTTTGTGCAAAGGTATGTAACAGGCAGAAGGAAGCATCTCCGACCCTATAAAGTATATATATTCTTGATCAGCATCAATAGCCGAGTCGATATAGCCATGTCCGTCTGTCCGTCTGTATGAACGCGTGGATCTCAGAGACTATAAGAGCTAGAGACTTCAGATTTGGGATATAAGTTCTCCTATACCATGAGCAGAACAAGTTTGCTTCAAATTATCGATAGCTATTCTGGTTTCCGATATACACATGCGATCGATAACAAAAATATATCGAATTTGGAAAATGTAAAAATGAGGGTTGAAAGAATGGGTAACGATAGATCTTTTCTGAAATTTTCGTCCAAATCGGTTAAGAAACACCGGAGATATCGAATTTAATCGACTCAAGTTAAGTCAGTATACCCAAAGTCTTATATAAATTTAATTTATTTTTTGCAACTGGGTTCAGGGTATCTTCTAGTCGGGCTGTCCCGACTAGAGCCTTCTTACTTGTTTCATTGTATGCCAGGAGTCCAAGCTGTTCGAGCCTTTAAGGCCTGGGCCCTCTGCCCGCGAAAAATACCCGGCCCACGTGAAACTTTTTTAATAAGAACAAACAGTAGTTAAAACTAGTTAATTTATCTTTTCAATCATAAAATTATTTATTAAAAACTTCTATTTACCCAGTGCTAAACCATTGTAAAAATGACACATTTAGACCTCTTTTGGAAAGTGCTCACAAAACGTGTTTATTTCCGAAAAAAAAAGTTTAAAAACTGGTTTGTAACGCTACGCTAGTTTTATAATAAATTGGAATTGAGTTGGCTTATGTGAGTTCAAATCAAAACCTGTTAATTTGAATTTAGATAAGTTTTACACGAAACTTAACGATTTTTTTATCTTTGTAAACACACATTATCTATATGAGGTTTGTATCTACATCAGAACCAAGTAAGAAGGCTCAAGTTGGGAACGCTCGACTAGGAGATATACAGAACCCTAGGCATTACTTACTACAGTCATTATTTTTAATAACTGCCGACGGACCTATGCATGAAACCATTATACCCTCTTTCACATTATATGGGATCAGGATATAAAATGTTAGAGAAGTGACCGTATGCACATATGTCTTGTACAAATTTGAATAACGTTTACCCTCAAAATTAAAAAAATTATGTAAAGATGAGCTGAGCTAATACTGTCGGCAGCTCTCTGCCAAAGCACTTCGAATTGTTCTGCTAGCTTTTTGTTAATAGCCAAAATTTGATTTGAAAATATTGTTCTACGCACTCAAATATCTGCATCATTCGCAAATGTATTTACATTTGCTTTTTAGTCACGTTTTTTATACCATGAAGTTATTGTTCGTGAATTAGGCTAACCAATGTATTATTATTATTAATACGGTTCTTTCCCTTATATACTTTAAAATCATAAGTTCATTTAGCGTATTCAAATGTTTGATCGTGTGACACTTTTTTTGTGATGGCTGCTCATTGCATTGACACGAATACAGTCTGAATCTTAATCTGAGCCTGCAATGGTTTCAAGCGGTTCCTGAACATCATCTGCATTCCATTCTAATATCTCTTGAACAAAAAAGGTTTTCTTCAAAAAGTTCAATATCAATTGAAAATTCATAGAAGTACAGTGGACCCTCGGTTAACGTACACAATTGGTTCCAGCACCTTGTTTGTAATGCGTAAAACGTAACGTAAAACGTTCGTTAAGCAAAACCATTATTCCCATATAAATCAATGTAAAATAATAAATAATGCGTTCCAGGTTGAAAAAATACACTCTTATATGTTTCAATTTAAGCTTTTATTGAAAGAAAGTAACATAAAATGCATCAAAATTTTTAAAGAAATTTAAAAAACTTTTACCGAAAGAAAGTTAAATGAAACGTATAATGTTTTTAAGGAACTGAATATGTATTGGACGGAAGGAGACTATCTGACATGGAATATAGAGTTTGGAAAGGAAATTTTTTTTTTTATAATGCTAACATGCATACCTAGTTTTTTTTAAACAAATAATGTCTTTGCTTGAGCATTATAAATTTAGCGCCTTTAGGGTAAAAATTGTCACTTGAGTGTTACGTAACGTTTATAGAGGGGGAAGGGGGTACAGAAAAACGTTACGGTGCGTTACAAAGGGGGGGGAGGGAGTGTCTAAAATCTTCAAAAATTGCGTTACGTAATACTTGAATGCTCCCTTATCTATGGATCTGTCCAATCTCTTGTAGCAAATAAATTCACAGAAACAGTTATAGCGGTTCTTAAAAAAGTCAAAGCGACAAAATTGCAAATATAAATTCAACGAACAATCGAAAAAATATAATGTTCATAGACGTTTTGGTTGATCGCACTGTAGAAATGTCAATGAACCAAATATTTTTCATATCACACAGTGTTCACACCACCCCAGTTTTTACACCATCCAGGTTTACTGTACCTGTTTTCTGTTTTTTTTCCACTTCTTTTTTTTGGCAGACCCTCGATGCCGTCTCTGCGACATTATAAAGGTGACCTGCGACGGGATTTCTTTGGTGATGTGGCTGGTCTAATTGGCGTGTAAGTATTACGTTGCATTTGGCAAAGCCAACTACTAACTCAACCAAACATAAACACACAACTTGGCAAAATTAAATATTAGGCACGGTCCCAAGTGGGAGGCTTTTCGCCAGGAGGTACAACACATTTTGCTGCAGCCGCAAACAGCCAAAAAGTATATACCCCCACTGAATGATATTGCCAGCGAGTTTATGGTGCGGTAAGTTTTGCCAACTACGACAGATATAACTATATACTACGAATGTTATATGAATGTCCTTTTATTATTTTTATATAACCACTTTATAATTTGAATATTGCTACTATAGCATTGATGAGATGCGGAACGAGCGACATGAGCTGCCCGATAACTTTCTTCACGAACTGTATAAATGGGCGCTCGAATGTAAGTTATGAAACCAAAACTTATGCACTCAGCAACAAATTACGAACTGATCTTTAGAAATTCAGTATTTTTTAGATATAATAATTTAAAATTTGTTAAAAATTTTTGTGCGGACCGTTGAGGAATGGTTAAATGATTCATTAAAATTTAAGAAGTCATGACCGGAAAGCCTGTTACATTCCATATACTATTTTGTATTCTTTAAACATAAGTAAATATTTGTAAAATAATGAATGGTAAAATATTGTTGTTTTTTTTTGTGGTTAAACAAATTCACTAAAATACTTATATAATATAATCTTTCCTCACAATGTCAAGTTTTTTTTTTACAGGTTATTTTAAGAACGAAATCTTTCTAAAATTCAAAATATCAAAATTCAAAATGCTTACATTCTTTGTAGCATAAAAAGGTATTTGCTTTCTGAATTTAAGAAAAAATTACCTTGCCATTGGGATAGGTAGAATAGAATACCCATCCTTAAAAAAAAGTTGAGCTGACGATATGTTACAGTTCGTTATTTTCTGAGTGTAGAAGCTATATATATAACTCGATTTCCTTTTTTTTTTGTGTTCAGCTGTGGGTCGCGTCTCGCTAGACAAACGATTGGGATGTTTAACTCCAAACGGCAGCGAGGAGGCGCAACAAATTATTGATGCCATCAATACGTTCTTCTGGGCGGTGCCAGAACTGGAGCTCCGCATGCCGCTGTGGCGTCTATATCCGACAAAAGCCTATCGCAGTTTTGTGCGTGCATTGGATCAGTTTTCCGCGTATGTTTAGGGATAATCGACAACCGAGCAAAGTTTTTAAAACTGACATATTTGCTTGATTTATCGCTGCAGCATTTGCATGAAGAACATCAGTCAGACGATGGACAAAGTGGATGCAGACCGGGCCCATGTCATACACAAGAGCGAATCGGATATTTCAATAGTTGAGCGAATTGTTCGCAAAACGGGCAATCGAAAGTTGGCGGCGGTCCTTGCATTGGATCTATTTCTTGTTGGGGTTGATACGGTAAAAGATCAACTTTAAAATGTTTCGCATAAATTATCAAATGCCCCATTATCAACTTCTTTTAGACCTCTGTGGCTGCCTCTTCAACCATCTATCAGTTGGCGAAGAATCCCGAAAAGCAACAGCGCTTGTTTATGGAGCTGAAACGTGTGTTTCCCACGCGCGATGCGCAAATCAATCAACATGTCCTTGAGCAGATGCCATACATGCGAGCATGCGTCAAAGAGACGCTGCGGTAAGTGCAACACATACATATATTATAGGTAAACTCTTACAATATTAATATCTTAGCATGCGACCGGTTGTCATTGCTAATGGACGCAACTTGCAAGCTGATGCAGTTATTAATGGCTACCATGTGCCAAAGGGTGTAAGTGAGAGCAGTGAACGCCGCTGACGCAATTGATTATAAATACTATATTAACTTTCAATTTTATACTCGATGCAGACGCACGTCATCTTCCCACACTTGGTTGTCTCCAATGATCCAACATATTTCCCTGAGCCCAAACTTTTTTTGCCCGAACGTTGGCTAAAACAGGGCGCAGGTGAGTGAGTGGGTGCTGTGGGTGGTATGTGAAACAACCGTTATTTTTAATGATGTCTCGTTGGATTGCAGATACGGGCTGCCGACATGCTGCACAAAAGATACATCCCTTTGTTAGCTTGCCATTTGGTTACGGGCGTCGAATGTGCGTCGGACGACGATTTGCCGAAATTGAATTGCATACATTGCTGGCCAAGGTATAAAACTAATTACTATGAACACTGTTATGCCATTTTAATTGTTGCTCGTTCGTTGTCACGTTCTTGCAGATCTTTCGCAAATATCAAGTATCCTATGCTTCGGATGAGTTTGTTTATCGAGTTAACTCAACATATATACCGCAATCACCGCTAAACTTCAAACTAATGCTGCGGGATGAGTAACAGTTGCGTTAAGGATTTGCCGCTGTGACAGTTTTTGTTGAAGTTTGCTGTTTATTTCCGCTTCTACACTTATGCTTAGTTTCTTAATTAATCGAGGCAACGCGCATTTGCGAGCTTAAACAGTAGACTAATTAAAATTGATAATATTTTAATTTATATATACATAATTGGTAATCATTAATATAATTTAGTTTTTAATGTACGCAAACCACAAGCTGTTTTTAATAAATAGCCAAAAAGTATGCAAACCTTTTGTTTATCAATCATGCATTCGTTTTTATGAAATGGAAATCAGACAGAAACAAGTAAGAAGGCTCTAGTCGCGAGACCCCGACTAGAAGATACCCTGAACCCAGTTGCAAACAAATAAATTAAATTATCTCCAGTGTTTTTTAACCGATTTTGACGAAATTTTCAGAAAAGATCTATCGTTACCCATTCTTTCAACCCTCATTTTTACATTTTCCAAATTCGATATATTTTTGTTATCGATTCCATGTGTATATCGGAAACCAGAATAGTTATCGATAATTTGAAGCAAACTTGTTCTGCTCATGGTATAGGAGAACTTATATCCAAATCTAAAGTCTCTAGCTCTTGTAGTCTCTGAGATCCACGCGTTCATACAGATGGACAGACGTACGGACAGACGGACATGGCTATATCGTCTCGGCTGTTGATGCTGATCAAGAATATATATACTTTATGGGGTCGGAGATGCTTCCTTCTGCCTGTTACATACTTTTGCATTACCCTTACCCATTACCCTTATTTACCCATTTTATGGGTTAAGGGTATAAAAAAAGAGAGAAAGAAACATAAACGGCATTTTTATACTCGATACCGAAGGTAAAGAGTATATTGGTTTTGTGCAATGTCCGTCATGATATCTGTTCGTATGAACGCAATTAGCCTTAAAGCTAGAGCCTTGAAACTTGAAAATAGCTTCGTCTATGTGTTCGTCAGACAAAGTGACAAGATTGGAGCGCTACGCCCACTGGGAAGCAAGGAAATCGATAACAAGTGGCTACAACCCGAAGTGAATATCCCCAAACTTCGCCTCACCCTGTATCTTAACCAGTTTTAAACTAAGAGTGAACAAATTTGGTAGCAAAATAGCTGGTAACAAATCCTAAGATCTGCATTGATTTTGATGTCACGTCCACCCCAGCCTGCCCTGCCTTTAAAAACGGAACTGACCGTCTGTCCGTCCGTACGTGTGCAAGTTTTTTCCACACCCTTCAAGCTAGAGACTTGAAACTTTCCAATTCTCTTTATCTATGGGATAGTAAATTAAAGTGTCAAGATGGGGGTTCTACGATAACTGGGGGGCTGGCAAATCGATAAATTCGATAACTCAAAACCGATAAGTCCACATATTTCGCACATCCTTACAGCTAGAACTACCAAATTTGGTAAGAAGATAGCTACTAGCAACCCCCAAAAACTGCATCAAAAATTTTGGAGCCACGCCCCCCATTCCGCCCCCAGCCCCCCCGCATTTTAAAGTCAAAAAAGCCTATATCTCCCACAGTTTTTGAGCTATAGCCACCAAATTTGGTGCCAAGATAGGTGATGATGACCCCCAAAAAACTGCATCAAAAGTTTGGATGCCTCGCCCACCAATACTGCCCTAGCCGCCCCCATCCACCCCAACGGTTCGCCAAAAACGGGAATGCGTGTATCTTCCAGAGTTGTGGAGCTAGAACCTCCAAATTTTGTGGGAAGATAGCTGGCAACGACCCCCAAAAATCTGCATCAAAGTTTTGGAGCCACGCCCACCCATTTCGCCCCCTTTCCCCACCATTTACAAACTTCGAGCTAGAGTCACCAAATTTGGTATGAAGATAGCAATTGAAATTTCACAAAGATCTGCAGCAAATATTTGGATGCCACGCCCACCCATACCGCCCCGAGCCCCCCTTTCCCCACTTATTACAAATTTCGAGCTAGAGTTACCAAATTTGGTATGAAGATAGCAATTGACATTTCACAAAGATCTGCATCAAAAATAAGGATGCCACGCCCACCCATAAGGCCCCAGTCCCCCTTTCCCCACCTTTTACAAACTTTGAGCTAGAGTCACCAAATTTGGTATGAAGATAGCAATTAACATTCCACAAAGATCTGCATCACAAATCTGGATGCCACGCCCACCCATACCGCCCCCAGCCCTCCTTTCCCAACAAACTTACAAACTTTGAGCTAGAGTCACCAAATTTGTAAGGAAGATAGCTTGTGGCATCCCCATCTGCATCGGAAAATCTTTTAGGCAGCGTACACCCCTGCCGCATCCGTACCCCTTTGCAGTCAGGCCTCTTTTTACCGGTTTTAATACTGGTATAGACATTACTGTAGACATTGAGGGCGCTTTTAGCAACGTCTTACCGGGTGCAATCACCGAGGCTTTGTCGGAGCTGAGGGTTGGACACCACATTGTGAAATTGATTGATCAACTGCTCAAATGCAGGATCGTCAGGGCCACACTGGGGTCTTCGACCATTGCCAGATCCGTAAATAGAGGCACCCCGCAAGGAGGTTTTCTCTCCCCTCTCCTTTGGAATGTGGCAGTTAACAGCTTGCTGCGCTCCTTAGAGGGAGGGGGCTGTCGGGTGATAGCCTACGCGGATGACGTCGCTATAGCCTTCTCGGGTAAATTCCCCCAAAGTTTGTGCGAGCGTATGACCACCGCACTACGAACCCTGTCCTCATGGGCCACTTCAAAGGGACTAGGGCTTAACCCAACCAAAACTGACTTAGTCCTCTTCACTAGGAAGTATAAGATACCTCCCCTCAAACCACCAACCTTAAACGGGGTGGAACTTGCCTTCAGTAAATCCGCCAAATGCCTAGGGCTCACTCTAGACAGCAAACTAGACTGGAATCTTAACACCGAAGAACGGGTTAAGAAAGCCTCAGTCGCTTTGTATACATGTAAGAAGTCCATTGGACTGAAATGGGGAATGGCACCCCACATCAGTCTGTGGCTGTACACAGCCATAGTTCGGCCAATCCTACTGTACGGAGTGTCAGTATGGTGGCCAACGCTTTCTAAGAAAACGTCAGTCCACAAGCTTGGAAAAGTACAGCGTGCCGCTGGACTGATCACAACAGGGGCCCTCAGAACGACCCCAACTGAGGCTCTTGACAATATACTAAATCTCCTACCAATTGACCAAATGGGGAAATTAGTAGCAACTCTCTCTGCCCTACGCATGAGGGAAACTAAGCAGTGGTCCGAGCAGAATTTCGGACACTCTAATATTCTAGTGGGTAACTTGCTTATCACCTCTTACACGGACTATTGTTGTCCTCAGGAATTCCCCATAACTACTTTCCACACACTAATCCCCCCAAGGGAAGATTGGTGCTCAGGCACGCCAGGGCCGACCGACTCAGTAAGAATTTACACCGACGGCTCTAAGCTAGACGACCGGGTAGGGGAGGCGTCTTTGCGAGGAGCTGTCTATCAACAAATCTTTCAACCTTCCTGATCACTGCAGCGTATTTCAAGCAGAGATCGCTGCCATACAGGAAGCACTTTCATGCATTTCCGAATGTGAATGCTCCGCAGACAGAATCTGCATTTTTTCCGATAGCCAGGCGGCTATCAAATCTCTACAAGCGATATCATCCAACTCGATATCCGTCACAAACTGCCGCAGATCTCTAAACGAGATGGCAGAGCAGTTCGAAATTCACCTCATTTGGGTGCCCGGTCACAAAGGCATCGAGGGCAACTGCAAAGCAGACGAGCTGGCAAGGCATGGTACTACCATGCCTCTCCTCATAGACAAGGAGGGCTGGGGTATTCCCATGGCCAGCTGTAAGCTTAGAGTTCGATCGCACTTCGAACTCGAAGCTAACAAAAGATGGCAGCTTACCATCGCCACGGGCAGGATTGCTAGGCAAACCTGGCCAACGCGCTGCAAGAAGCGCTCTTCAGGCCTAATCCACCTAAGCAGATTAGGCTGTGCTTCCGTAATTAGAGCCATTACGGGACACTGGCTAGTGGGGACTCACGCAGCGAGACTTCTAGCCCCTTCCAACGATTTCTGCAGAAGCTGTCGGGACGAGGAGGAGGAGGAAACTGTTTCCCACCTTTTCTGCGACTGTCCGGCACTCTGCAAAAATAGAAATCGCTATCTAGGGTCCTTCTTTCTATCGGACCTCACTCAACTTGCGGATATTAAACCGAAAAATATCCTGTCTTTCATTCAAACCTCGGGCTGGGACCACGCCCTCAAAGGCGGTGCGACACGCTCATTGTCTAGGTAGACGGTTTCTGGATTAAGTCCAAACGCGGCACCACAACGGGCCAATACATGGCCTATGTGTGTGGGGGGCTATCTAAGCCTTCCACGACCGCTCTAACCTAACCTAACCTAACCTAATACTGGTATCGAGTATGCCACAGTCGGTTGCGTCCGACTGCAACGTTTCCTCTTGTTTATACCTATGGATATATCGCATATCTCTAAATTTTCATCGTTTCCGAGGTTTTTCAAAAATTTCAGCTATATAATCTTTGTACCAATTCGAACTTATAGTAATTTACTTTTCTTCTTTATATAAAATGCAAACCAATGTTATTTACACTGATTTTATTGGATTATTTTTATCTTTTTATTTGAGCCATGCAAACAATCTAATTTTTTGCATCTCACACTATTTTACTCTTATAAACCAAAATGTGAAAATTTAATAGAGATGCCACGAATATTCGGCAACTATTCGGTATAGTACGTACTATTCGGCCGAATACCGAATAGCAAATCATGTAAAAAGAGACATGTTGTTTTACTTAAAATTATGTTTTTAATTCAAAATTACAACATTTTAGTATTTAAAATTTATAAGCTGTGATGTATAAAAATGAGCTTTTCAGCATTGTTTGCTAGCAAACGATTGCGCCTTTCGCCATAAACGTTCCCAGCCTCAGAAAATAATCTTTCACTGTAAACGCTACTTCCAGGCGAAGAAATGTATACTTTCGCGAATTTTGAAAGGTTAGGGAATTGATTTTCATTTGCTGACCACCACTTGTAAGGATCGGCCTTCCGGTCTAGGCGAATTGTTTTCAAATAAAAATCTATTTCGTTTGCCACAGCATTCTTTTCTACGTCCTCCTCATCATTGGCATTTCCCAAATTGTCCGAACCGACTTCTTCAAAGCATTCCCAGAAACTGTCGTTTATTTTACCAGTCCTATCATTTTCATTTAAGTTTCTTTTTTTACGGGCTGGAGAAGAATCGTCATCGGTACTACTTTGTTCGTCGCAACTTTTTTTTTAGAGCTTTTAGAAGAATTTTTTGTTTTGCTCTTTCTGTTTGAGCTAATCCTAGAACTTGTGACTTGTCTTATTCCAGCTAACGCGCCCACACCAAGCATGTACTTCGCGCCGAATATTCGGCGGCCGAATATTCGGTATTCGGCCGACAGCGTTGCCGAATATTCGGTATTCGGTATTCGGCCAATTCACTATTCGTGGCATCTCTAAAATTTAATGTTCCTAAAAACATACATTGAATATTGAAAGGATGTCAGTAAAGCTTATTATATTTTATTTAATTTTCGTTGTGATGGGAAATATTTGAAAACAACTTTTTATACCATTAGCTAATGAAATGGGTAAAAAGGAAACAATGGTTTTGTGCACAAGAATGTAACAGACAAAAGGAAGCACCGCCAACCTAATTAAGTTCACTCAATCCTTTTTTTTTACACGGTCTTCTTTTACACTATTTTGAAATAACACTGTTCATCAATAAGAGTAGGTATACTTTTTTACAGGATTTTTTTGGTTAACACGAATCCGAAATTTTTTTTTTATATTTAGCGCTGTTTGTCAATCGGAAAAAAACACCTTTTTGTCGTACTAATTCCTCAAAAAACGTTTAATTCCAATTTAACACACTGTCTTACAGAACATGATCCATACTACTACTCTACTTCATGGCGTATTTACCATACGGGGAATATCCAATTATTGTAGCTTTTTTCTTTAACTCGTTGTTTTGAAACTTGAACACATAATTTATTTGTTCATTGTGTAAAGTGTTCAGTTCGCAGGACGCAATAAATAATTTCAATAAAGTTCAAAAAGTAAATGTTGAATGTTAAAAGAGGCCTTATTGCAAAGGCATACGGATGCGGAACGGGGGTGTACAGTGCCGCAAAGATGGTCTGATGCAGTTATATTGCTACCAAATTTTTCGGTGGGGCGCGCTGCATTGTTTGGGGGCATAGCATCCAAATCTTTTCTAATGATTTTTGTGGGATGTCACCATCTATCTTCCTACCAAATTTGGTGACTAGCTTAAAAACTGTGAAAGACACACGCATTCCCGTTTTTAACGATGCGGTGGTATGGCTAGGGGTGGTATGGATGGGCGTGGCATCCAAATTTGATGGCTCTAGCTCAAAAACTGTGGAAGATGAAGGCGTTTCCGATTTCAATGTGCGGGGGCTGGGTGCAGAATGGGTGGGCGTGGCTCCAACATTTTTGCTGCAGTTTTTTGGGGGTTGCCAGTAGCTAACTCCTTGACAAATTTTGTAACTTAAGATGTAAGAATGCCGGAAATAGTGGATTTATCGATTTTGTGCTATCGAATTTATCGATTTCCCAGCCCTCCTTGGAATTTTATGTGGCCCGGCCATAGAAAAAGTTATTTGCAAAGATTCAAGTCTCTAGCTTAAAGGGTGTCGAAAAAAGTTAATTTCATACAGACGGACAAACACCATCACACAAAGCCAATACATTCTTAACCTTCGGTATCGAGTACAAATTAAAGAGTTCCATTCGACACTCAGATCAGAACTTAGTTCGAAAAAATTTTCTTAAGTTGAAATCATATCTTGGAGAAAGCGGAAATATGCATGGTGTTTTGGATAGAAGATTTTCAGGAAAAAAAAAATTAAAAAGACCGGTTATACTCCAGATCAAATAATTAATGCCGATGAAACGGGATTGTTCTGATGGCAAATGTCAAAGAGAACGTACATAGCAAAATCTGAAAAATCAGCTGGTGGCCTTGAAGAACCCAAGGATCGGGCGACGTTCTAACGCATCTGGCGAGAAAAAGTTGAAGCTTTGTTAATAAACAAATACCTTATGCCAAGAGCTTTCAAAGGTTAGGGCATTAAGTAACTACCAGTTCATTTTATGGCGAAAAAAATGCATGTACGGCTGATCTGTTTACAAATCACCCGACTACAGCCTTCTTACTTGTTACGGTTGTGGAACAATTTTCCAAATTTACAATAGGTATCACGTATTTTTTTACACGATATTTTTCTCACTTTTTTTTAGGAACGTAACTACCGTGTGAAAGTTGTGTTTTGTTTTTCCATCTGCGTTATGACATCGCGTAGTAAAAAATAAGTACAGCGTGACTAATTTTAAGCAAAACAAAGTAAGTAAATTTCTGATGTTTGGGATCCGAAACAACAACACACCCATTTAATCTTTAACAGAGAACAAGTTAACTTCTAATGGTTTTTTTCCATAGGGGGCAGAAGAGATTCGATTAGATAGAATATATAAAATATTTCTTACTATTTAGCGGAATCGTTCAATTGGTATTCGTTGCTGCGCGAGAAGCATTCCTGAACGCCGGAATCGAGCCAAAGCCGCTTCATGGCAGCCAGTAGCTCCTCTGAGAAGGGCTCGGTGTCATGCATTCGCTGATCAGAACTTAGTTCGAAAAAATTTTCTTAAGTTGAAATCATATCTTGGAGAAAGCGGAAATATGCATGGTGTTTTGGATAGAAGATTTTCAGGAAAAAAAAAATTAAAAAGACCGGTTATACTCCAGATCAAATAATTAATGCCGATGAAACGGGATTGTTCTGATGGCAAATGTCAAAGAGAACGTACATAGCAAAATCTGAAAAATCAGCTGGTGGCCTTGAAGAACCCAAGGATCGGGCGACGTTCTAACGCATCTGGCGAGAAAAAGTTGAAGCTTTGTTAATAAACAAATACCTTATGCCAAGAGCTTTCAAAGGTTAGGGCATTAAGTAACTACCAGTTCATTTTATGGCGAAAAAAATGCATGTACGGCTGATCTGTTTACAAATCACCCGACTACAGCCTTCTTACTTGTTACGGTTGTGGAACAATTTTCCAAATTTACAATAGGTATCACGTATTTTTTTACACGATATTTTTCTCACTTTTTTTTAGGAACGTAACTACCGTGTGAAAGTTGTGTTTTGTTTTTCCATCTGCGTTATGACATCGCGTAGTAAAAAATAAGTACAGCGTGACTAATTTTAAGCAAAACAAAGTAAGTAAATTTCTGATGTTTGGGATCCGAAACAACAACACACCCATTTAATCTTTAACAGAGAACAAGTTAACTTCTAATGGTTTTTTCCATAGGGGGCAGAAGAGATTCGATTAGATAGAATATATAAAATATTTCTTACTATTTAGCGGAATCGTTCAATTGGTATTCGTTGCTGCGCGAGAAGCATTCCTGAACGCCGGAATCGAGCCAAAGCCGCTTCATGGCAGCCAGTAGCTCCTCTGAGAAGGGCTCGGTGTCATGCATTCGCTGACATACATCAAACACCATTTTCGCATCACTCTGTAAATATATGTATATTATTAAATACTTCAGTAAATGTCTGGTAGCTAAGACAATTGATTTCTTACCTCCCGTTCGTTATTGCTATACTGAATACTTAGATTTGGCATGGCTCGCAATATTGCAACTAATGATTGTATTGTGTTGCTGTAGACAACCGGTCGATATTGTTTGAAATCTTCTGCAGTGAACCCGCTTTCGTGAATGATTTTCATTTGTTTGACTATTGTGCTTTTGCCCGATTCACCGGCACCTACAAATACAAGAGAAGTAGTATAAAAATACATGAAAACTATTACGCTAAGCAAGTGTAATCAGTAAAAGGATAGTTTATTCAATGTCGAAGAATAAACATTAAAAAATAACAAGTAAGAAGGCTCTAGTCGGGAGAGCCCGACTAGAAGATACCCTGAACCCAGTTGCAATAAATATATTTAATTTATATAAGACTTTGGTATACTGACTTAACTTCAATCGATTAAATTCGATATCTCCGGTGTTTCTGAACCGATTTGAATGAAATTTTCAGAAAAGTTTTATCGTTACCCATTATTTCAACCCTAACTTTTACATTTTCCAAATTCGATATATTTTTGTTATCGATTCCATATGTATATCGGAAACCAGAATAGTTATCGATAATTTGAAGCAAACTTGTTCTGCTCATGGTATAGGAGAACTTATATATAAAATCTGAAGTCTCTAGCTCTTTTAGTCTCTGAGATCGACGCGTTCATACAGACGGACATTGCTATATCGACCCGGCTGTTGATGCCGATCAAGAATATATGTACTTTATGGAACCGGAGATGCTTCCTTCTGCCTGTTACATACCTTTGCACAAAACCATTATACCCTTTTTACCCATTTTATGGGTTCAGGGTATAAAAATAATAAGACTTATTAATGTCTAAAAAAAAAAATCATAATTATAATTATTGTATAATATTAAGCGCATTTTTATACCCTTAACCCATAAAATGGGTAAATAAGGGTATAATGGTTTTGTGCAAAAGTATGTAACAGGCAGAAGGAAGCATCTCCGACCCTATAAAGTATATATATTCTTGATCAGCATCAATAGCCGAGTCGATTTAGCCATGTCCGTCTGTCCGTCTGTCTGTCTGTCCGTCTGTCCGTCTGTATGAACGCGTGGATCTCAGAGACTACAATAGCTAGAGACTTCAGATTTTGGATATAAATTCTCCTATACCATGAGCAGAACAAGTTTGCTTCAAATTATCGATAACTATTCTGGTTTCCGATATACACATGGAATCGATAACAAAAATATATCGAATTTGGAAAATGTAAAAATGAGGGTTGAAAGAATGGGTAACAATAGATCTTTTCTGAAAATTTCGTCCAAATCGGTTAAGAAACACCGGAGATATCGAATTTAATCGATTGAAATTAATAGCGTTTTCGATTGTACCAAAAAATGTAGCATTTTTGATACATTCATTCCGGGTTGCACTTTTTTCATTTTCGATTGTAATATCAGGCAGCCCTTCTGAAGTGTTATCGTGTTCGATTCTATTCAGTGTTGCCTTTTGACAGTGCAGAAGGCAACATTTTCAACACTGTCAAAATCGAGAGTGCTGCATTTTTCATACTGCACTTTTTTTGTTCGATTGTGCCCATTAAAAATGCAAAACCAGTGCAGCACTGAAAAATTGTTTTGGCAGCATTTTTTAAGTGTAACATTATTATAGGGTTGCATTATTTTTTACAATCGAAAACGCTATAAGTCAGTTTACCAAAGTTTTTTATAAATTTAATATATTTATTGCAACTGGGTTCAGGGTATCTTCTAGTCGGGCTGTCCCGACTAGAGCCTTCTTACTTGTTATAAGCTTCAATGAGGAAAAACTCTCTAATGAGAGAGCTCGAGTAGAAGAATATATACACTCAATTCTCTTTTTTATGCGGAAGATACGTTCCAAAACTAACTAAACTAACTAAAGCACAAAAAGAATCGCATAACAAAATACAGTAATGTAGTTAAAAATAAGGAACGTGTTCCATTATTTTCAAAAACCGCATACAACCAAAAATTCATATAAAAAAAGACATTAGTTACATTATATAATTAGGGATACGTTCCAAAATTTTTAACTTAATTTAGTACCGGATATTTCAGACTTCTTTATTATTTTGGTGAGATTTTCACAGATATTAATTATTGTGTCTATTGTTTGTACAAATTTATAAATTTGTAAAAGAAAAGTTCTCACTGTTAACGATTATTAATGTAACGATATCGAAATTGAAAAAAAAAAAAACTTGATCAGCCTATGTTATCGGAGAGTTGTATTCCATATCTGAAGCCTCTAGCTCTTATAAATATGAAGATCGCTGCTTTCATACAGATGCACGGACGGAAAGGCGAACGGGCTTTATTGAAGCAACTGTTGACTGATCAAATATAAATATAAAATTTGGGATCATGTCGGTCACTTGCACAAAACTATTATACCCTTATTAAGTTCATGGGTTCAGGGTATAAAAACAATATTTGCTATGCCAGTTTTGCCCCCAAGCCTCTGTGTGTGGCAAAGATGCAAAGTGCAAAATACAGAAGGCGTTTGATTATGTGCAGTGACGCATGACATAATCGGGGCAGGCTGACCTAGGATAGGAGAAAGAGAGGAAGAGACATAAAGGAAGAAAAAGATAACAAGTGCATAGTTCTTAGTTGTTGAGCTAAATGTGTGCGCTTAGTATTTAACAAGTAGAGCTTAATGGCTTTTAACATAAAGACACACACACACTCAGAACATCAACATGACTTTCGTAATCATTATCATTGAAATAATTATTACCATCTGATCTTTTTGCTTGAACTCGGCCGTCAGCTATGGGGTGATAAGTCATAATTTCCAAAAATAGCAAAGGATTTATTTTTGCGGCCGGTTTCTAGGCAACTACAGTTTCTTTATTTGCGTAATTCTTAGGTTTTAACGAACATTTCTAATGCTCTTCACAGCTTGCATTTTGCGTTCTAATTATTATATTTTTATTGGACAAGCTTTGCACATTTATTGTGCAAATTGTCATATAATTTTAATTAAAATTGTTTTTTATAATTAAATGAATAATGCTGTTTTGCGAGCACTTATTGATTATCTCTATTTTACTCTGCTGGAAAATTCTGAACACAACGCTCTGTAAATTATTTTTATTTAAGACATTAACAAAATAAGTTATAGGTTAGAAATCTTTGAATCTTTAACCTATTCCCTTTGTGGCTTAACCAACTAGCTCAAACTTGTACACATATACTTATAAATAAGTATTGATATTCTAGGAGTTGAGTCGAAAGTCGAATATGATATCGTGTGTTAATAAAATAGAATTTGTATACCCTGATACCGAAGGTAAGGAGTATATTGGTTTTGTGCATTATTAGCTAGAGCCTTGAAACTTGAAAATAGCTTCGTCTATGTGTTCGTCAGACAAAGTGACAAGATTGGAGCGCTACGCCCACTGGGAAGCAAGGAAATCGATAACAAGTGGCTACAACCCGAAGTGAATATCCCCAAACTTCGCCTCACCCTGTATCTTAACCAGTTTTAAACTAAGAGTGAACAAATTTGGTAGCAAAATAGCTGGTAACAAATCCTAAGATCTGCATTGATTTTGATGTCACGTCCACCCCAGCCTGCCCTGCCTTTAAAAACGGAAATGCCTATACTATCACAGCTTTTAAGCTAGAGTCACGAAGTATCCAAAGATATGCTTCAGAACACGTTAAATGATTAAGCCCACATCTTCCTTCGCAATCTAACTTTCTACCATATGTTTTAATAATGGTATCAAAGTATTTTACAGTTGTTTCTTGTTGTTCTTCTTGTTTAGAAGAGAGTTAACAAAAAAACAAGTAAGAAGGCTCTAGTCGGGAGAGCCCGACTAGAAGATACCCTGAACCCAGTTGCAGCAAATATATTAAATTTATATAAGACTTTTTTCTAACTTTTACATTTTCCAAATTCGATATATTTTTGTTATCGATTCCATGTGTATATCGGAAACCAGAATAGTTATCGATAATTTGAAGCAAACTTGTTCTGCTCATGGTATAGGAGAACTTATATCCAAAATCTAAAGTCTCTAGCTCTTTTAGTCTCTGAGATCCACGCGTTCATACAGACGGACGGACAGACGGACATGGCTATATCGACTCGGCTGTTGATGCTGGTCAAGAATATATATAATTTATGGGGTCGGAGATGCTTCCTTCTGCCTGTTACATACTTTTGTACAAAACCATTATACCCTTTTTTACCCATTTTATGGGTTAAGGGTATAATAACTAGAAAGAACATTTGTAGACAAGTTACTGAAAACAAGTTCAGCCCTTCAATTATCGTTTAACAAGCCCTTTGCATATATCAACTTAAGAGGCTGCGCTCTTAAGGACAACAATAGAACATTTTTGTTTGTAAACATTTTGTGTTACGTTTTGTGCTATAAATAGATGGATAACGATTCAAAAAGAGTCTTTACTTGCAGAGCGCTCTTAACGTATTGCGCTTTGTTTACACATCGAACTACATTCGAAAATTTTTATATCGAATCCCAAGGGGACATGAAAAAACTTTGATAAAAGAAAATTCCTTATATGGTGTTTTCATGATTTTGTGACCAAGCTTCGAGCTTTATGCACGGGTGCAAACAGCCTGTATTTTGTGTTTTAAGTAATCTGGTTGTGCAAATCGCTGGTGTCATAAAATAATAATAGAAACGTTAAACGATCAAAATTAAAACGGTCGCCTTGGTTCTTCTGCAAGTGCTGACTTAAAAAACAAACCAACAACAAATTTCACTTACGCCGGCTATCGCAACAACGAATTGTGCAGCGAAGATCAGAGAATAAGCAAAGAACACAAAAAAAAAACGCTAAATGTAAAAATGTGGTATTGTCTCATTTTCGGTTTTAAATGCGTTCGTGCATTATTTGAAACAATATTCGAAAAAAGAATTCGTTGGACTTTAGTACCTAACGCTACAAGTTTTATAACTTTTAATTATTTAATGTGCTAGTCATAACAGTTTAAAATTCATTAAATGACACATACATTGACTTAAATTATTTGATTATTTATATGGAGTATGTCAAGAAACATTGCATAAAACCAATTTATTTTCCCATTAATGTGTGTTAATGGTTAATTAATAAACAATCTATTCTGAGTTAACTTGCGAAAACCCCATATTAAAACTTTATATACTTATATACTTCAAACAAATCGACAAATTGCAAGTTAACACACTTTTGAGACTGTCAAGAAACTGTTACACAAAAGTATTTATTTGTTAGTTTTAGTTTAAAATTCTATCAATAATACTCATTTATGTATATATTAAGTACGACCCTCTTTTGCATTAATAGCATGTTAAACGCGGTTTTGAATGGAAATGATCAACCATGGTAGGTCATATTACAGTGGAATCTTGTGGCACGCTTCTAAAGGGTGATTTTTTAAAAACTATAGGAAAGTTTTTCAAAAAAATAAACACATAAAATTCAGAAAAATGCATGAAATCTTTATTTGAATCGATAGAACGGTCCATATAATTTAATGTTTGAAGATAATTTCATTAAAATGTTGACCTTGACTGCGCCTCAAATGGTCCATCCGCTTAGTCCAATTTTGGCATACTCTTTCCAACATTTCGGCCGGTATCTCACGAATAAATTCTTCAATGTTGTCTTCCAATGCGTCAATTGAAGCGGGCTTGTCTGTATAGACATGAGCTTTAACATAGCCCCACAAAAAATAGTCTAAAGGCGTTAAATCGCACGATCTAGGCGGCCAATTGACCGGTCCCGAACGTGAAATAAAATGTTCACCGAAATCGCCTCTCAATAAGTCCATTGTTGCGCGTGCTGTGTGGCATGTGGCACCGTCTTGTTCAAACCACATGTCATGCAAGTCAAGCTCATTTTGGGCAAAAAAAAAGTTGGATATCATCTCACGGTAGCGCTCACCATTCACAGTTACGTTACGATTCGCATCATCTTTGAAGAAGTACGGTCCAATGACGCCACCAGCCCATAAACCGCTCCAAATTGTGACTTTTTCTGGATGCATTGGTAGCTCTTGCAATGCTTCTGGCTGATATTCACTCCAAAATAGACAATTCTTCTTATTTACGTACCCATTGAGCCAAAAAAAAGTGGATCTTCGGCCAACTTTCCAAGAGCCCATTCACCAAAAATTTTACGTTGCGGTAGGTCGTTCGGCTTCAATTCTTGCACCAGCTGTATTTTGAAAGGCGTCCGACTTAAATCCTTCCCCAAAATTTTCTACGTTGTTGAGTAACAGAGGGCCAATTGCTGCGAACGGCGACGAATCGATAATTGATGGTCATCATTAACACTGGCCGATACAGCTGCGATATTTTCTTCAGTTCGCACTCTACGTAAGCGTGTTGGTGGTTTAATGTCCAACAATTTAAATTTGGTGCGAAATTTAGTCACAATAGCCCTAATAGCCGCTTCAGTGGGTTGATTAAACTGACCATTAAATGGAAGAAGCGGGCGATGAACTTTCTTAACAGAGCACTCATTTTGATAATAAAATTCAATAAATTGTAAGCGTTGTTCGTTTGTAAGACGATTCATGGTTAAACTATAGACCAAATTGAAGATGTTTGACAGTGAAACAAAACACGAAACGTGCGTCAGCTGTTTAAACCAGTGTTGCCAAAAAGATAATAACTAAAAAATCACCCTTTAGTACTGCCTTTTTAAGCGCAGTACGGCTTTTAGGCTCCCATTTCCTGCCATTTTCTATGGGAGGACCACAAATTTTTAATGTATAACTGATTTTATTTATTTATTTGATTCTCAAGGCGATTAACTCATAGATAAAATCGCCTTTCAGAACTAGAAAGCATAGTTCTTATACAAACTGTATTATTAGCTCTTTGAGACGTAGTAAATCTAAGATTATCAAAAAGATACTCGGGCTGTTTGGTAAGAATAATTTGATAGAGAAGAGAGAATCAAATAATTTGTTAGCGTGACTAGCTAAGTGTCAATTTATTTTAAGATTAAATAGATAGCGAACAGTATTATTGAATGCCACCTTTAATTAATTTTGATTAACTATATTACCTTTGCCAAATATTTCACAAATCATACATAAGTATGGGTAAAACTATTACTTAAGCAATCGTTGTGTTAATGGTAACTGACAAAATCGCTGAGTTAAAGATAGTTGCCTTAGGGCACTGTACACTTTTCGAACAGTTTTATTAACATTATCAGACCCCAAAAATGTTTTGTTTAATGTTATTCCTATTAATATAATAATCATTTAAGATGCAGCACTTTAAGATTTTTAAAAGAAATATTTTTCGAAAATCTTTGATAAATACGGGGTTGCAAGATTATGTAGCTTAACTGGAAATCAATGCTTATAAATTTATGGGATGTTTATATGGTAGTAATGGCAATTGCCTTAAATGAATCAATTCCTACGTAAATTGCATAAATACTCAGAGCAGTTTTATAGGAAAGTGTGAGGTAAAAGTTTTGGATTTTGCTTGTATCATGCTCTGAGTTTTTGTTAGACATTTTAAACGCACACGCGCGCACAAACACAGAGCTTATATTAAATAAACATTTTTCGAGTGTAAGAAACGAAAACGAAAATACACAGACACATATAAACGCAACAAATTACACATTTTATACAAACGCTAAACTGTCAGAAATTGAATCTCTTTCCCGTTCCAGAGACGGAAACTAAATGAAGTTAAAACAAGAGGAAACGTTGCAGTCGGACGCAACCGACTGCGGCATACTCGATACCAGTATTAAAACCGGTAAAAAGAGGCCTGATTGTGGTACGGATGCGGCAGGGGTGTACGCTGCCTTAAAGATTCTCCGATGCAGATGGGGATGCCACCAGCTATATTCCTTCCAAATTTGGTGACTCTAGCTCAAAGTTTGTATAAGATGGGGAAAGGGGGGGCTGGGGGCGGTATAGGTAGTTGTGGCATCCAAATTTTTGATGCAGATCTTTGTGGAATGTCAATTGCTATCTTCATACCAAATTTGGTGACTCTAGCTCAAAGTTTGTACAAGTGGGGAAAGGGGGGCGCTGGGGCGGAATGGGTGGGTGTGGCATCCAAATTTTTGATGCAGATCTTTGTCAAATGTCAATTGCTATCTTCATACCAAATTTGGTGACTCTAGCTCGAAATTTGTAATAAGTGGGGAAAGGGGGGCTCGGGGCGGTATGGGTGAGCGTGGCATCCAAGTTTGTGATGCAGATCTTTGTGGAATGTCAATTGCTATCTTCATACCAAAATTGTTGACTCTAGCCCGAAGTTTGTAAAAAGTGGGGAAAGGGGGCCGGGGCGGTATGGGTGGGCGTGGAATCCAAATTTTTGCTGCAGATCTTTGTGGAATGTCAATTGCTATCTTCATACCAAATTTGGTGACTCTAGCTCAAAGTTTGTAAAAGGTGGGGAAAGGGGGGCGAAATGGAGAGCGTGGCTCCAAAACTTTGATGCAGATTTTTGGGGGTCGTTACCAGCTATCTTCCTACCAAATTTGGTGGCTCTAGCTCCACATCTCTGGAAGATACACGCATTCCCGTTTTTGACGAAGCGTTGGGGCTGATGGGGGCGGCTAGGGCAGTATCGGTTGGCGTGGCATCCAAACTTTTGATGCAGTTTTTGGGGGGTCATCATCACCTATCTTGGCACCAAATTTGGTGGCTACAGCTCAAAAACTGTGGGAGATATAGCTATTAGTGATTTCAAAATGCGGGGGGGGCTGGAGGCGTAATGGTTAGGCGTGGCATCCAAAATTTTGACGCAGTTTTTAGGGGGTCATCATCACCTATCTTGGCACCAAATTTGGTGGCTATAGCTCAAAAACTGTGGGAGATATAGGCTTTTTTGACTGTGAAATGCGGGGGGACTGGGGCGGAAAGGGTGGGCGTGGCTCCAAAATTTTTGATGCAGTTTTTTGGGGGTTGCTAGTAGCTATCTTCTTACCAAATTTGGTAGTTCTAGCTGTAAGGATGTGCGAAATATGTGGATTTATCGGTTTTGAGTTATCGAATTTATCGATTTGCCAGCCCCCCAGTTAGAACTCCCATTTTGACACTTTAATTTACTATCCCATAGATAAAGAGAATTGGAAAGTTTCAAGTCTCTAGCTTGAAGGGTGTGGAAAAAACTTGCACACATACGGACGGACAGACACCATGACGGACATTACACAAAACCAATATACTCTTTACCTTCGGTATCGAGTATAAAAAAATTTACCCAAAAAAAGAGAAAACTGAAAGGAAATTAAATGTATACACTCATCAAACAAGAGAGAGACGGAATATAAAACAAAACAACGTAACAGAGGATGATGTTTACAAAGTATAAATGTTACTCATTTAATTTTCGCAATGGCATGCACAAAATACAACAAAGTTGAAGCTAAGTAAAATTCAACAGACATGAGACAAAAAATTATTTTAAATTGAAAATAGCTTTTGAAGGGTACAAATACAAAGTACTTTAAGGAGAAAAAATCGCAGTTTATAACAAATTTTTACCTTTAATACATATGACAAAAACCGTGAATTTAAAATTTTTATACTCGATACCGAAGGTAAAGAGTATATTGGATTTGTGCATTGTCCGTCATGGTGTCTGTCCGTCCGCATGGTTGCAAGTTTTTTCCACGCCCACCCATTCCGCCCCCAGCCCCCCCGCATTTTTAAGTCAAAAAAGCCTATATCTCCCACAGTTTTTGAGCTATAGCCACCAAATTTGGTGCCAAGATAGGCGATGATGACCCCCCAAAAACTGCATCAAAAGTTTGGCTGCCACGCCCACCAATACTGCCCTAGCCGCCCCCATCAGCCCCAACGCTTCGTCAAAAACGGGAATGCGTGTATCTTCCAGAGTTGTGGAGCTAGAGCCACCAAATTTGGTAGGAAGATAGCTGGCAACGACCCCCAAAAATCTGCATCAAAATTTTGGAGCCACGCTCTCCATTTCACCCCCCTTTCCCCACCTTTTACAAACTTTGAGCTAGAGTCACCAAATTTGGTATAAAGATAGCAGTTGACATTCCGCAAAGATCTGCAGCAAAAATTTGGATTCCACGCCCACCCATACCGCCCCCAGCCCCCCTATCCCCCCTTCCCCACTTATACAAATTTCACGCTAGAGTCACCAAATTTGGTATGAAGATAGCAATTGACATTCCACAAAGATCTGCATCAAAAATTTGGATGCCACGCCGACCCATACCGCCCCCAGCCCCCCCTTTCCACACCTTTTACAAATTTCGAGCTAGAGTCACCAAATTTGGTATGAAGATAGCAATTGACATTCCACAAAGATCTGCATCACAAATTTGGATGCCACGCCCACCCATACCGCCCCCAGCCCCCCTTTCCCCACTTATTACAAATTTCGAGCTAGAGTCACCAAATTTGGTATGAAGATAGCAATTGACATTCCACAAAGATCTGCATCACAAATTTGGATGCCACGCCCACCCATACCGCCCCGAGCCCCCCTTTTCCCACCTTTTACAATTTTCGAGCTAGAGTCACCAAATTTGGTATGAAGATAGCAATTGACATTCCACAAAGATCTGCATCACAAATTTGGATGCCACGCCCACCCATACCACCCCCAGCCGCCCTTTCCCCACTTATTACGAATTTCGAGCTAGAGTCACCAAATTTGGTATGAAGATAGCAATTGACATTCCACATAGATTTGGAAGGAATATAGCTGGTGGCATCCCCATCTGCATCGGAGAATCTTTAAGGCAGCGTTCACCCCTGCCGCATCCGTACCCCTTTGCAATCAGGCCTCTTTTTACCGGTTTTAATACTGGTATCGAGTATGCCGCAGTCGGTTGCGTCCGACTGCAACGTTCCCACTTGTTATATGAAAATATGCTGAAAACTTATAAAAAAAAAAAATTATTTTGCTTTAACTTTTGTGTATATGAGACCAAAATCCATAAAAAAGTTAAGTGGAATGTCGAAACAAATGTATTGTGTTATCAAATACATATGTACAATGGATTATTAAGATTATACGTTTGTTGCAAAAGTTTATCAACATTGGTTAAGGAACACGAAAAATAATTGTAGATTCTAAATTACTCATTGAATTATAAGCAACGAAAGTTTATTATCGTCTAGATAGTTTCGTAGTGAAGCAATCTTACATGCTTCATTATAAAAATCATTGATTCAAAATCTAAAAGAGACAACAGGGTAGGTCAATTTTGACATATTTTTTGTTGTGTACTAATATGTCAATTTAGTAGGTTTTTCATAATTTGGTATACTTTTGTATTAGGCACTATATACTATGTATACTATTGAAATTCCACCTAACGAACTTCCGTACAACGATTTTTTCTTAATAACGAATTCACATCAAGAACATTTCGTTTTGGTTCAAAATGCAATGTTTTGATTTCATACAACGTTATTCCATATGGCAAATAGACTTAAATAAATGAATCAAAGAATAAATTTACTGCTATGTTGTCGTGTTCGAGAGTAAGCGAAGATCCTTGTTGCAAAAATTTGTTATTCATCCGAAATTTGATGTTGGTTTTTTTGAAGTCATCACTTATAAAATAGCCAAGGCGACTTTTAAGCACTGCTATTTTAATTTTGATCGTTGGCTTTTCTTTTCTATTTTCATACTCTGATACGGAAGGTGAAGAGTATATTGGTTTTTTGCAATGTCAGTAAGTATGAACGCAACTTTTTTTGAAACCCGTAAAGTAAGAGACTTGAAACTTTGCAAATATCATTTTATATGAGCGGGATAGATCAAGTGTTTGGATTGGTTTCCTACGCGAGCTGGGAGGCTGGGAATCCGATCAAATCGATAACTGGAAACCGATCAAATCGATAGCTGAAAACCGATCTAATCGATGGCTGAAAACCGATATATCCACATATCTCCCACATCTTAGCGTCCCTGCATAAAATTTTTGTGCCACAGCCACCCATATCGCTCCAGCCCCTCCACATTTCGAAACCGGAAACGCTTATCTTCCACCGTTTTTGAGATGGAGCTACCAAATTGGTGCAAAGTTAGATGATCGTCCCCCAAAATCGGCATCAAAAACTTGTAGGCCACGCCCACTCAATCAGCCGCCCGCCGTAATGTAAAATCGGAATCGCGTTTATCTTTAGACACTTTTTTAGCTGAAGTTATCAAAGGTGGTGCCGCCCCTGTTCTCGCTATTTGCAAGCAGGCTTCTTACCACCCGTTTTCATACTGGTATCAGAGTAAACCGCATTTGGGTGGGCCCAATTGCAATGTTTTCACTTGTTTTTAACTCATTAACAAAGTACTTACGTTTTGCCACCAGCGAGTCGCACAAGCAAATTATTTAAAAGTTTGACATTCAAGCATTCGCACGTGTAGCTAGAAGCTCAAACATAGCGATTGACACGAACCACAAGCCGCAAATTCACGCGCTATCAAAATATTGGGAAGCGGGCAGGTGATAAGTAGTTGGTGCAAGTGGTGCAGTTTCTCTTGTAAATTGACAACTTACTAGGCTAGCGTGTGAGCATTTTGGCGACACTGACATTGACACTTCTTTTGTGTGTGTGTGTGTCGATTATTGTTGCTAATAATGAACGCATTCAAAGCAGAAAACGAGACAAATTTTTTTCTGCATTTACCGATTTGCTTTCGTGTACTCTGCTTATTCTCTGTTCTGCGCTGTATAATTCGTTGTTGCAACAGCCGGCGTCAGTGAAATTTATTGCTGGTTGGTTTTTTAAGTCAGTACTTGAAGAAGAAACAAGGCGACTACCGTTTAAACTTTAATCGTTGCACTGCCAGGCAGACGCACAAGCAGATTCTTTGTAAAAACAAAATACACATAAGCTCGGACACAAAATCATTAAAAAACACAACTTCAAACTGAAATCGTTTCGATTTCAGTCCGTTCTCTCATAATATAATTGCATAATTCACGGTGCTGAGAAGTCACAGCCCTAACACACTCAGCAAGAGAGAGAGAAAGAGAGAGTGAGAGATGGAGGGAAGGAGGGAGACCTCAACTTGCACCTCCACCTACACACACATATTCACACCCACACTCGTTGGATGACCTTGAACTTTTGCAAAAGTGTCTGGATATGAAAAATATGTGTTATTGCGATTATCAAATTTATAGCATTTACATAAAGAACACACAGCCTCTTAATTTTATGCGCTGCGTGTTTGCAATACAAACCAGACAAACCGACTAAAAAAATGTGTATAATAAATTAAATTTGCGTAGATTACTCAGCACTTCGCCAATGCCATTTCGTGCTCGAGTTTCCGAATAGCCGCTAAGTATGCTATAGTAATTACGTCGAGTAAGACTCACCTAAGAGTAGCAGCTTAATCTCCTTGGCGGCTTGTATGCCATCCTCTTTGAGATTACGTTCGATCAGGCGACTCCTGGCGGCTGCTGCTCGCTCTTCGGCAGACTGTGCGCAGCCCATTGTGCGTATTGCCTCGACGCAAAACGTTTTGAAGGTCGTTTGATATCGGCCAAATGAATGGCCGAATACGTTTGGGGGCAGAAGTCACAACAATGTTAACAAATAACCGAAACACCCTCTTAACCGATTCGAATTCGTTGAAAGTATTTTTTACTTTTGCACTTTACTGTAAATTGCTTTCAGTTTGTTGTACCACTGTAAGATTCGAGGATATTATTTTTCATATTAATTGTCAGCAAGTGACATAACCAAAACATCAATTGAATTTATGCGCATTTGTTGACAAACAGGAGGCATATCTAGGATAAGCCCTGTGACACATTTGCTCGCCAAGCGAATGCTGCACGAAATGAATGGGATGAAAAACGAGCGAGTCGACAAGCTAATAATGATGCTGATAAACTTCACAGTTCGTGCAAAGCTGCAGCTAGGAAAACTGAAATGATTCCAAAAGAGCGAGTTCGAAACTTTTGCGACGAAAGCTTTCGGCAAGTTTTGTGCTTTTTGACTCCTAGCCAAAAAGTTAAAATAAAACTTAAAATTTATAATAGAAAATAATACAATTAACGCATATACAAGATTTTTCGGCATGATTGGAAAGATGTTGTTTTAGTGGGTGGAGTAAGTTAGGATCCATATATTCATGCAACGTGTTGTTGTACTAGTGCTTGATCAAAATGATAAAAAACAAAAAAAAAATCAATAACCACAGAAAAAACCGTTAATAGACAACGATAATGCATATCGAATGTTTATATGAATGTGTGTTAGTAGGCGATTATCATTAGTGGCCATAAATAATGGTACTCTTATACAAATTAAAAATCGGACGATTATATGCAATGATTTTTCTTCGATTAGCTAGCTCTGTGCTGGTCTTACAAGTGGCTATAAACATATTTACACTCGGTGAGAAAAAGAGAGATAGGAAGCTAGCAAATGAGGGTAAGCTGAATAGAGAGCGGAAGGGAAGGGCTTATTCTGACGCAGAGAAAACGTCAAAGTTCGAATACAATATTGCTTTTTTCTGTTTGTTGTTGCAACAGTTTTTTTTTTTTTTTTGTCAGCATGGAAAATGAAATTTTTTTTTTTATATTTATTGTTGTTGCACGTTTCCAGCACAGCACGCAGCACAAAAATGATTCATAAGCGTAAATATCAAAGAATATTTCGTGGAAAGAAAACTAATTTTTGCTGGTTTTTTGTCGAACAATTATCAAGCACTTGTCGCTCGTGTATCCGTAACGGGCGCGCAAAAACTTAAACTAAGTGTTCATTTCATTGTTGTATTATTTTATCAATTATTTATTAGTATATTTATTGAACTTAGTTTTCACATTGTATAAATTAAGTTTTTTTTAATTAATCCCCTTTTTTTAGCTCTAAATTTTACACAAAGTTAAAATCCGAGTGCGTAATGAAATTTTGTTGTTGAACGATGAGCTCTTAAACTAACCAACTGACTGAGATAGCTGGAGCTGAACTGGACTCGCTGGACGGGACTGGCAAATGGAGCCGCCCTGAACATGCTGAACTTTACTCACCAATGAACACAGAGAGTAGCGCTCATTTATTCCCCCACACACACTTTCCAAAGAAGCGGCAGGAAAGCTGGTGTAAAAAAAGCTTTCCTACAATACCCTTATACACATAACTGAATGGACTACAAAAGCTTTGCGAGCACTAAGCGTACGAGAAGGAGAGAACGCGCATGACAATAAGCTTCTGAGAGAAAGAGAGAGTGTGAGTGACTGCCAAACTGGAAGTTCGAAATTTAAACGGCGAGAGAGAGAGAGAGCAGGTATATTAAAAAATCGAGCAAACACTCATTGCAAATGATTCCACAAGGCGAGTAAATAATCTACACCGAGTTTGGCAAAGCGAGACCAAAAAATCAAACGAATTTCTCAAGTTAAGCACACACAAACAAACACACAAAAAAGGATAGGCAAACAAGTGTTTGAACGGATGTTTTAAGTCGCTTTGAGTCTTTATCGAAAAATTATGTTATCGATAGACTATAAAAATACCGATAAAATGTTACGTCGGAAATGGAAATGTCTATCGGTAATTCAAAATATACTTGATATGAAAAATTTGAGACACTTGATTCAAAAACTGTAGACGAAGTATTGAACATCTGTGAAAATTTTATTCTAATCGGTTGAAAAACACAGGAAATGTCAAAGATTTAAGTTAGGTCAAGCATTATCCAAAGGCTCCCGGCTTTTAAATTATGTTCTCTGAGATATAAACAAGATTTTGCGTTATCGCACTAATAGTTAAAACTTTTCTTAGCTTAGCTGCAAACCTGAAAGGATATCACTTTTTTTTACGACGATGCCCGAAATACAAAAGTAAAAAAATCTTCTAACTACACATCGATGTCATTTGACAGTCAGAAACCGACGTTGTTTCCTAAAAGTCGCATAATTATGGAAATTTTTCTGTCTCTATTGCCAACCGCTATATGTTCCAAGTCTGAGTGTCTCTAGCCTCCTAAGTCGGCGGATTTAAACATGGACTCGGAACATTTGCTGATGACGAGATGCCACTCGAATGGAGGTTCCAGCATGAAAACGACCCAAATCATACAGAAAATGTGGTCAAGGATCGGATTCAGAGAAATGGCACAGAAGTTCTTCGTTGGCCTACCCAATTGCTTGATTTCAATCCAATTGAGAGCTTGTGGAAGATAGTTAACAGAAAAATTAACAGACAAAATTGGAAAACGAAGTAAGATCTATTCGAAGCCGTAAAAATAGCCTGGGAAGCAGTCTCACTGGATTTAATTTATAATTTAATATCCTCCATGCCTAGGATATGTGCGTGTGTCCTCAAAAGTAAAGGATTCCCAACTCAATATTAAAGGGGGTGCTTTAGTTTTGCCGCTTCAGATTTACGAGTTAAAATGGCTCTTGGGCTCAAATTTATTGTTTATCAATTGTATCATTAATAAATAAAATATACAAACACAATAAAGCAAGGTGCGAATTTCTTAAACTGATGAAGAAACTTGTCACTTAAAGAAGCACATCGTTCCAAAGTTATGAGCAAAATAAATTTGAATAAGGAAAAACTTCGGGATAAATGATTGTTCTTCATTTTACAAACAAAAAGCAGCGGAAAAATTAAGAATCGCTTAAATTTTACACACCCATTGCTATCAAACCACAAAAATCACGGATATGTTCAAAACATCGTTAAAAAGATAATTTTCAGAGCTCGTAGACTTATTTAAAAAAGTTAAGTTATTTAATTTAAAATCTTTCATATTGTAATTGATATCAAGAATTAGTGCCATACAATCTAGAACAACTCTACTATCTAACTTCGTTATTGAGTATATAACAGTTATATATAAATATGTATATCTTAGTTCGCATGGGTAGAAAAATTGGCACCTCCTTTTAACGTTGTGTTTCATCCTATCATCTTAAAACTATTTCAAAATCCATAGAGAAAAAACATTGAACCCGAGCAACAAAAAAAGTCTTTTAAATTAGCTTGGCACAAACGATTAAAACAAACTGAATGATTAATTAAGGGTAAGGCGGTAAAGATAAGGCTATTTAGAGTATTGAAAAAGTTTTGATTCTGATTGAGAGAATGTCAAATAGTAACCTCTTGGTAACTAAATTTATAACGGAAGGGACACCGTCTGCTTGTTTGATTTAGATGTAGTAAAAATATGAGTGCACTTTAATAAGAATTAGCGCTATCGTAGACTATAAAAAATTTCGTTTCCGAGAAATCTTTAAGTTTTGAGGGTTTTCACATTATTAAAGGCTAATAAACTGACTTATTATTAAATAATTGAAGGGCACATGGTCAAATAAAAACGTTAAAATTTCTACACAACTTTGAGACATTCAAAACAAGAATTTCATTTTTCAGCTGTTGGAAAACTAGTTGCACATTGCATGTTTATGCACTTAAGTAAAGTAAACCAATGACGACAATTTACCTATAAACTTTATACAGCAAGAAGTACCTGCTGGTTAATGCAAATAAACAAGATTTGAGATAAAAAAAATCCCAATACAAAAACAACATAAAACAAAGTCAAACGCAACGGTCTACTCTGATACCAATATAAAAACGGGTGGTAAGAAGTCTGCAAAAAGAGAGTACGGTGCTAGCAGGGTTGGGCTGCGTTTAAAGATGCACATCTTACGGGTCATCGCCAGCTAACTTGACAAAAATTTTGGTAACTTTTTTTAAAAGCGGTGAAGTATATTAGGACTTGCGATTTTTGGAGAGTGGGTGAGCGTGTCATCAAAATTTTTGATACGGATTTTTGGAGGATGTCAACGACTGTATTTACATCATATTTGTTGACTCTAGCCGTGGGAGATATGGAGATTTCCAATTTCAAAAGGCGAGAAACAGATCCTTGTGGGTTGTCACCAGTAATATTCCCACCAAATTTGGTAGCTCTATCTTAAAAACTGCCAAAGATTCAGATTTTACATGGCGGCTGGGCGGAAATGCTTGGAGTCTGTGGCAGGAATTGGGCGTAGTACTAAAAATTTTTGATACAGTTTTTGGGAGACGCCAGTAGCTATCTTCTTATCAAATTTTGTAAATCCAGCTGTAAGGATGTGGGAATTATTTGATCTGTCGAAAAAAGTTGCGTTCATACAGACGGACAGACACCATGGCGGACATTTCACAAAACCAATATACTCTTCACTTTCAGTATTAAAGTATAAAAACAAATCGAATTTAATTGACTGAAGTCAAATGTCGCAGAAGAGTACCAAAAGGCCCTGGCCCCTGAATTCAGTGATAGAGAAAAATGTATATATGTACAAGTAATTCAAAAAAATTTTTTAAGAAATGCTTTTATACGCTTTCTTGCATACATATGCAATCGATAGTTTAAAAAGGTTTATATAATAAACAAGTAAATCAAAAAAAATTTTGAAGACATGCTTTTATACGCTTTTTTGCATACATTTGTAATCGATTTTTTACCATCATCCATGCAAAACCTAAATATCAAACATGTTTTTGTTATTTAAAAAAAAAAAGATAAAAAAGTTAAAATAATAAAAAAAAAAAGTATGTCTCGGTCGGAGTTCGGACCCACGATCTTCGGCCTGTGAAGCGGCAGGCTTCCCTTCATGCCACCAAAGCTTGTCAAATTTGACAGTCAAATTAGTAAGTTAAGCAAAAGGGAAAAATGTTTTTCGTGGTTTCTACATGATATTACATATTTTATCGTGCCAAAAACTTTAAAAACATGTATTGTCATCTGAAACACATCTTTGGTGAAAATTTCAGAGTTCTAGCTAGTCGGGAACTTGGTGGAAATTTGATTACAAGAATCCGGTACAAACAAACAAACAGACAGACAAGTCAAGTAATATAAAAGCATTTAAAAACAAGTAAATCAAAAAAAATTTTGAAGACATGCTTTTATACGCTTTCTTGCATACATTTGTTATCGATTTTTTACCATCATCCATGCAATACCTAAATATCAAACATGTTTTTGTTATTTAAAAAAAAGATAAAAAATTTAAATAATACAAAAAAAAGTATGTCTCGGTCGGAGTTAGAACCCACGATCTTCGACCTGTGAAGCGGCAGGCTTCCCTTCATGCCCCCAAAGCTTGTCAAATTTGACAGTCAAATTAGTAAGTTAAGCAAAAATGAAAACTCGTTTTCGTGGTTTTTAAATGATATTACATATTTTATCGTGTCAAAAACTTTAAAAACGTGTATTGTCATCTGAAACACATCTTTGGTGAAAATTTCAGAGCTCTAGGTAGTCGGGAACTTGGTGAAAATTTGATTACAAGAATCCGGTACAAACATACAGACAGACAGACAAGTCAAGTTAAATAAAAGCATGTAAAAACATAAAAACAGGTACGTCTCGGTCGGAGATCAAACCCACGACCTTCGGCCTGTGAAGCGGCAGTCTTCTCCAAAGCTCATTTTATCAGTCAAATTAGAAATTTAAGCAAAAGGGAAAACTGGTTTTCGTGGTTTTTACATGATATTACATATTTTATCGTGCCAAAAACTTTAAAAACATGTATTGTCATCCGAAACACATCTTTGGTGAAAATTTCAGAGCTCTAGCTAGTCGGGAACTTGGTGAAAATTTGATTACAAGAATCCGGGACAAACAAACAAACAGACAAGTCAAGTTAAATAAAAGCATGTAATTAAGAGAAACAGACGAATATAGAAAGAGAATAGCAAGCATTTGTTCCTTTTTAAACATTTCGTGTGATAAAAGTGTTATATATATGTACATATGTGTGGTCAATTTGTTTGTCGTTTTTGATTGGTTGGGCTCCTCTTCTTCAACCACAGTTAAGCGTCACCCTTCTTTGGCTTTAACCCAAATTCACTTAATAATTTCATGTGTTTCTCTTTTCGTTCATTGTTTTCACTATTTGCGATTTTGTGTCCGCTGTTGTAGCTACATTCCACATTCCATATTCCACGCCACTTGCAAATGATGATTCAATTAAAATTGTTGTTGTTGTTCTACGGCCCTTCTCGAGCTCCAACTCATAGAGTCCCCCCAGTTAGGTCTGTCACTTTGGAACGCCATTTGCACAGTTTGCTCGTTTTGCGCGTTTGGCTGCCATGATATGCAATAAGCTTTTTGGTTTCTGACATCGAAGGCAATTAACTCCACAATTACCTGTTCTGCACTGCTGTCATATGAATATGTTGCCACTTTTAAGGGGTGGTGATAGCACTTTGCAGCAGAGTTCTTAGAAATATCTGGCTGGCTATCGGACACCATTCTGCTGGTATAGCTGCTGCACTGCATAACGAGTTTGCTAGGAAAACTAAATTTAAACCATATTGAAGGTTAAGCAATACACTAATTGGATGCTAGGCATCAGTATTTCAAACAAATGATTCAGTTTATTTAACTGAAAGTGCTATTAAGCTACCTGACCTAATTATGAGAGAAGTATTTAAATTTGTGTTCAGACATGCGTAAAGTGAATAAACTGAAAATATAATTATGATTTCTATGTTACAAAAACAAAACATACAAGTAGAAACGTTGCAGCCGGACGCTACCGACTGAGTATACTCGATACCTGTTTAAAAACTGATATCAAGAGGCCCGATTGCAATAGGGAAACGGATGCAGGGGTGTGCGTTGTGTTCAAAGATTGGCTGATGCAGATTTTGTGGATGTCTCCAGTTACATTGCCACTAAATTTGGTGACTCTAGCTCAAAAACTGAGAAAGATACACGCATTCCCGTTTTTAATGAGGCGGTGGGGCGGCTAGGGCGGTATAGGTGGGCGTGGCATCCAAAGTTTTGATGCAGTTTTTTGAGTGATGTCATCACCTATCTTGACACAAACATTTTTTATGTAGTTTTTTGGGGGATGCCACAAGCTATCTTCTTAGACCCCTTTTACACGATGAAGTTTTTTCATGAAGTTTTTTTTCATTCTGTTTTAAAACATCTTCGCAAATCTGGTCGCATTTACACGATGATGTTTTTTCATGCAGCATTTTCTTTGTAAATGCAACTCTGTTTTAAATTTATGGTCGATAAACATACATCTTTGCCATCGATTGTTTTATTTGTTAACATATAATTGATTTAAGAAGTAACAAGTAAATAAAATGGATTCAGTGAATATTTCTATTAATAATTTCTTAACCAAAACAATGTATTTACTATTGGCGCTAGTATTTGCTTGTGCGATATTTCGTATCGATAACTTTATTATTCACATCAAACACTGTGCAACTCTGTGTTTACATGCAATCGGAATAAGGCAAAGCAAAATGAGAAAAATAAATCACTGCTTCACAAGTCATGAAGCATTGCATGCAGCTGTTACCCCACTACTCCCTTTGCCTACAACAAAAAAAACTTCATGAAAAAACTTCATCGTGTAAAAGGGGTCTATCTCAATGTTGTAACTCTAAACTGTAAGGGTGTGGGAAATAGTAATCAATTTATCGATTTGCCAGCCTCCCAGTAATCGTAGAGCCCCAATCTTGACACGTTATCTGTTCCGGCTATAGATAAAGATATTTGCAAAGTTTAAAGTCGGTATCGAGTATAAAAATCTTACATTTATTTATTAATTTGAATTCTTTCCACTTAAAACACATTTAATTATTTATACTTTAGTTGCAAGACCAGACTTTTCTGATTACAGTAAATATCGCTTATATGCAAAAGCTATAATGTAGCAATATGTTTGCTCACAAGCGATATTTGCATGTAAGCGGATGTCGGTTGTAAATGATGCTTACTTTGCAGCAAGAATCTTTTGGTTGTTGTTTTAAATCATTTTAAACAGAAATTTAATTTAGCTGTAAGATTATCGCGCGACATTGCTGCATAAATTATTACAAAGTCATATGTTTAGCTATCGATGAAAAGTCAATCGATAGTTAAATTTACGGGAACAACTCTGGAAAATTTTCTTACAACCGATTAAAATAGCTTGCAAGGGTTTAAATTTTGTGAAAAAAGTTTGGAAACAAGCGATTATTGCTTATAAACGATTTGCATACAAACAATAAACGTTTCATATTCAATTTGCGCATAATGCTCTCTAATGTGAAAATTTTGCATATAACAGGTACAGGCAAACCTCGATAGTGTGAACACCCGATAGAGTGAACACTCGATAGTGTGAACAAAATATTTAGTTCACACTATCGAGTGTGAACGATAAAAACATCGGTAGTATGAACATTCAATTTTTCATCCATTTAAATTGCCCTTTCGCTTCGACTTTTGTTCTGAACAACAAAAACGAATTCGAACCTCTATAAAATCTTTTTTCAAAGCAGTGTAATTCACGTATTTTTTTTTCATTTGTATAATCTAAATATATAGATACATATGTACAAAGTTATTTATTTATTTATTTGTTTATTGTCAACTAATATCAACTGACATAAAATCCAAATTAATTTAAATTTAAATAAAATTAAAAATTGAAATTAAAAATTAATTAAAATAAAATTATATATAAATCTGAAAGTAAATTTAGGTAAAAATTTTATAAAGTTAACGTTAAAGCTCTGGGAAGTTCAACAATAAAATTAGTGGTCCAACATTTGTTGCGTGGATTGGGGAAAACCCAGCGTTAGATTAGTAATTAGTGGTTACGATTATATAAAGCAAAAAGGATCGATCTTTTTAGTACTGGAGTTGAGACCTCCAAGAAGACAAGAGAATAAAGTTTGTTATAGTCAGAACATATAACACGAAATGGTTCATCAATTAAATAGTTGCTCAAGCAACGATCAAGGCTAAGGGGTAAAAAGTTACCTGAAGATCTAATTGGGACATTAAATTTAATTCGACTCAAAAGAACTGATGAGTCGATTTCACCATTAAGTAGGTTAGTAATAAATAATACTCCATGCATAGTTCTACGGTTTAACAGGGAGGGAAGATTTATTATAAGGAGTCTACTTGAATACGGGGGAAAGTCATCTCTAGGAACCCAGTTGAAACTTGTAAGGGCAAATAGAAGAAATTTCTTCTGCACAAACTCAATTCTATCCTGGTGAATCGAGTATTGTGGGAACCACACACAAGATCCATACTCCAGGATGGGACATACTAGGTGTTGTGGTTACCTGGTAGTTGGGACACAATTAAATATATTATCCGGCTCGAACGACCAAGTTTGGTTTATTTTCTGTATTTCTGCATCGAAACTCCAAGATAATCATTTTATTTAAAGTATTAAATCGACTTTATGGCATATTACACACTAATATTCTTTATTATTATAAGATTAACATTATTTATTCAGGTTAGATATTATTACATTTTAAGTAGCGTTCATTCGCTGTTGATCACTTCCGTCGTGATCAGAGTCAAAATCCAAAGTGATTCTTTTTTAGACTATCGGTGATCACGTACAAATAAAAATATCGATATACATAATTCAAGTTGTTCAATACATCGAGTTAACTAAATAAATACATTCAAGTGATCATCGATTACAAATTATAATAAACAAACTTATATTAATCAACATTCTCCACCCAAGTATTGCATTCAGCAATACTTCACATTATTTTATTTGAAGCTTAATGATCCGTACACCACTAAAACGCTTTATACATCTTTAGTTCGTCCCATTCTGGAGTATGGATCTTATGTGTGGTCTCCACAATACTCGATTCACCAGGACAGAATTGAATCTGTGCAGAAGAAATTTCTTCTATTTGCCCTTAGAAGTTTTAACTGGGTTGCTGGAGTTGACTTACCCCCGTATTCTAGTAGACTCCTTTTAATAAATCTTCCCTCACTGTTAAACCGTAGAACTATGCATGGAGTATTATTTATTACTAACCTACTTAATGGTGAAATCGACTCATCAGTTCTTTTGAGTCGAATTTAAATTTAATGTCCCAATTAGATCTTTACGTAACTTTTTACCCCTTAGCCTTGATCGTTGCTTCAGCAACTATTTAATTCATGAACCATTTCGTGTTATATGTTCTGACTATAACAAACTTTATTCTCTTGTCTTCTTGGAGGTCTCAACTCCAGTACTAAAAAGATCGATCCTTTTTGCTTTATATAATCGTAACCACTAATTACTAATCTATCGCTGGTCTGATTGGGTTTTTCTGGGTTTTTCCCAATCCTCGCAACAAATGTTGGACTGCTCAATTTTTTATTGAATTTCCCAGAGCTTTAACGTTAACTTTTAAATATATTTTCAGATTTATATATTATTCTATATTTTACTTAATTTAATTATTTTAACTATTTTTAATTTAAATTAAATTTTGATTCATTTTAATGTCAGCTGCTCTTAGCTGACTATAAATAAATAAATAAATAAATAATCAAATTAGCAACTGATCTCTTATATATTCCAGTCTTTGTCTTAACATCTACTATTCTTATTTTTCCATCCTTAGCTGGATAGGTTTTTTCAATTCTACCCATTGGCCAATAATTTCTTGGCAGATCAGAGTCCAACAACAAAACAACATCACCTTCCTTAACAGCATCTTCGTTTTTTGACCACTTTCGACTACATAATAAATATTGTCTGTATTCAACTTTCCACTTGTTCCAAAAAATATCCGCTAATCACTGTGAAGCTCTCCACATGTTTAAACAAATTAAGTCTTTATCAGCACTATCTGCATAAAATGAATCTCTAAAATTTGGGCCTATTAAGATATCATTCGGTGTCAGTGGCTCAGAATGTAATGCATTTGATGGAACATAAAAAAGTGGTCTACTATTCATCATGAACATGATCTCACAAAATAGTGTCTTTAATACGTATTCCTTTGGATATCGCTGCTTTAACATATGAGACAAAAATTTTTTAACTGATTGAATAAGTCTTTCCCACGCTCCACCCATATGCGGACTCAATGGTGGATTAAAAATCTACTTACATTTCTTTGTGGTGAGATATTGTGTCAACTCGTTTGATGACCATTTGTTTGTTCCATTGTCAGAATATATTTCTTCAGGGAAACCTCTGTACCCAGAAAACTGTCGAAGGACATGGATGAAGGCGTTAGCTGATAAATCTTCGGCTATTTCAAGATGAACAGCTCGACTTGACATGCAAGTAAAAATTACGCCATATCTCTTAACATGACTACGATTGACTAAAACCTCCATAGGGCCAAAATAATCAATGCCTACTTTCAAAAAAGGTCTAGACGTTGGATCAAGTCTACATGTCGGTAATTGGCCAATAATTGGCACTGTAGGTTTTGCTTTTCTATTTTTACAAAACTGACAATTGCGAATACATTTCTGTACAGTGTTGCGACAGTTAATTACCCAAAATTTCTTCCTTAGGTTAGCTATTACCGTTTCAGTACCAATGTGGTAATTCTTTTCATGATAATACTGAACAATCAAGTCTGTTATTAAATGTTCCTTGGGTAAAACTATCGGATTCTTTGAATCGAACTCATATTGGTCGTCGTTAATATTGTCCAGTCGCCCCTTAAGTCGTAACAAACCATCTTCTGCTAAAAATATAGGAAGGGATTTTAAATTACTTTTATTGTCAATATGATTCTGCTTCGTCAAACAGTTTATTTCTCGATTATAACAATTTAATTGAATACCTTTGAGAATGAGAGTCTCGGCTTTGGCAAGTTCTTCAGGAAACAGTTCGGAGTTTTGTTCAATAGCTTTTGATACCTTTAGTCTTTAAAAATACCTCAGAACCCAAGCAGTTGTTCTGAGAAATCTCATCCAATTGGAATATCTTTTGGGATCAGGCAATACTATTTAACTATGAACTTCTGTGGAAACATTTATAAATTCAACTGTCACACATTCCTTTGTTGTCTGCTCAAATAATTTTCCTTTCGGCCATTCAGAACTATCTTTAATCAAAAATTGCGGGCCTGTCAACCAAATATTTTTTGATGAAAACTCAATGTCTTTGATTTTAGTTGCGTCATCTGCAGGATTTAAATTTTTTGGCACATATCGCCAATCAGATACATTTGTCAATTCCTGAATTTCACCCAATCGCTGAGCCACAAAAACTTTAAAACGCTTGCTGCTCGATTTTAGCCAATACAGCACAGTTTCCGCGTCAGTCCAAAAATATGTCTTTTCAATGTTTAGTTTTAACATTTCTTTAATGGCTTTACTTATGCGTGCAGCTAGTAAGGCGCCCTGTAATTCTAGTCTCGGTATTGACATTGGTTTAAGAGGTGCAACTCTCGACTTGGCTAATATTAATGCACAAATTACTTCATTACCATTTTCAATTCTCAGGTAAGCACATGAAGCATAGGCTAACCTGGATGCATCGCAAAACATATGAAGCTGTATTTTACAGTTTCCGATTGACATGTCAGTCATTTGTCGTGGAATGTTAAATTCAGTTAGTTGTTGTAAATTTTTGCAAGATTTTTTCCATACGTCAAGTTGTTCGTCCGTTATCTCATCATCCCAATTTATGCCACTGTCCCAGATCATCTGCAACAAAATCTTATTTGCTATTAATAAATTGGAGAGAAACCCCAACGGGTCAAAAACTGACATCGTGATCTTTAACACCTCACGTTTGGTTGGTCGTTTTCCCTGGGACATAATGCTAGCATTGACATTTATAAATTTCAGATTAAAAGCAAATACACCTTTTTCAAAGTCCCACACTAAACCTAAAACTCGCTCTTCCGATAAATTTTTAATTTTTCTGTTACAATTTTCGCTACTTATTTGATCGATTACTTTTTTTGAGTTGGAAATCCAATTACACATTTGGAATCCTGCTTGGGTATGCACGTATGAAACATCTTTTATTACCTGAACTGCACTTTCAATGTCTTCGGCTCCACCGAGGTAGTCATCCATATAATGATTTTCAATAATTTCATTACAAGCCTTTGGAAATTGATCTTTAAAATCAAGTGCATTCCGATTTTTAACATGCTGTGCGATGCTTGGACTGTATTTCGCACCAAAAAAAACTACCTGTATTTCATATACATCGGGAATTCTCTGACGATCATTTCCTCGCCACAATATTCGTTGAGCATGTCTATCCTCTTCTCTTACTCCTATCTGCAAAAACATTTTTTTTATATCGCCAACAAATGCTATTTTGTTAATGCGAAAATTCATCAATACTGCTGATAATTCATTGTAAAGATCCGGTCCTGTCAAAAGATAGTCGTTTAAACATTTGTTGTGGGATTTAGCTGCTGCGTCAAAAACAATTCTCAGTTTTTCTGGTTTGTTACTGTTGACTACACCGAAATGAGGTAGATAATATGTTAATGAAGTTTTCACGCCCGTTTGAACTTCATTTAACTTTTTTAAATATCCCTTAAATATATATGACTCAATCATTTCTTGATATTTCACTCCGTATGTTGGATTTTTGTCAATTTTTCGTTCCAATAGAAGCAGTCTATTGAAAGCATTATTATAGCTCTCTGGCAGTTTTACATTATTTTCATTCCAAAACAGTCCTGATTCAAATCTATTCTCTTTCCTTGTAAGTGTTGTCTCAATTATTTGTAAACATCTTTTGTCGTCAATAGATATTGGCTTATCTTGTGAAGAAGTTAGTTCACTTTCAATAGCCCAATAGGATTTAACGAGGTCATGTATAATACTTAAGTCGTCCATGTCATTTTGTCTGTCGTCATTGTGAACGTTAATATGAAAGGTATGATACGGCTGATTTGGTTGTCTGTCTAAATTTGTGTTTCCGTGCACAACCCATCCCAACAATGTTTTGCTGCTTACTGGGCCCTTATGGGACTCATGTTTAAGTTTGCGCGTTACTATTAAAGACCAATTGTCTTGACCTATAAGTATTTTAGGATGTGCATTTTGATATGAGCAAGAACGAAAGTTTTTCAAAAACTTCCAATGCTCTGTCATATCATTTATTTCAACAGTCTGTGTGGGTAAATTAAGACCAGATACTGTTTTAACTTTACGCAATAAATAGGTGTTAGAATTATTCTGTTTTCCTTTTATACGTAGACTCACTACCCTAGAATCTTCTTGTTCATAAATCTCATTATTGGCCCATTGCATTCTCAGAGGTTTTGCTGGCCCCTCTAACTCTAATTCATTGGCCAACTGATGATCAATTAATGTTACTGTTGAAGCCTCATCCAAAAGGGCATACGTATTAACTATCGTCTTTGGTCCCATCAGAGTGACTGGGACTATTTTAAGTAATACATTATTATGGTTATGGTAAATATTACAATTCTTCTCGATTTTGATCTGCTGCTTTGGTAATTCATTTACAATTGGACTCTGCTCTGTCTGGACCTCTGTTTTATTTTTATGCAATAGTACATTATGAGTATACGTACAATTGTTGACATTACATATTTTCTTTCCTTTACAATCTCTCATGGAATGATTTTTAGCCAAACATGAAATACATAGGTGATTTTTTGAAACATGTTCCCATCGCTTGTTAATGTCTAACTTTTTGAATTTGTCACAGAAATTTTCGTAATGGTCATTTACTTTACAAAAATTACAATATTTATTCATCTTTGTCTGATGCGATTCATCGGAAATTGTCAGGGTCGATTCTTTGGATTTGTTTTGCCCAAAACCTAAATATTGAGCGGCTTTAGCCTTTTTTCCAATCCATTTATGTAGAAGGAATATTTTCGATTCATTACTGTTAGATTCTTGATAATGCTGTATAAAGGCAATTCTCTGTGACAGAGGCAATTTTTCAATTAGTTCCACAACCAATGTGGGATCTCGTAAATAATCGTTTTCCTCTAGTAAAAGTGCTTGAACTGATTCTTTGGCTCGACCTGTCAATGCTTTTCTTAAACGATTAATATTCCCATAATTAGTAAATTTACAGATTTCTGTACTATTCCTGAACTCCGCAAAAAATATTGGCCAATCCATTGGATCGCCTGCAAATACTGGTAGTTCTTGTGATATAGTTTGTCGTGCCATTAACGTTTAAATACAATTTTGATTGTTAGTATAATTATTATTTTCTAGTTCTATTTTTGGCGGTTTTCCGCTAACCCGCTCACGTGTGTGTTGCAACTTTTGCTTGGGGTCTCCTTGTCCCTGGTTATCGTTAGAATTAAAATTGTCATCTTCCAGTTGTGCTCGCGCTAGTTGCTGTTGCAGATTTACCTGCTGCTCCTTATATTCCAGCGCTGCACGTTGTTCTTGGAGCTGATGTTGCTCCTTTAAAAATAGAATCTCATATTGAAGCTTTTGTACTTTTTTACCAAACTGCTGTGATGTCCTCGATTGTACGTCGTCATCTTGCTGCAATGAAGTCGATGCCTCTTTCACACTGTAGTCGCACTGTGCGGCAAATTGCTGCTCCAGCTGTTTAGTGTTTACCGTTTTCCTGTCTCGTACAAATGGTGTTGATGCATTAATCACAGTGTTGTCGCACTGCGAGGCAAATTCGTTCACCAATGTATTTTCATTAACAGGTGTCTCCTGTAGTTGTCTTTTTGATTTTCTGCGTGGTGCCATTATCGCAGTCTACGATCTCTTTTTAAATTCAAATATTCTCAGAACTTATATATATAAGTGCGTAATCGAACGTCGTTGTTTGTTCGTGAATGCATGTATACCTAGTCAGTTGCGTATACACTCATTCGCACAATGCATGTATGTATACCTAGTCAGTTTCGCATACACACACACTCACAGCAATTGTCTGATGCAATAGCGTCGATTTCAGAATCACTTTTCCATATGCCGACTCAAAATAGCTCGAAGGACCTTACCTGGTAGTTGGGACACAATTAAATATATTATCCGGCTCGAAGGACCATGTTGTGGTTACCTGGTAGTTGGGACACAATTAAATATATTATCCGGCTCGAACGACCAAGTTTGGTTTATTTTCTGTATTTCTGCATCGAAACTCCAAGATAATCATTTTATTTAAAGTATTAAATCGACTTTATGGCATATTACACACTAATATTCTTTATTATTATAAGATTAACATTATTTATTCAGATTAGATATTATTACATTTTAAGTAGCGTTCATTCGCTGTTGATCACTTCCGTCGTGATCAGAGTCAAAATCCAAAGTGATTCTTTTTTAGACTATCGGTGATCACGTACAAATAAAAATATCGATATACATAATTCAAGTTGTTCAATACATCGAGTTAACTAAATAAATACATTCAAGTGATCATCGATTACAAATTATAATAAACAAACTTATATTTATCAACACTAGGGATGTATAAAGCGTTTTAGTGGTGTAGGGATCGTTAAACTCTTTCGACCACCGCTTGATGAAGCCAAAGACATTAATGGCCTTATTGACCATAGACGAAATATGAAAGTCAAACTTTAATTTAGGATCAAGAATAATACCTAAATCTTTAATTTCAAACAAGCGGTCAAGTGGTGAATCATCAAGCAAGTAGTGAGCAGGAGTTAGGAGTTAGTAATAACAGATGGAAGGTCGTTAATAAACAGATAAAATAGCAAAGGTCCAAGATGACTCTCCTGAGGAACACCAGAGGTAACAAAAATAGGTTAAGATACAAATGATTTAAAAACAACTTTTTGTGTTCGGCCACACAAGTACTCCGAAAGCCAGAATAAAAGTTTTGCTGGAAATCCAATAATGTTCAATTTTTGAAGCAACAGAGAATGACTTACAGAATCAAATGCCTTGTCAGTTTGCATTTTTTCCTGAAACCCTTTGATAACAAGCGAAGTGAATTCAAGACGGTTAGTGGTAGTAAATCTACGCCTAACAAAACCGTGTTGATAGGGCGATATAATTGAACTACATGTGTGTTGCAGTTGAGAACATATAATTTTTTCAAAGACTTTAGGAATGGCAGAAAACTTGGATATACCCCTATAATTTTTAACGTTAGACTTAGAAGAATTTTTATGGAGTGGAATGATAAAAGATTCCTTCCATATATCAGGAAACACAGTTGAGTCAACAGACAAGTTAAATAATTTATTTAAGGGCTTACAGAGAGAATCCGCGCAGTATCTAAGAATACAGCCTGGCACACCATCAGAACCAGGCAAGTAGCCAGGTTTGTTATCTTAATACATTTTTATGGAAATTGACCCTATTTATACTCGATACCGAAGGTAAAGAGTATATTGGGTTTGTGCAATGTCCGTCATGGTGTCCGTCCGTCCGTCCGTCCGTCTGTATGTTCGCAACTTTTTTCCGCACCCTTCAAGCTAGAGACTTGAAACTTTCAAATTCTCTTTATCTATGGGATAGTAAATTAAACTGTCAAGATGGGGGTTCTACGACAACTGGGGGGCTGGCAAATCGATAAATTCGATAACTCAAAACCGATAAAACCACATATTTCGCACATCCTTACAGCTAGAACTACCAAATTTGGTAAGAAGATAGCTACTAGCAACCCCCAAAAAACTGCATCAAAAATTTTGGAGCCACGCCCACCCATTCCACCCCCAGCCCCCCCGCATTTTTCAGTCAAAAAAGCTTATATCTCCCACAGTTTCTGAGCTAGAGCCACCAAATTTGGTGCCAAGATAGGCAATGATGACCCCCAAAAACTGCATCAAAAGTTTGGATGCCACGCCCACCAATACTGCCCTAGCCGCCCCCATCAGCCCCAACGCTTCGTCAAAAACGGGAATGCGTGTATCTTCCAGAGATGTGGAGCTAGATCCACCAAATTTGGTAGGAAGATAGCTGGTAACGACCCCCAAAAATCTGCATCAAAGTTTTGGAGCCACGCCCACCCTTTCCAACCCCCTTTCCCCACCATTTACAAACTTTGAGCTAGAGTCACCAAATTTGGTATGAAGATATCAATTGACATGCCACAAAGATCTGCAGCAAAAATTTGGATGCCACGCCCACCCATACCGCCCCCAGCCTCTCTTTCCCAACAAACTTACAAACTTTGAGCTAGAGTCACCAAATTTGGTATGAAGATGGTAATTGACATTGGTAACGACCCCCAAAAATCTGCATCAAAGTTTTGGAGCCACGCCCACCCCTTCCAACCCCCTTTCCCCACCATTTACAAACTTTGAGCTAGAGTCACCAAATTTGGTATGAAGATAGCAGTTGACATGCCACAAAGATCTGCAGCAAAAATTTGGATGCCACGCCCACCCATACCGCCCCCAGCCCCCCTTTCCCAACAAACTTACAAACTTTGAGCTAGAGTCACCAAATTTGGTATGAAGATAGTAATTGACATTCCACAAAGATCTGCATAAAAAGTTTGGATGCCACGCCCACCCATACCGCCCCCAGCCCCCCTTTCCCTACATTTTACAAACTTTGAGCTAGAGCCACCAAACTTGCAACGAAGACAGCTGGTGGCATCCCCATCTGCATCGGAGAATCTTTAAGGCAGCGTACACCCCTGCCGCATCCGTACCCCTTTGCAAACAGGCCTCTTTTTACCGGTTTTAATACTGGTATCGAGTATACCGCAGTCGATTGCGTCCGACTGCAACGTTTCCACTTGTTTTATTTTTATACTCGTTACCGAAGGTAAAGAGTATATTGGTTTTGTGCAATGTCCGTCATGGTGTCTGTCCGTTCGTATGATTGCAACTTTTTTCCACACCCTTCAAGCTAGAGACTTGAAACTTTCCAATTCTCTTTATCTATGGGATAGTAAATTAAAGTGTCAAGATGGGGGTTCTACGATAACTGGGGGGCTGGCAAATTGATAAATTTGTTAACTCAAAACCGATAAATACACATATTTCGCACATCCTTACAGCTAGAACTACCAAACCTGGTAAGCAGATAGCTATTAGCAACCCCCAAAAATCTGCATCAAAGTTTTGGAGCCACGCCCACCCATTCTGCCCCCAGCTCCCCCGCATTTTAAAGTCAAAAAGGCCTATATCTCTCACAGTTTATGAGCTATAGCCACCAAATTTGATGCCAAGATAGGCAATGATGACCCCCCAAAAACTGCATCAAAAGTTTGGATGCCACGCCCACCAATACTGCCCTAGCCGCCCCCATCAGCCCCAACGCTTCGTCAAAAACGGGAATGCGTGTATCTTCCAGAGTTGTGGAGCTAGAGCCACCAAATTTGGTAGGTAGATAGCTGGCAACGAGCCCCAAAAATCTGCATTAAAGTTTTGAATCCACGCCCACCCATTCCGCCTCCCTTACCCTACCATTTACAAACTTTGAGCTAGAGTCACCAAATTTGGTATGAAGATAGCAATTGACATTCCACATAGATCTGCATCAAAAATCTTGATGCCACAAGTACCCATACCGCCCCCAGCCCCCCCCCTTTCTCCACCTTTTACAAACTTTGAGCTAGAGTCACCAAATTTGGTATGAAGGTAGCAATTGACATTCCACAAAGATCGCATCACAAAATTTAGATGCCACACCCACCCATTCCGGCCCAGCGCCCCTTTCCCCACCTTTTACAAACTTTGAGCTAGAGTCGCCAAATATGGAAGGAAGATAGCTGGTGTCATCCCCATCTGCATCGGAGAATCTTTAAGGCAGCGTACACCCCTGCCGCATCCGTACCACAATCAGGCCTCTTTTTTACCGGTTTTCATACTGGTAACGAGTATAGCGCAGTCGGTTGCGTCCGACTGCAACGTTTCCACTTGTTTTAAACTAAATTTTAATAAAATCTACAAATTGAATGATTTATTTAACTATGTATGTTGTATTCATATGTATTAATTTATAAACAAAATAAAAAAAACCTCGATAGTGTGAACAAACTCGATGGTGTGAACAAATTTCAAAATTTTGAATTTATTCTTGTTCACACTATCGAGGTTTGCCTGTATTTGCATATAAGCGGTTCGTCATATAACCGATATTTACTGTATTTGCTTTTCTTTTCAATTATACCGATGCAGTATAACTCTTAAAGTCATCACTTTATATTTATTTGGATTGTTTTTCAGATTATTTTGATTTATTTTTTATACTCTGACACCAAAAATACCTTGGTGCATGTCTTCATCAAACAAAGTGTCAAGATTGTCAACTCGATACTCTATGTGGTATAAATTGACATTTTTAACAGTGATCAAATTTTGTGGCAAGATACCTGGTGACTTCCCCCAAGAATCTGAGTCAGGAAGTTGGATGCCACGCCCCAAAACTCCGCCCTCGAAAATCGGGAGTGCCTCTATTTTTTTCACAGTTTTTAAGCTAGAGAGAGACCAAATTTGATAGCAAGATAGCTGGTAACTTTTCCTAAGAACTGTATTGTTTTTTATTTTATTTGTTATTGCATTCTTTCCTGGAGCACATGCTAGTTTTTCTTTCCTTTCCTTTTTTTCTGTTTATCGCTCTCTTCTTTCTGTTTGGTTTGTGGTTACTCATCAGTTTGTGCACATTGTGGTTTGTAAAACAGCATCGGCAAACGTTCCTCGGTACGCCCCCTATTGGGCTGGAAAATAATGTTCAAACATTTAGGCGTTCGTTGGCAGGGTCCGCTTGTCATAACAAGGTATTAAGAGAACAATGGGAAGGCAAGGACCAGTTTGCATATATGTATCGATGTTTTGTGCACACAGTACGAAAAAGCCACACCCGAACCGATGATATTGTTTACATTTGTGTAAATTCATTCATCTAGCAACCAATTTACTCACAAACGCCATCGTCTGTTATCATGGCTTCCTGCAGCTTTTTTATACTTCCGGCCTACCATTCGACTCTTGTACAAGAAAAAAAAAGCAATAACAATATGCAATGCAATTGCCCTACAGCAAATTCTACAGCCAACTTGGTTTTTGGGGAGAGAATCCGCATGATCAAGGACATTTTCCTATCGGTTTCGAAAGCGTTCTTATTTTTTACATGCTTTTATTTAACTTGACTTGTCTTTTTGTTTATTTGTTTGTATCGGATTCTTGTAATCAAATTTTCACCAAGTTCCCGACTAGCTAGAGCTCTGAAATTTGGCACAATAAAATATGTTTTCCATTTTTCTTAAATTACTAATTTGACTGATAAAATTGACGAGCTTTGGTTGCATAGAGAGAAGACTGCCGCTTCACAGGCCGAAGGTCGTGGGTTTGATCTCCGACCGAGACGTACCTGTTTTTATGTTTTTTTTTTTATTATTGTATGTACATATAAACTTTTTTAAACTATCGATTACAGATGTATGCAAGAAAGCGTTTAAAAGCATATCTACAACATTTTTTTTTGATTTACTTGTTTTGACTTCAACTTCATATTAACTGTGTTATTGAACATGCGTAAGACAAACAAAAATTTCATTTTTACGCAGTTTATATACCTACATATGTATTTAAATTGGTTAAATAGTCAGCTCAACATACTCATGCTGCAGCTTTTCGGGTTTGCAATAAACTGAAAGGTTATATATGGAGTGCAGATTAGAAGTTTATATTAAATATACATCATATTAATTCAACTATAAACATTGTTAAACAGCAAAATGAATGTTAATAATTTCAAACTTCACAGTGTTGATAAACTGCTCCAACGCTAGCCTAGTAAGTTGTCCGTTTACAAGAGCAACTGCACCACTTGCACCAACTACCACCTGCCATCTTCCCATTGCTTTGAGGCAGATGCAACTTGTCTAGCAACGCGTCTGTTGCACTCTTGATCTAAGTGCACTTAAAAATGCATTGTGTTAAATGTTCGCCGTTTATAATCCGTTCAATAGCTGGGGGGGATTTCAAAATGCATTTTTTTTAAGGGACGCCAATTGCTATATCCTTACAAATTCGCTAACTCTAGCTGTAAGAATGTGGGAAATATATGGATTTATCGATTTTCAGTTATCGAGCTTATCGATTCTAAAGCCTCCCAGAAGGCGTAGAACCCCAATCTTGTCACTTTATCTGCTCGGCTATAGAAAAAAATAAAAGTTTCAAGTCTCTAGCTTTACGGGTATAGAAAAATCGATCATACGGACAGACGGACGGACAGAAAGACGGAAGGACACCATGACGGACATTGCACAAAACCAATAGACTCATTACCTTCGGTGTCGAGCATAAATACATACATACATAAAATCAATGAATGGGCTTTAGGGTATCACCTAATCGTGTGTTTTCGACAAGAGCGTCTTGTTTCCAAACGCAAATTATATTTTTAAATGCAACTATGATAGCACTTATGAGTTTTAAAGATACATTTATTTCTACCTTTGCAAAAAATGTTAAGCCATAACGAAAGGACATTTTGACAGTAACGCTTGAATATTTATATGCATATGTAGTCAGTGGTTCAATTATGTTTGCAGTTACTTTTTTTCGAACAGCACCACATCGGGCCGGAAATGGCTTGCCAGAAATGGCTTGCGTGAGGGGTCCCAACTTTGCACTGCCGCCCAAACCTAACCTAACCTTGCATTCCCATCGATCTAAATGCTATATATTTTCTATATGTTTCCACAGAAATTGGACGGCTTTGAATACCTATAAAGAGGTTATCATTCATTTATTTTAAGGTTAAGGTTATTCATTTATTTTTTAGAGTTAGATTAACTGAGTGGAAGGCAAAAGTAAAACAAGTGAAAACGCTCAAGTCAAGAAAGCTCGATTAGGAAATATCATGAGCCTTGAGGGACAGACGGACATGGCGTTATCGGCTCGGCTGTTGATGCTGATGAAGTAATAAAATGACTGACTTTATATCCATGTCAATCCTTCGGCTTGCCTTTTAGGCTTAAACATGAACTAATTGTTCACACAAACAACATAATGCAATTAAATGGTTTAATATGTTTATATATAGCTCAACTTCCGTTTACCTTTTTTCATTTTGATAAAACTGCAGGATTCTAAGCAATTTTTGAATCCGCATTTTTACTCTCTAAACTTAAGTGCACTTTGAGACTCACATGAGATAAATTATATGTAAATATTATAGATTTTACAATTAGGTACGGAGTAGACAAAAAATGTTTATGATTTCATTCAATAGAGGAATAGCGCAAAGACTTCTGGGGGGAGAGGTTTGAGTTACATTTGAATTTTTTGCGATATTGTGTAAAAAGAACTTACCGAGTAGCAGAAGCTTAATGTCTTTTGCCGCTTGGATGCCATCCTCTTTCAGATTCTTCTCAATTTGTTTGGAGCGTTGTATAGCAGCGCGTTCTTCAGCCGATGTAGTGCAGCCCATTTTGTTGTTGATATTATTGTTGGATATTTGCTTTGGCAGCACTTGTTCGTTAAGGATTGGGGAAGTTTTCAGGTGGACAGCAAGTGTTCAGTATTTTTATTTTTTTCTCTTTAAGTTATTTTATATTATTTTATTGAACTTTTTATTTACAATATGCTTAAAAATACAATTAACACACTGAAATTTCAAGTAAACGATTGTAAATATTTATTTATTTACATATGTAGATGTACATACATTTGTATTGGTGTAATTATTTATTTTATTTTTCGATACGGAAATAGCAATTGGATATTTTCTGCATAAGCATCAACAACTGACCGTTCGTTCAGTCGTTAAGCCATGGGAAGTGACAACAACTCAATGAGCAATGAGTAATGGGTCACACACACACATACATGCCAACACGTTTATATAAACAGACGACATTGAGATAACAGTGCGCCTACTTGACAAGTGCGCTTAATTTTATGACCGCCACTGTCTGTCTGCAGAATAGGGTGCGCTGCTGCTATTATTGAGCTGCGTCTTTTTATTATACTCTGATACCGAAGGTAAAGAGTATACTGGTTTTGTGCAATGTTCGTCATGGTGTCCGTCCGTCTGTATGAACGCGCGTTTCTTTGTTAGGCCTCGGCGATGCACTGAGCGAGGCTCTCTTTGGAACGATCGTCTTGAGTGATGTGGCCACGCGTTGAGTGACATTGCTCGAGTGATTTACCTGTTTACATACTTTCATAAAGTGAAGTGGAACCTTTACCAAACAAATTTTTGCGCAAAACGTTTAGGTGTGTTGGTGAAATATGGATGTATGCGTAACACACGCGAATTTGCGCGGATCGAGACTTTACTCAAAAACGTTTTAATATTTGATTTCTTTCCACAAAGTTTTGCGTATGTTTGTGTGGTGAGTGTGCGCTTTGCACAAATGCGCTTTCAACAAAAGTTTGCGCAAATGTTGTCGTAGTGAAGGCGCTAAATGCGTGTGAACTTGCGCAAAAAATTGTGTGTGTTCGGCGTTTTACGGATAGAATATCTAAAATTTTCTGTTGTAACTTTTGTGATAAGGATGCCAAAATCTTTAAATTCATGATAATATAATCTTTGCGTCGAATAAGCATGAATTGAGTAAGATTGAGCACTCAATTGATAAGCCAAGATCATCAATAAAAAGCCGATATAACACTTTTCGCGCAGATTTTTTTTTTTGCGTTACATCTATTTTGTCAATTAGCGAAACACGAATTATTGAAACTGATTCTTGCGAAAAGCAACGACGCGTCGTGCAGTCGCTCAGATTTAATGGGATGATTTTTAGGGCCACGGCCACAACCATCCCTACCGCCTCCATACACCCTTTTGCAAACAAACTCATTTCCACACGTTTTAATACTATATACTATCAAAGTATTTTGTAGTCGGTTGCGCCCACTTGCACATTTCCACTTGTTTTTTGTTGCTGTTGTCAGCCTGATAGCAAGGTACAACAACAATAACAAGAGAGAGCAGCAGAGGCCAATTTACATATGGCTTGAATAGAATGCATGTAAGTAATATGTATAATGATTGCACATACATATTTATCAATTCGTTTTTATCTAATCAAAAATTGATATCAAAAATAAGCGAAAAACAAAATTGGTAGGAAAATAGAAACACTTTCCGCCTTTTTGCAATTCCATTATGTTTTTTTTTTTTTGTAGGGCGGGAAATTGTTCATATCTGCTGCGTGCTGTGGCCAGGTCTTAAATTTGTATGTACATACATTCATATGTAGGTGTGAGGTGTGGGTGTAGGCGCAAATATGAGTTAAAACAGTTAGTTGTGCCTGCTTAAGCATCAGCGGTAACACTAAAGACAATGGTCTCCTTTAATATTTAAATTGATGCTGCGCCTGGTGGAAAAACGTATTTTTTTGCGGCATTTGGCGTGGGTGCGGCACGTTTTGGATTTTATTGACTGGGTTGTTTGGGTGGTGTTAAAGGCGCTTGCATAAATTTCCATTTAGTAGTTTCGTGACGCTCTGCTCACGCACTTAGCACTCTCACGCATTCGCACACAACGCACTCTCAATACACACACATACAGACTCTTCCACCCACCCGCCAGAACGGGCAACGGGCGCTGAATTTTCTTCGTTTTTTTTTCGGCTTTTCATTTTACCACCGCCTTATTTCCAGCGCCAGCGTATACACACAACACTTGCACGCACGCACTGAGAAGAGCAGAGCAGCACAGAACAGAGAGGGCCACCCTCTTTTTCACCCGTCTACTCGTTTTGGGTTTTCAGTACTATTCTTCTTAATTATATTTTCGGATGAAATTCTTGATTAGCCGTTAAATTACCCGTTGAACAATAATTCGACACTTGCACGCTGTTTTGAATTTACATTGATTCTAACTTAATTGGAATATTTCGGGTGTGCAAAAACTTCTAACACACTTTTGCTGCCTTACGCTGTCTCTTTCGAACTAATTCTAGCATTGCCAGACCAGCAGGTCTTCCACTTTGTTTACATTTTGCATGCTGTAGGTGGCAACGCCATGCTAGCTAATATTATTTTATGCCCTGTAATGCTGATGTAAAGTGCTAGTGAGGAAACCACATTAGGACTAGAGCTGTTATTGACTATTGAAGCACTATATACGTCTCGTTAAGCAGTATATCATCAACAAGAATTCATTTCCATTCTTGTTGATATCATGTTGTTTTCCTAATGCTATGTCCATAACATTAAAACCTTAACAGTTTACGGAATTCAATGCATTTTTTGTGCAATTATATATATTTGTCACGACGATTTAACAGTTGCATAAAATGATGTCAGCCCTGGGTTAAATCAGCTGTTTATTGTTAGGTGCTCTCTTAATTGCGCATTAAGTAAAAATGTTTCGGCAATTATTGGTGAGTTTGAGCACATAAGTTGGTCATTCACCTGTAATAACACTAGTTATTATATTAGTGTTCCACAGCTTTGAGTCGTCTAACCACAACTAAACGTTATGCTAGCGGCAAGCAAACTGGCGTTGACATAACTGAGCACTCAACGCCACCCCAAATAATCGATTACGAAGAACCCACTCATTTGCCAGTTCCGGAATACCCAATGCGACCTGATGAGCCACTAGCGATTCGCAAACAGCGGTAGGCGATATAAAGATTTTTCGTTGTATATGAGTTGCACTGTTAATCTGCATTTTTTTCTTCCAGCCTGTTATATCAGTCCCGCAAGCGGGGCATGCTGGAAAATGATTTGCTGTTGAGCACTTTTGTGGCAAAGCATCTTAAGGATTTAAGTGCAGAGCAAACTGCACTCTACGATCAACTCATCAATGGTGTTAGTAACGATTGGGATATTTATTATTGGGCCACAAACGCAAAGCCGACACCAACTGAATATGATACGGAAATCATGAAAATGTTAAAGGAGCATGTGAAAAATACAGAAAAAGTGCAGCGCTTAAGGCAGCCGAATTTGTAATAGAGTATTATATGTATAATATTTTGGCGGCTTACATTGTTTGAAAAAATAGCTATGATTAGTAATTGCTAATAAATCACATTGTATTTTTTCGTGTGTAAATTGCTTGTTTCACTTTAAGTATATAATCTGCTAACTTTACCAACTTGTTTTAACACTCACCCTAGTCATAAATAAGTACGTACGTTGAAGAATATTTAAAATTTGTATTCCATTTACACTTGTATATTTTAACGATGTCTGACGTATATAGTACTTATCAATAAATTTTTAATGTTACTACACTTATGCAAAATCTTTCGAAGTTAGTTATGTAGTTGAATGAATTTGAAGTTGATTGTTCACAGAGATGCATTTAAATAGTTTATTTGAATTGTTCACAATTTTGTTAGCTATATGTTATAAAGCGACTTAATTGTTTTAGTCCTACTTTAAAGGTAAAAGAACAAGCCTTTTTTTTAATATGCTAAAAGTTTGCGTTGGTATTTTACAAAAAATCAATTTTGGTGTTCTGTCTGGTGAGTCGAATCAGCGCGCATTTGTAAATAAAACAAAACCAAAACACAATCATGTGGGCTTAATAGTATTTAGAGTGGGTGTGACGCAGCACAGCTTAAATTTGGTTTTAATTATACATAATAGAAAATAACATACAGTTTTGATGCTTATGACTGAAAGGCTTAATATATAAAAAATATGTTTCACAACTTTATTAAAATATATCGCAATACCAAATGGGCCAGAAACACAAATAGCCAAATGATCTTGAACATGAATTCATCGCATTTAGTTTGCATAAGTTTAAACTATTTAAAGGGCATGTAAAAAATTTGAATTAACAACTGATTACAGATTGTTTATAGCCTTAATCTAGTCGAGAGTTTCGAAGAAGTCGCGCGGGTCCGCAAATATCGCCGGGCTGTTGTTGCCGTTATTAGCTGATGCTGCTGCCGCCGCTGCTGCCGAACCAACGCCCCTATGTCGACCACGACGCGCTGTGCCCGAGCTGCTACCACGTATGCTGGTGACGGTGGTCATGACGGGATCGTAGGTTCTATTTGAGGCCGCTTCGCTGCTCGATATGGACGACTTGTGGCGTCGCTTGTTGCGCCGCCTTCGGCGCCGCTTGTTAGTCTGTACGGCGGCCGTTGATGTGGATGGTACGCTACACAGTGGTTCGGTTAGCACGCTGGTGCGCGGCAGAGTCAGCGTGGTCTCGAACATCTTAAGCAGCGACGGCGAACTGGGTCAATTTTGCGGAAACACATCATCGATGGTAATGAACGCATTCTCACCCAATGAGTGCTGTCCAATTATTTTCAATAGCTCTGCCGCATGCGCCACTAAATATTCAAGTGGCGGGCGACGTTCAAAATTGAGCGACTCTGGAATACAATATGTTGAAAAAGTCTACACTTAAAAAAACGTATCAGTTTTGCGTTACCCAAAATGGCTGAATTGAGCGTGGTGGAAACGTTTTCACGTCGCGACGGACACAAAAGCCAGCCCAAAGGACTGGACCAAGGATTTGAGTAGGCAATCAAGCTAAATGCATCCTGTCAAATATAATACGTTTTATATACAGTTGTATAAATAGAGTTTGTCTTTTAACGCACCTCTAACATTTGACGCTCCTCTTCAGTCATGAGGTTCTCCTTCTCTAACTGCTGACCCATGCTGGACAGTTCCTTGCCAAATTCTAGTATCTTTTCAATAACGCGCCCATAATTGCGCGATGACGGCGAAACATCCACATCTAGAAAAAAGCAAATTCATATAAGAGTTTATGTTATAAGAGCAGCATGTCGTTTTATACCCATTTCCTCATCGATGGCACCTAGAGAACTGCGTGCAACGCTGGCATTGCCATTAGAGCAGGAATCGCCTGCCAAAGTATGAACATATAAAACGTATTTATCTTTTTATATCAAAGAGTATTAGAGTATTCAGCAGTCGGTCGCGTCTGACGGAAAACGTTCTCAATTGATATAATATTATAATAAATAAATTATCTGTTAGTAAAAATTAATAGCAGGGTTTTACAATTTCAACTCGTTAAACTGACTGTTTTAAAACGGGTAAAAAAATGGCATAATTGCAAAGGGGTACGGATGGGGAGAGGTGTGCGTTCAAAGATTGGCTAGTGCGGATCTTTCGGGGATGTTACCAGCTATATTGAAACGAGGTTTGGTGTCTCTAGCTCAAAAACTGTGAAAGATGCCAGAATTTTTGCTACAGATCTTTGTGGACCGCTGGGGGCGGTTTGGGTGGGCATGGCATCCAAAGTTTGGGGGTTGCTGCCAGCTATCTTCTTACCAAATTTGATGACTCTAGTTTAAACACCGAGATAGATACACGCATCACCGTTTTCAACGAGCCGGTTGGGCGGCTGGGAGCAGCGAGGGCGGTATGGATGGACGTGGCATCCAAAGTATTGATGCAGATTTTGAATGTATTGCCATTACCTACCTTGGAACCAAATTTGGTGGCTTTAGTTCAAACTGTGGTAGATATAGGCGTTTCTGATTTCAACTACGGGGGGGCTGGGGCGGAATGGGTGGGCGTGGATCCAAAATTTCTGATGCAGTTGTTTAGGGGACGCCAAAAGCTATCTTCTTATCAAATGTTGTAAGCCTCACTGTAAAAGTGTGGAAAATATAAGGATATATCCATGTTGAGTTATCGAATTTATCGATTTGCCAGCCCCCCAGTAATCGTAGAATCTTAAGCTTGACACTATCTGTCCTGGCCATGGAAAAAGATATATGCAAAGTTTCAAGTCTCTAGCTTGAAGGGTGTCGAAAAAAGTTGCGTTCATACACACGGACAGACACCATGACGTTCATTGCACAAACTCAATATACTCTTTCCCTTCGGTATCGAGTATAAAAATATTAAAACTGTGTATACATGATATTAAAATGAAAACGCACCATTTGAGTGACTGTTACAAGGTTCCATTTCCACATCCATGCTATTCGAATCGTGCTCCGGACACTTGTTTGAATTGTCATCAATAATCATGCTGCAAATGAGATGGAAATGCTAGTTTTAAAGCAATTCAAATATAGTTGCAGTTTAGTTAGTGCACACATTTTGGGATCTGCTTTATCTCCAGGTTTTATCACAGCTGAGTTTGCAGTGTTGATTTGTGGCTGGTTGGTGGTGGTGCAGCTAGTGCTGCCGCCGCCGCCTTTGCTGTGCTTGAACGCTTTGGTCGACTGAATGACCGATGTTTGATTTGTGGGCATGGTTTGTGTGGTAGCAGTTACTTTGTTATTGGTGTGCTGCATATAACAATTAATTAATATGATATTTGGAATAAACCATAAAATTAAAAAACGTACCTCAACATCAGCGCCATTAATCATCTCAATGAACTGACGACACTTCAATGCAAACCATAGATTTTTATTGTTCTCCAAAAGACCCGGATAGGCGCGCAACGTATTCTCAATGGCCTGACTCATTTTACCCGTCTGTATGAGCTTGATTATCTCTACAGATAGTAAGAAAATTTAATTTAGTTAATAACTTAAAGTTAAGGCGCACATACTTTGACGTGTCTTTATTGATGGTAAATCCTCGTCAAAGGACTGCTGTGTGTAGCTATTGAAGGCCTCAGCTGTCTTGCAATAACCACTGTGCACCAAATATGTTGACACCAGCCTGTAAAAGAAAACAGACAGAATTAAGGTAACTACAAAATTGGCACAAAAAAATGAATCTCTAAACAGTTTGAATTCCGAGAGAAGGATATGACATTTTATACCCAAAGCTAGTGTAAAAGGGTAAAGGGGTTAAAATGAATTTGTAAGAATGGAAAAAATCATCTCCGACTTTATAAATTTTATATACATACATTATTTATCCGCATTAAAAGCCAAGTATATGAAGGAAAGAATGACATAACATCTTTATATTTTTTAAAGCAAATGCAATGCGCGTCATGGTGTCTGTCCGTCGGTACGTCCGTAAGAACGCAACTTTTTCGACACCCTTCAAGCTAGAGACTTGAAACTTTGCAAATATCTTTTTCTATGCCGAGAAAGATAATGTGTCAAGATTGGGGTTCTACGATTACTGGGGGCTGGCAAATCGATATATTTTATTGTTATTGTTATATTGTGCAAACAACTTTAATAGGCCCATCAAAATAAAAAGTGTTCTTTTAAGCAGTAGGTAAGACCTAAAAATCCAAATACATGAATAAACATTATTTTTCTAGAACGATGCATAAGACTTAATTTTTATACTCGTTACCGAAGGTAAAGAGCATATTGGTTTTGTGCAATGTCCGCCATGGTGTCTGTCCGTCCGTATGATTGCAATTTTTTCCACACCCTTCAAGCTAGATACTTAAAACTTTCCAATCCTCTTTATCTATGGGATTGTAAATTAAAGTGTCAAGATTGGGGCTCTACGATAACTGGGGGGCTGGCAAATCGATAAATTCGATAACTCAAAACCGATAAGTCCACATATTTCGCACATCCTTTCAGCTAGAAGTACCAAATTTGGTAAGAAGATAGCTACTAGCAACCATCAAAAAACTGCATCAAAAATTTTGGAGCCACGCCCACGCATTCCGCCCCAGCCCCCAGCTTTTTGAAATCAGAAAAGGCTATATCTCCCACTGTTTTTGAGCTATAGCCACCAAATGGTGCCAAGATAGGCGATGATGACCCCCCAAAAACTGCATCAAATACTTTGGATGCCACGCCCACAAATACTGCCCTAGCCGCCCCCATCCGCCCCAACGCTTCGTCAAAAACGGACATGCGTGTATCTTCCAGAGTTGTGGAGCTAGAGCCACTAAATTTGGTAGGAAGATAGCTGGTAACGACCTCCAAAATCTGCATCAAAGTTTTGAAGCCACGCCCACCCATTCCGCCTCCTTTCTCCACGTTTTACAAGCTTTAAACAAGAGTCACCAAATTTGGTATGAAGATAGCAATTGCATTCCACATAGATCTGCAGCAAAAATTTGGATGCCACGCCCACCCATACCACCCCAGCCCGCCCTTTCCGAACCTTTTACAAACTTCGAGCTAGAGTCACCAAATATGGTATGAAGATAGCAACTGACATCCCACATAGATCTGCATCAACAATTTTGATGCCACACCCACCCATACAAACTAATAACTTTTCAGAGATTATAACTAAACCAATACCTAACTGGCTCTAATTTTCGAGCGTCCGCTGCATGTATATGTAGAAATAATCATTACGGATAAGGAATATCCTAATCGATATTGTCCGACTTGACCACAACTTATTACAAATTGTAAACGATTTTTATTCTTGGGAGTTTTTACTTTCTTACACTAATGATTACCTGTTCATTAAATTCTCAGGAGTGTCCAATAGATGGGGATATCTGTCAATTTTGCGGAGTACATTAGCACGCATCTCCCGCATCATTTCTTCAATTTTATCAAATTTAAATGGCTCCTGACCGAAATTTGCATCTACCTCCTCACCAGCTGTTTGCAGACCGACTGTTGGGTAGAGTTTGGTCTGTGGGAAAATAATAATACAAAAATTATTGAATTAACCAAAAGCATAAAGCATTGCGCACACCAGAGCGAATTATCCGCAGCGGCAGCGGCAGCGGCAGCGATAAGCCGCGTGATATTTTCCGCGTCAAAATCGCAAGTGTCATCACACTGTAGCGAAATTATTCGTGTCTTTTTTTATATTCGAGAAGCCATAATACAAGAAAGACAGACATTGCGCATAAACAGCTGTTCACATGTGACGTAATTTTTTATAAATATTTTTTGAATAAAAATGAATGATAATAAGTTAAGAACTGCTATTGTATTTAAAGCCAAAATATAGTAATTTAACATGTAAACAAGGCAAATATTCAACAAATGCATCATATGTGACGTCATCTGCGCAGAACATAAGCCAGTTTCTGCGTAATCTGAAAAAAAATCTTGGCGGAAAGCGATAAAATCGCTGCAAGCACAGTTCTCAATATTCAGCGAAAAAAACGCTGCATATTCGCTGTCAAAACGAATTAGCACCGCTTTGGTGTGCGTGCGTTCATAAGACGCAATGTAATTAAATAATCTTGCCGCTGCCGCTGCGGATAATTCGCTCTGGTGTGCGCAATGCTTAACAAAAACATGTTTAACATTACCGGCAAGTCTCTAAATGCAATGCCCAGGTCGACGCCGTTCTTGGTGTAGAAACAAGTGTTGTTCACAAAGTTGACGCAGCAGCCAATAATGTCGCCGGTGGTAAATGTGGGTCCATAAGACTGTCCATTGCATGAAGAGCTAAACGAGTTGCCATCGTAGCCATGGTAACCATAAGATTGCTTGTCCCCACCTGCTTGAACAGAGAGAGCACACAATTTAAGGTGTCACAAAATTGTGCTCACTGAAAACAATACGCACCTGGCAGTCGATTCATGCGAAACTGTTGGGCAGTTAGTCCAATACCCATGTATCCATTTCGACCTTTCGAAATAATGCGCACCTCGAAATAATAAAGGCCACAGGACGATGGAATCGGATATGCGGTGCGCACTGATCCAGCTGCCTCACTGTGCTGTTTGCCTACGCCTAAAAGATATATGAAATATTTGTGAACTAGAACCAGTTTTGAAACCATTATTTAATTATTTATTTTTTAAGGACCGTACGCGCCTGTGCTGTAAAAATTTCATATAAAAAAAAATATTTGCAGCCTGCCTTTTTTTAAACAACCTTCACCAGCAAGGCTTTTGTTATGCACAATCACGAAAGTATCGTACGTGGGTCGCAAAGCATAGTTTAAGATTCAGCTATTTTACTTGACAAGTAAACAAAACACAGCCGCATTTCCGATTTTTTAGAGAAAGTTTTTCAGCACTTGTTGTTACGGTCGTAAATTCTGTGCATTACGGTACGGGCGCTGTACGAGACATCTGCGTACAGGCCTTAAAGGAGATATCATACTAATTTATTTATTTAAGTACATTACATAAGTTAATTTCTCTAAATTTATGGTCATTTCAACTTTGCACATATATTAACTTTACATGAAGACTTTTTTCAATAAAATAATTTCTAAAAAAATCATGGTGTGTATTAAGTTTCATTATCATCCACCTATTTATCTATCTATCTATCTTTCTATTAAAAAAAATTTTTAGTAAAATATCGACTAAGTAAAAGTTTCGAAAAATAGTATTAAGAAAACATGATGCACAAATATAAATTTTACTAAGGTTGTTTGCCAGTTACAGAAAACAAAACGGTCAATGCTTTCTGTTTTGAATGCTTTCGTGCATTGTAAGACACAAAAACAGAAACGAATAAGCATTCAAGCCACGGACGTATAAGAAATCGTAATAGAGATACATATATTCTATGTGTATAATTTCGATATATGGAGGGCAAAAATTAAACCAAAAGTAATTGGTTTTATAGAAAAGTTAGTTTTGCTGAAGTTCGACAGTATATGTAAATTTGTTTAGTATCGATATTTCGAAAACTAAGCGAGGTATCGAAAACTAAATATTTAATATTTTTGTCTTATCTCTTCGAGTTCTAAAAGGATCGTAACGCCAGAGAAAGCGTAGACGTTCCATAGTTTTTATCGAATAACGCTGTGTTTATGTCCCGAAGGGCCGTGACTTACATTTACTGACCTCTATAATGAAATACTGTGTGGGTATTATTGGAATATCTAAAAAGCGTGACGTATTTGATTTGGATTTAGCATTTCGAAACTAATAAAAAAGTATAAATGTTATATTTACTTAGGAATATCAAATGGGTTGAAATCCAGACCCAACGGTGGTGGTTAAATGATTTATTATTAATCCAGATGAGGCCAGAGGACTAATTAAACTGACCATGAGTTAACATTCAATGCTAGTTTCGCGATTATAAAAAAGTTAAGTTTGTGGGGATCTGCTGGGCTGATAATGAAAATTATTTTTCCTATAGAAAGCCACGTTGTTACTTGGAAGATTGACAATGATTTTTTTTTCCTTTTTATCAGGGAAAGCGGTGCCATATACTAGCTACTTGACTGGCTCTACAGAAAGACTTTTTAGGGCAAATCGTATTACACGCGGGTATAGCGGGATCTAAATGTATTATTAATTAGTCTAAATCTCACCTTTGTAGGTGACACGTAGATTGTTGTGCGACAGTCCAATAGTCAGGCACTTATCGTGTGGACTCCAGCAGCGTGGCAGCGGCGTCTCGCTCTCATTGACATTGGGATAGAGGAGACGCAATGGATCTACACCTTGATTCTGGTTTTGTGATTGCTGCGGATTGCGTCCAGAGACAGTTGTCGCTCCTGATTCTCCTCCCGTGCGTGGCGAGCTGTGGCTCTGGCTGGAACTTTTGTGGCCACTGGCGTACATATCGTTGCTAAAGTGACTGCCGTTGTTGCTATAAAAATGACGCGTTCGTCGCGAGCTACCTGATGAGCTGTTGTTGTTGTTATAATTTATATTAGAATTACTGTTGTTATTGTTGTTGTTGATGTTATTGGTTGAGTTGTTGTGATGGTTGTTGCGCGGTGCTCGCAATAACGGTGGCAGTGGTGCACGCGCAGTGGAATAGCTGGGTAAGACTGCGACAGAATGTAATCGCTGTTGACCACCAGATGACCCAATTGCAGCGACTTCAACGGCAGCAGCGTCGCCTTGCTGTTGCTCCTGCTCAACTTCCTCCTCTGGTTCCTGGCCTTGGTTTTGATGACCAGCGTAGAGGTCTTCGACGTCACCTTCACCTTCGTTCTCGTCGTCGTAATCGTCAATGCGCTCCACGACGACGTCGTTGTCAATAGCACCCGCGTCAATTGTTTCGGCAATGGCGTCCGCGTCGATTAACTCTGGCGGCGGCAGTGGGGGCTGTTCGTTCTCCTCCTCCTCCACCGGCTGCTCCTGCTGCTCCTCACCACTTGCGTCGTCTCTTAAATTGTCGACTCCCTGTTGAGTAGGAGTGGGAGAATGCTCTAAATGTTCAGCTGCAGTTTGTTGTTCAAGTTCTTGTTCTGTGTTGTCAATGTCAAATAACAGCGCTGCAGCTGTGTTGTTGCTAGTGGCTGCAGTTTCATTAACAGCTGCTGTCAATGCAGTTCTTGCGGTCTCTGCCTGTAAATTGTAGTTTCTTGTGCTGGAGCTGCTGCTTGCCGAGGATAAATTAGCATTATGCTCATTATCGTTATCGGTATCGCCTTGCTCAAAATCCATTTTCAATTCAAGTGCTTACTCTATTTATTGTTGTTGTTGCTGTTGTTTTGGCTATCGATGCACTCACTCTGAGGGAATTTTTTGGAAGAAGCAAATTAAAAGCAAGGAATACATAGAAACACTGATACGCATATCATCATGAAAGTGTAATGATCAGTATATGTATGTGTGTGTGTGTTCATATGTGCGGAACGCTGTGGAATGAAGAGATGAAAAAAGAAATGCAGGTGCAAAGCAGCAAACAACGACAACAACAACCACAACATAGCAGCCTGTGCGTGTGTCCTGTGCTGCTGCTACTCCCTTTTCCACCCACACTAATCAAACACTCACTCTTAACCCTTATATATGTACAGCACTTAGTTTACACAGTTTACAGTTTTCGACTCGCAGCTGAAAGCAGCAACAACATTATCAGCAGCTGCACCTACAACAATAGCTACATGCAGCAATGACGGAAGCAAGAACGAAAAAAATCAATAACGTATATATATTTTTTTTCATCAAATTTTTGCGTTTTTACCCGAAAAGAGCAAGCAACTAACTCTGCTTATAACAGTTAAAAAATGCGTTTCAAAAGCGTTTTACGTCGTTCTTTTTTTAAATTTTCTTTGTTTTCCTATAGCAGCAGCCAGTAACAGTCTACACACACGCACGCACATACAAATACATAAGCACTGCGCACAAACACACTCATGCATACAGAAAAATTTGCTGGTGCCCATAGAAATGCATTGCGATGTGGGTTTTGGTTCGCTCGTGAGTATTGTTTTAAATGCCTTTTGATTTTTTGACGGCTAGTATTGAACAGTGAATTTGTTACCTTTTCGGAAATGCAGTGCACTTTATAAACACGAATGATTTAAGATTTTTACCTCGAATTGAGTGCGATGTGACCAGGTTTTAATAGTGTTCTTAATTTATGTTGCTGTTGAAACACTGTTGTGTGTGAATTGCGCTGTAAAGAGTAAGAGGCTGTTAGTTGTTGTCATTCACCTCGAAGGGCAACACAATTGAAGCCAATAACGCGCGCAATTAATATTATTTAAATGTAACAGCATAGTTCCACCGCAAGGGTCACGACTCAATTCTGTAAGTTGTTTCTATTGGATATCGCAATTATTCAGAAAGCAATTAACTGCTACTTTGTGCTGTGCAGAAAACAAAATTGTTAATTTATGTATTTTAAATTCATATACAACCATTTTAATTGCTTTTTTGACCTAAAGGATGTCAAGTAATGATTACTTTTTGTAATCATTAGTTATTAGATTATTCAGTTTTTTTTTGGCAGAATAATTAATTAATAACGATTATTTTCCGAGTTTTCACAATCGCTAATTGATTACGATTACAAATAGTAAGTATCAAGTACTTTGCACTTAACGCTGTTGGAAGCATTTGTTCAAAGAGGTGGACTTGACTTGCTTAGCTGCCAGATGCGTCTAAGTCGCCTTTTTTCCTGGATTTTCAGCATTATTTCTCCAGACCACAGGTGTCTGTCGCTTTTGGGTATGCCATGTGTTTGCCTCGAGGATGTAGTGGCAATGCTAGCAGCGTTGTGCATGTACGTGGATATATATATATATATATACGTGGATATATATATATATATTTATATATATATATATATATATATATATATATATGTCCATATATATATGTTAATGCTTCAGCAGCATCATCAATGTCATTGCCAGATTGGGGTATGTTGTTGTCAACATTCTGCTCGAGCAAGGCGCGATAATTTGCAGCATTAGTGCCTTTACCAAGTAAACAGTGAGGTTTGTTGACGGCCAGTATTGGCATGTTCACCTCCAATAAAACAGCCGATGGTCGTGCGGATTTAAATTCTTTTGGCAATAGTAAAGTCCAGTACGTCCGGCAGTTTTTTAGGGTCAGTGGGCCAGTAGGTGGGCTCACCGGCTGAGTGGCAGGTGAGGTCTCTGCTCCAGATGCAATTCAGGAGAGCTGTTCCTTTGGTGTTTGTTAGCCTGGATCCCCACCAGGTGCTCTTAGTATTGAATTCGCCTCCAGCGGTGAATTTGGGACCCAATCGGTCTGCTACTTGCTCAAACATTCCCTGGGATATGTTATGCCGTGGAGGGAAGTACAGCGCTGCTTTGGCGCTGGCTTTATATCACTCTGCGGGCTGTGGATCTGTAAAGCACCCAGGGAAGCTGGATATGATCAAGATCGGAGTGTGAATTACCAGACTTGATAAGTATAGCGGAGCCACATCTAGCAGCACCACTGAGGTGGTTACGTATTATAAGCTCGTATCCTGAAATGTTAAAGAACTAGCGTTCGTTGAAATGGGACTCTGCAACAAGGAGCACATCAATGTTATGGGTTTTAAGATAATGCTCGACTTCGGGCCTTCTTTGGCAAAGACCGTTTGCGTTCCAAATGGAGATTTTTATTATACTCGATACCGAAGGTAAAGAGTATATTGGGTTTGTTCAATGTCCGTCATGGTGTCTTTCCGTCCGTCCGTATGAACCCAACTTTTTTCCACACCCTTCAAGCTAGAGACTTGAAACTTTCCAATTCTCTTTATCTATGGCCGGGACAGATAAAGTGTCAAAGTTGGGGCTCTACGCTAACTGCCGAGCTGGCAAATCGATAAATTCGATAACTCAAAATCAATAAATCCACATATTTCGCACATCCTTACAGCTAGAGCTACAAAATTTGGTGAGAAGATAGCTACTCCCTAATCCCCAAAAAACTGCATCACAAATTTTGGACCCACCCCCCCCATTCCGCCCCCAGCCCCCCGCATTTTTAAATCAGAAAACTTTATAACTTTAACAGTTCTTGAGCTAGAGCCACAAAGTTTGGTGCCAAGATAGGTGATGAAAACCCCCAATAAACTGCATCAAAACTTTGTACGCCACGCCCACCCATACCGCCACCATCCCCCCTTCCCCCACCTTTTACAAACTTTGAGCTAGAGCATGAAGAGAGTATGAAGATAACTGGTAACGTACCCCAAAGATCTGCATCAAAAATTTGGATGCCACGACCACCCATTATTAGCCGATGAAGGCCAGAAAAATCTAAAATTCAATGGAAACTTTCTTTTTTGGTTTTGTTTTAGATCAAAACCAGTTTGATTGCGGCCAACAAATCCGCAGGTGAATTTACTTCGTTGCGTTTAGGACTCATTTTGAACTTAAAATTACAGAAAAGTCCATAAAATGAAAAAAACGAATAAGAAAAAATTAATTTACCTTTGCTGAGTCTTGGAATAATACAATTACAAAGCTAAGATCGAGAACTCGATTTTTATTTTATACTCGATACCGAAGGTAAAGAGTACCTTCATGGTCCGTCCGTCTGTATGAACGCAAATTTTTTTCCCACCCTTTAAGCAAGATACTTGAAACTTTCCAATTCTCTTTATCTATGGCCGGGACAGATAAAGTGTCAAAGTTGGGGCTCTACGCTAACTGCCGAGCTGGCAAATCGATAAATTCGATAACTCAAAAACGATAAATCCACATATTTCGCACATCCTTACAGCTAGAACTCCTAATTTGGTGAGAAGATAGCTACTCACAACCCAAAAAAAACTGCATCAAGTTTTGAAGCCACCCCCACCCATTCCGCCCCCCTGCCTCCGCAGTATGAAATCAGAAACGCTTTTTTAACAACGGGAATGCTTGTATCTTTCATAGTGTTTGAGCTAGAGTTACCAATATTGGTAGGAAGATAGATGGTAACAACCCCCAAAGAGCTGCACCAAAGTTTTGGAGCCACACCTACCAATTCCACTCCCAACCCCCAGGAGTTTTAAATCAGAAACATATATAACTTTCACAGTTTTTGAGCTAGAGCCACCAAATTTGGTGCCAAGATAGGTGATAATGACACCCAAAAAACTGCATCAAATCTTTGTATGCCACGCCCACCCATATCGACCTAGCCAACCCCAGCCGCCCCAACGCAATGCGTATACCTACCACAGTTTTTGAGCTAGAGCTAATAAATTTGATACCTGCTAACAACCCCCAACTTCTCCCACCATTAAAAAACTGGTTTGCGTATATCTTTTGAGCTAGAGCTACCAAATTTGGTATGAAGATAGCTGGTAACGACTCCCAAAGATCTGCATCAAAAATTTGGATGCCACGCCTACCCATTCCACTCCCAGCCCCTTCCTCCACAATTTACAAACTTTGAGCTAGAGTCACTAAGTTTGGAAGGAAGATAGCTGGTGGCATCCTAATCTGCATCAGACAATCTTTGAGACAGCGTAAACCTCTCCCGCATCCGTACCCCTTTGCAATCAGCGCTCTTTTTACCGGCTTTAATACAGGTATCGAGTATACCACAGTCGGTTGCGTCCGACTTTTTTATTTGTTAAGCAACCAAAACTACGTATAAACACCTGTAGACTACATATAAAGCAAGCCGATACTGAGAACTTTCAATGACAGTAATTAGAGCGCGCTAAGAACAAAACTCGCCAAAATAGGCGGGGTGTCGGAGTTAGGGACAGTGCCCACCATTGGAACATTTCCCTTAATCTTTCATGATTTTAACTCTATGACGCTGTCCAACAATTTTGCCATCGCAACTACCATACAGTTATGCAGCGATGCGCACAAATACCGAAAGTGTATTCAGTAGTGCATTTGTCCATGGCATTTGCCGCAAACTCGGAATATAATAAAATTAAATAAAGTCTCTGCAAATGTTTCACACACATTCACATATTTATATGTATGTTTGGTATGCATACGCTCATGTCAGGCTAGGCACCAAAAACCAAGACTTTGCCTTTACGACTCTAGCCGATCAGCACCAAAATGACATTTACATTGATTGCCGTTTGACGCGCATCAACTAACTGCTAATGTTATAAAAGCTCTTAAATGCAAGGGAACTCTAACAATTATAAACATAAAAATTATGTGGAGGATGGAAATGTCTTGAATGTTACGAGTTTTATATACACATACTTCCGGTATCTTATTAAGGACCTTGTATCCTTTGGGTAGCTCCAGACCAAGTGTGTTTGGAGTGAGCTAAATGTGAGAAAGCGCACTAATTAAATATTTGCCGCTTTCACATAAACATGTCTTTGTTTATTTTATTGGTTCTAAGGTATTTAAATATTTTTATAAAATTAAAAATAAATATAGCGATAAATTATATATACATATATATGTAACAAATAGTTAACATTGAATATTTTCTGTCTTATTATTTATTTTAATCAAACTAACCATAAATTGCCAAAATCATAACAGTTGAAGCAGCTCAATAAATGCAAAAACAATTACCACTCATACAAACGGGCTGCAAATGCATACACACATGCAAATGCAGGGCACAGCAAAAATATCAACAAATGGAAACGTTGCAGTCAGACGCAACCGACTGCGGTATACTCGTTACCAGTTTTAAAACCGTTAAAAAAAACGCCTGATTGCAAAGGGGTATGGATGCGGCGGGGATGTACGCTGCCTTAAAGATTCTCCGGTGCAGATAGGGATACCACCAGCTGTCTTCCTTCCAAATTTGGTGACTCTAGCTCAAAATTTTTAAAAGGTGAGGAAAGGGGGGCTGCGGGCGGTATGAGTGGGCGTGGCATCCAAATTTTTGATGCAGATCTTTGGGATTCGTTACCAGTTATCTTCATACCAAATTTGGTGACTCTAGCTCGAAGTTTGAAAAAGGTTGGGAAAGGGGGGCTGGGGGAGGTATGGGTGGGCGTGGCATAAAAATTTTTGATGCTGATCAATGAGGAATGTCAATTGCTTTCTTCTACCAAATTTGGTGACTTTAGCTCGAAGTTTGTAAAAGTGGGGAAAGGGGGGTGGGGTGGTATGGGTGGGGGTGGCATCCAAATTATTGATGCAGATCAATGAGGAATGTAAATTGCAATCTTCATACCAAATTTGGTGACTCTAGCTCGAAGTTTGAAAAAGGTTGGGAAAGGAGGGCTGGGGGAGGTATGGGTGGGCGTGGCATCAAAATTTTTGATGCTGATCAATGAGGAATGTCAATTGCTTTCTTCTACCAAATTTGGTGACTTTAGCTCGAAGTTTGTAAAAGTGGGGAAAGAGGGGGCTAGGGGCAATATGGGTGTGTGTAGCATCCAAATTGTTGATGCAGATCAATGAGGAATGTAAATTGCTATCTTCATACCAAATTTGGTGACTCTAGCTCAAAGTTTGTAACAGGTTGGGCTGGGGGAGGTATGGGTGTGCGTGGCATCAAAATTGTTGATGCTGATCAATGAGGAATGTCAATTGCTATCTTCATACCAAATTTGGTGACTCTAGCTCAAAGTTTGTAAACGGTTCGGAAAGGGGGGCAAAATGGGTGGGCGTGGCTCCAAAATTTTTGATGCAGTTTTTTGAAGGTTGCTAGTAGCTATCTGCTCATCAAATTTGGTAGTTCTAGCAGCAAGAATGTGCGAAATATGTGGATTTCTCGGTTTTGAGTTATCGAATTTATCGATTTGCCAGCCCCCCAGTTATCGTAGATCCCCAATCTTGACACTTTAATTTACTATCCCGTAGATAAAGAGAATTGGAAAGTTTCAAGTCACTAGCTAGAGGGGTGTGGAAAATGTTGCGTTCATACAGACGGACAGACACCATGACGGACATTGCACAAAACCAATATAAGTATAAAAATAAGCTGATTTTTATACCCTGAACTTATAAAATGGGTAAAAAAGGTATAATGGTTTTGTTCAAAAGTATGTAACAGGTAGAAGGAAGCATCTCCGTCCCCATAAAGTATTTATATTTTTGATCAGCATCAACAGCCGAGACGATATAGACATGTCCGTCTGTCCGTCTGTATGAACGCGTAGATCTCAGAGACTACAAGAGCTAGAGACTTCAGATGTTGTATATAAGTTTTTCTTTACCATAAGCAGAACAAGTTTGTTTCAAATTATCGATAACTATTCTGGTTTCCGATATACACATGCAATCTATTACAAAAAAATATCGAATTTGGAAAATGTAAAAATGAAGCTTGAAATAATGGGTAACGATAGATTTTTTCTAAAAATTTCGTCCAAATCGGTTAAGAAACACCGAAGATATCGAATTTAATCGATTGAAGTTAAGTCAGTATATCAAAGTCTTATATAAATTTAATATATTTATTGCAACTGGGTTCAGGGTATCTTCTAGTCGGGCTCTCCCGAATAGAGCCTTCTTACTTGCTATAATTTTTTGCATGCTTTTATTTTACTTGACTTGTCTGTTTGTTTTTTCTTTTGCTTGTTTGTTTGTACTGGATTCTTGTAATCAAATTTTCACCAGGTTCCCGACTAGCTAGAGCTCTGAAATTTTCACCAAAGATGTGTTTCAGATGACAATACATGTTTTTAAGTTATTGGCACGATTAAATATGTAATATCATGTAAAAACCACGAAAACTAGTTTTCGCTTTTGCTAAACTTACAAATTTGACTAGTAAAATTGAAGAGGGATCTTATACTTCTTAGTGAAGAGGACAAAATCAGTTTTAGCTGGGTTTAGTCCAAGTCTCCTTGCTGTAGCCCATGAGGGCAGGGTTCGATGTGCAGTGGTCATAAACTCGCACAAACTTTGGGGGTATTTACCCGAGAAGACTATGGCAACGTTGTCCGCATAAGCGGTAACTTGACAGCCCCCTCCTTCTATGGAGCGCAGCAAGCTGTTAACAGCCACATTCCAGAGGAGAGGGGAGAGAACACCTCCTTGCGGGGTACCTCTATTGACTGATCTGGAAATGGTCGCAGACCGAAGGGGCGCCCTGACGATTCTGCATTTGAGCAGCTGATCAATCAGATCCACAATGCGGTGCCCCACTCCCAGCTCCGACAATGCCTCCGTAATCGCTGCCGGTGCGACGTTATTGAAAGCGCCCTCGATGTCTAGAAAGGCTATAAGTCAGTACTCCTTGTGGTGTAGTGCCGTTTCCACTGTAGAGATGACAGCATGAAGCGCTGTCTCAGCAGCGTCATGTCTAAGACCTCTTCCCTATTTCTTGTAATAAAAGTCGGGTCGGTACCAATATTACAAATGTTCAAATTAGTTGAGAGGATATAGTTAAAGAGTAGCTCACCCCGTTCATTTATGTCAGTGCTTCCCCACTGATGGTGATGAGCGTTGGCGTCGCATCCTATGATGAGCTCAGTGTTTGTCGCTTCTCAGTCGCCGATTAGCGCACGTAGCAGTTGGTGTGGAAGTGGCCCCTGTAAGTGGCAACTGGTAATTATAACATGTATAATGTATAATGTTGTGGCTGCGCAATCCAACTAAAAATTTGAAATAAATATATTTCTGTTCAGTACATGTAAATTAAAATATCTACCTTTCGGTCAAAATTGAATTTAATGTGTCAACGTTCATCCTATTCCTGATTATAGTTTTTATAAACTTGGCTAAAAACCCGCTCCACTTCAGCGTTGGACCAAGGCAACGAACGAAATTGAAGCGCAACTGAAGCTTATTCGAAAAAGCGGCAGTTCCCATCAGAATCTCGGAACTTCAGCACTTCACTCCAAAACTTAACTGTTTCGTCAACATTTTCCCATTGTACAAGGTGAATGTCATAATACTGACGTTCCACCTAGTCAATGTCTAAAATGCCAAAATACTCCAGGATTTTATTTTTTTTGCGCGACACGTCATTGCAATGATCCCCAGCGGCGAAAAAAGACCCCACGTAGTCGATTACCTCTTCCTGAGTTTGCTTCCCCACTACCTTCGAAAATGAAGCATGATTCCCATTACATTTAATGTTGCTTGGCCGCTTTTTTGAGTGAACGCCTACAATCTCATCGAAAAAGTGGGCAACAAAAGCCGAGTTCATTTTGGGCTTCCATTACACCCAGCTTTACGATATCTAAATAGTAATGCTGGTTGTGGGCATACCGACCACTGTACGATACACAATTTGAAAAATGTGTGCGTACTTGTAATGCTAATGCTGCACTGAGCAGTATACAAAATGGTAGAAGGTATATTAGGTTGTAATGTTGCACTAAGCAGCATACCCTTGGATGAAATGTATACTAGGCTGTAATGTGACAGCTGCACTGAGCAGTATACAATGGCATCAAATGTATATTGGGCTGTAATGCTATTTGGGGTGAATAATTATTTTGTATAAAAAAGGACACAAAATATAGATATGTTTCCTGGTCTGATGAACTTGTGGGATGGTTCGGAGGGGGCTAAGCTGAGGCCACCAGGCGGGTCGCGGGTTGCGGATAGCGAACGGCCCTGCGGGGTTAGCTGCGAATAGCGAGAAATCCTCGTGAATAAGCAGTCCCGGACAAACAGCGGGTGCGGTAGGTTTTATCGCACTGACAAGACGCTTGTGTCGCCGTCTTTCAATCATAGCCTCACACACTCCCAACTCCCCCACAAATACCCATCTACATCCCTTCCCTCACATCTCACTCCGGGCTGGGCTAAGGTGTCAATCGGACCGTGCCGAGAGTCAGCCTGGCTGGGGGCCCGGATTAAAAACTAGCCCAGTCTCTAACGGTGGGCTCAGGCAGATGGCGACCGCCTGTTCTCTGCCCGGGCGGACCATAATTTCTCCGCAATTCGTGGGAATAGAATGAAAAAAAATAGCAACAACAAAAACTATAAAGTACGGCAGGATATCCCTGCCGCCAGTGTCGCGAGACACTTTGAGGATCGCCTCCTTGACGGAGACCGGCCCTCCAGCGTGGGACCAACCCCACATCGCCCCAAGGAGAGGCAAAGGAGGCATCAGACGACCAGCGCCGCGACGGGACATCCCCGTCGAGACGCCGCCCCGCAACCGAAAGCATACGCCAACCGGCGCGGCCGACGGTTAATGCGGTCAGGCGGCACAGTCAGGCGGCACATGGGAGTCAGCAGCCGAAGAAGACCCTTCCGAAGCTAGGAGAGCCGGGGGCCTATGTGGGTCAAAGGTAAAGTGGTACCTCAGGTATCTGCAGCAGGGACTATCCCCTGCTGAGGCGCTGAAAAAGGCGACCACCGGCAGAGAGACGGAGCAGCAGGCAAGGGGACCAACCCCCAAACGCCTGAATGACACTTTGACGCCACCTACTGATGCCCCCAAAAGGGTGTGTCAGGAGGAGCGTCCAAGCACGTCGAAAGCTGCTGCTGCTTCCGTCCCTATGGCTGTGAGGAAACCTTCTCCTCCAGTGCCCACTGCGGCTCGCCCGTCCTACGCGACGATGGCAAAAAGGGTCAAAGTGGCCGTGTTACCTGTGGAATATCCCCAGGAAATGCTCAGTCACGGGGACTTGTCCACATTGGAGGAGGCCATCCTCGATGAGATTATTCTCTCGGGATGGGGCACCGCGGTTGCGTTCGCGGGCATTCATTTCAGGGTGGGACACCTGGTGATCGAGTGCTCCGACGAATGCTCCGCGGATTGGCTGAGGACCATGACGTCGAGGTTGCAGACGTGGAAGGGAGTACCCCTTGACTGTAGGGTAGGTGAGGATATCCCCTCGCCACATACCATCACCATTTTTTGTCCAAGGAGCGCTGATCGGTCTACCGAGTCACTTCTGATTTTGCTGAGGAATCAGAACATGATCGAGACCGAGGCGTGGAAGGTAATTTCGAGAAGAACGGAGGGTGGAGGTGCGCTGATGGTGATCGGCATCGATGAAGCCTCCAAGGATGCCATTGTGATACCCCCCCCTCCCGCTGCCACGGAGGTGTGCCGGGATCTGGCGGACGACGAGGAGCTGGCGGACGCGACGCTCAGCCCAGAAATGCTGGAGGATGGGCTAGACGAGCAGGCGCCAATATCGTCGCAGGAGCTGGCTGCAAAGATGGAGGCAGAAGAAGAAGCTGACGTGACGATGACGGGCAGCGACGATGAGGGCAACTCCGGGCCTTCATCGTCAGGAAGCGGAGCGGCGGTAAAGTGATGGTGACGCATCTCGTCGCCACCACGGGGCTAGCCCAGATAAACCTCCATCGGGCTAAGGCGGCCTCGGCCGTCCTAGCCAGGATGTTTATCAAACAACATCTTGGGCTGGCCTTTGTACAGGAGCCATGGGTGAAAGATGGCGTCAAAGGCCTGTACACCGCTAATTCGAAGGTAATCTGGGACCAAAGAGATCCGATACCTAGGACATGTATCATGGTAAGAAAAGGCATTAACTTTACTATTCTTTCAGAATTCCTTACTAGGGACTGCGTGCCCATTGCCGTTAAAGGCAAAGGAAGCGCCCCCCTATAGTAGTGGTATCCGCCTACTTCGCGGGTGATGAGGCATGCCCTCCACCGGAAGTGGAAAAGCTGGTGGATTACTGCAGAAGAGAGAAGCTGCCAATTCTAATCGGCTGCGATGCCAATGCGCACCACACAATATGGGGCAGCAGCGACATCAACACACGGGGTGAGTGCCTCACTGACTTTATATTCAAATATAACTTAGAAATTTTAAATGTCGGGTCAACACCGACATTCGTAACTAGAATAAGAGAGGAAGTTTTAGACATCACCCTGACCAGTCGGTCTTTACGGCCACATCTCAGAGAATGGCATGTCTCCTCAGAAGAATCTATGTCTGATCATAAGATCATCCTTTTTAAGCTTCAGTTTAATACGGAAAGTAACGTTACAACTCGCAACACCAGAAAAACCAACTGGGAAAAGTTTAGGTCAACCCTAAAACTTAACCTAGCCTCCGAAAGTTTTGGAATAGCCAAACGCACAGGTGAGCTAAATAGAGTTGTACGGAATTTAAGCAAATGCATCAGTAACGCATTTGAAGAAAGCTGCCCACTAGGCAAAACGCGCAGAGAAATAGATGCCCCATGGTGGAACGATAGTCTAGAGAGACTACGAAAATCCACCCGTCATCTCTTCAACAGAGCCAAGAGTGACGGATCATGGGATAACTATCGGGAAAGCCTCACCCTGTACAGCAGGGAAATCCGAAAGGCCAAACGTAGGAACTATAGGGACTTCTGTGAAAGCATAGCTAGTACGACTGAAGGTGCACGGCTCCATAGAGCATTATCCAAACGGGCACCGGAGGCAAATCTAGCCCTGAAACGTAGGGACAACACCTTTACGACCAGTAATATGGACAAGCTAGAGCTTCTATTCGAGACGCACTTCCCAGGAAGTATTCCCTGTGGCCCATGCGAAACACTCGAAACGGAAGACAGACACAGACCGACTGCTCTAGACTGGGCACTAGCCAAGTCAGTAGTCACAATGGAGAAGACACAATGGGCAATTGGAACTTTCCAGCCCTATAAATCTCCCGGTCTGGACAGTATATCGCCAGTATTCCTGCAGGATATACTCCTACCCACCCTGAGGAAAATACTAGTCAGTAGCCTAGCACTCGGTCATATACCGAGCACTTGGAGTAGAGCTAGGGTGGTCTTCATCCCCAAAGTAGGGAAGACAGATATCACCAACCCAAAGTCCTTCAGACCCATTAGCTTAACATCGTTTTTGTTGAAAACGTTGGAAAAGCTAGTGGACAACTACATTAGGAGTACTCTGTTGACACGGAGTACGCTGCAAGCCACGCAGCACGCATACAGAGCAGGCCGATCTACGGATACGGCACTTTATAAACTGCACCGCACTTTGCGCTCTGCAGTTTTAAACAAAGAAGTAGCAATATGTGCATTTTTAGATATTGAGGGCGCCTTTGACAACACATCACACGATGCTGTCAGGGCTGCCCTTAATAGAAGGGGTCTGGACATGACAACTAGCAGATGGATCTCATCGCTACTCAGGTCCAGACAAGCTACGGCAACTATACAAGATAGTACCGTAACAGTGACAACCACAAGAGGCTGTCCACAAGGGGGGGGTTTTATCACCGCTCTTATGGAGTATCTTAGTAGACGAATTGTTAAGCAGACTTGCCAGCAGGGGTATCCAATGCCAGGGCTATGCCGATGACATTGTGATAATAGCGCGGGGCAAGTATGAGGAAACTCTGTGTGAAATTATCCAACTGGGACTTAGGATCACGTATGACTGGTGTAGCGAGGTTGGACTCAACCTAAACCCTACAAAAACCGTCATAGTTCCGTTCACCAGGAGGTATAAGTTGCAGAGGATGAGAGATATTAGGCTCGCGGGGAGTCGAATAGTAACAAGCAAGGAAGTCAAATACCTTGGGGTCACATTTGACAGTAAATTGAACTTTGGGACCCATATTCAGAATACGATTCTAAAGTGCTGCAGAGCGCTCTACACGTGTCGTACAATAGCGGGGAAATCATGGGGAACCTCTCCAAACATTTTGAGATGGCTATACCTCATGGTAGTAAGGCCCATGCTCACATACGGAGCAATTGCATGGGGGGACAAGGCACAGCAAATCACTGTGCAGAGGCAAATACATAAATTGCAAAGAATGGCCTGTGTAGGAATCACTGGAGCGATGAGGACCTGTCCCACATCGGCGCTAGAGGTTCTGTTGGAGATTACCCCACTCCATCACACAATTAGGCTACAACAGAAAGCTGCATTATTAAGAATGTCGGTCGAGGGAGTTGGCAATCTGAGCCAACTAGATGCAGATATGCTGTCAAGTGAACTTCCCCTATTGGCACAGCCTAGGGACGAAATGAAAGCCGAGCACATGTTCGAGCAAAAATTTCAAGTTCACCTGAGCAGCAAAAGGGAGTGGACATCTCTTGAAGAGGTCCACCAAATGAAATCCCACACCATCAAATGGTACACCGATGGATCCCTTACCAGCCAAGGCTCCGGTCTTGGAGTGGTAGGCCCTCGGCTAAAATACCATGAGTCCCTAGGTAAGCACACCAGCATCTTCCAGGCTGAGGTATGTGCAATAGGGAGGTGTGTGGACTTTAATCTGAAGCGTAACTATAGGAATGGGGATATAGCTATATTATCAGATAGTCAAGCAGCCATTATGGCACTCAGCAAGATCGAAATTAGGTCGAAAGTAGTTCGCGAGGTGCGAACCAAGCTAAACACTCTAGGACTACATAATAGGCTAACCCTAAGATGGGTCCCAGGACATGTTAATATAGCTGGGAACGAAGAGGCAGACAAGCAAGCAAGGCTGGGGGCAGCGACACCCCTCATAGGGCCCGAGCCGTACTGTGGGATAGGAAGAAGCACAATACGGCAGGAACTTAGGAGTGAAGAGAAACTCTTGCGCGAAATGAGCTGGGCGCAGTCCCCAGGACTCAGACAAGCCAAGTGTCTTCTTGGAACTTACAATCTGAAAAGATTCAAGCAGATTATAAATATGGGAAAGAATAGACTCAGGATAATCACCGGTCTTTTGACAGGACACTGCAGACTAAGGGGTCACCTAGCCAAGCTAGGAATCGCTAGTAATGATACATGTAGATTCTGCGATATGGAAAGGGAATCCTCCTTGCATATCATAGCAGAATGTGTAGCCTTAGTGGGGAAGAGAAGCAGGTTTCTAGGAAAACATGTTATTCAGTTCACTGACCTGAAGACCATCGATCCAGTAAATATACTTGCCTTTGTACAAGGACTGGGTCTGATGGAAGAGATTTAAGCCAAGAAGGGGGCACAATAGATCTTTTAGGTCGCAGAGCACTTTACCCCAATTATAATAATAATAGATATGTTTATGCATAAATAAAAGTATTTAATAAATTTTTAAATAATATTAGTAATTTCATTACATTAAAGTTGTTGTGTGTGTGTTTTAATTATTATTTTCCTTATCTAAAATTTTTACTTTTTTTGATCCTTTAATTTTGGCATCATACTTTCTTTTTGATAGGCGCCCCTTTTGTATTTTAAAGGCATGCCTTATGCTTTTAATATAATCTTTTTCGCTGGTGATGTGGTTTTTAGCAGCACCTTAAAAAAATAAAAATAAAGTTTTTACACTTTAAATACATTATAAAATAAATTTAAAATTCTGCTTACAGTATAAAGCATTGTTAAGCGCTGTAAAATTCTTAAATGCTTTTTTGCTGAATGCCGTCATAATTATAATCCATAATTATTTCTTTTCCAATAATTGAATCGAAATTTCCGACTAGATTATCCTTAATAAGTTTTTTTATCATGTTCACCTGCAATAGAATTGTAAAGCAAAAGTTTTTGTGTTAATATACATACATATAAGGCATATAAAAACATGTTTGTATGTTAATTTATACTTACGTAAATTGACGAATCATTCTTAATTTTTTCTTCTGCCGCTTGAAAATCGTCTTCGGAAATAATTGGGAATTCAGTGTCTTGATTAACGTCCTCATATGTCAGACGGTTGACAACAGCCAAAATTTTTTGCTGGTTTTTAAAATTTTTGCTGCCCCTCTTCCAACTTTTCCAGCCTTTTTATTATATCATCATTTCCACCCTGCGTGCTATCCATAAACTCGCTGGCCACGTCAAAACTTTTTGGGAACATTTCTGAAAAATATTTGTATTAGTATTAAAAATAAACTTGAATTCTAAAGTTAATTTACAGCAGCTGAGCGTCCAGGCCTATAAATTCACATTGTGTGTAGAATTGGGATGAAGATTAAATTTTCGCCACACGGCAAGCAAACATATTTGTACAGTATAGTGTCAAGTGGGACTACTTCTTCTGCTGTCATTTCTTTGCTAGAACTTACTATTCCTAGTGTCTGTGAATTTACTGGCTCCATGTAAAAAGGCCTAACATTTAAAAACCTTCTACACTGCACGAACTTATTTTCATCTGTTTCTATGAATTTTTCGACAACTATTGGAATGCAAGGGGTCATGCAACAATAATTATTTGGTGTGTCTGTAGTGATTGTGTAACTATCAGAAATGAATTTCATTATTGTCCCCTTTTTATTTTTAATAAAACCTTTTTTTTTACTGTTGACACATATTTTTTTTTGTCCATATATATTATTTATTTGTTGCAATATTTTGGTTGGACTTTTTATCGATTTTTTTAATTCTTGTAAAAAATTTTCAAATTTATAAGCTGTCAAGTCGTTTATATACCCCATTTCTTCTACAGAGTCGCACATATGCAATACGTTGTGGACATTATAAGATAAATTTTGTTTACCATAAATATCAGCAAAGGAACTAACAAAATATTGAAATATGCTATTTATTACATCCAAGTTTTCAGAATATTTGGATTTTGAAAGTAAAAGTCTGTATCCTGCATGGAGCAAAAGAAAATTGTAGTAATAATCATCAGGAATTAAATTTTTAAAAAAGAACTATACCTGTATATAAAATAAAGAGTCTAAACTCAGTGGCTTTCCACCTACTTATGTCTTCTAAACTTCTCGGTTTTCTATTGAACTCACAAGGTATAAAAGATGAGATGTGCAAACTGCGTTGATTAAGTTCCTGCTTGTTGTTTGCTGTAAATTTGAAGCGGGTGCCATCATTGTTTATTATCTTCTTGATAATTTTTTTAGAAAGCCCTAAGTCAAGCAGATGCATCGGATCTAACGGAAATTGGGTTATCATTCCAATCTCAATAGTTTCTAAAGACATTTTATTATTGATGAAATAATTTTGGAAATGCTCCACATATTTTCTCGACGAATAGTCTTCGTCGGAAATTTTTTCGCCACAGGTTGGCGAGAATGCTACTTGATTACCAATACGAGTGCCAACTTGAGTGCATTTCATGCAGCCATGATATGATGAATGGCCCTTTAAACCGCAAATTAAAGCTTTAGCGGGGGCATCACAAATAAAAGCTTTGCAAGTAAGATGAATATTTTTTGAACCAATCTGCACTCCATCCATTTTTATACGCAGCATTTCTTGCACAAAATCATTCAAAAAGATGTTTGAATTGAGCGGTTTTTTTTACCCAAAACCGTTCCAATAAGAAAAACTTCACTATTCTCTATATTTCTAAAGTGTCCTAATATTGGCCACAAACTTGTGGAAGAACTCTTGAAAAGTGGAAGGCCGTCTATACCAACATCCATATGCAGCTCAGAACAATTTTCAAATATATCTGCATTTTGCTGAAGATATTTCTGGATTCCTAAATGCAGATAAGTGCCTGGTGCAACGGTTCTGGTAATTGTGTTGGCATGGAAATCAACAATTGATTCTATTGAGCCAGGCACATCTATTCCAGAATCTTTCAAAATTTTTAAAAGTGCTCGTACGCAAGTTCTTGATGGCCTGTGTTGCAAATACCAGTCTTTTAATCTATCTGCAAGACTAACCGCTCTAAGTTCTAAATTTTCAACATTGAAAATATTTTCTTTCGAGGAACTTTTGTATGTAGTACGTGGCCCTCCATTCTCGTTACTACCAAACTTTCTACATTCTGCAGAAGCCAGCCGCCGCAAATTTCTTTTACTGAACCCCTTCTTACTACGCATTTTGTTTTTTTGTTTAAGTGTGTGTGTCTTTGTACTGTGTATTTTTTATGTTTGCTTGTATGTATGTATATACAAAAATTGGGTCCAAAACCACAACACAAAAGTACGTATGCTGGTACTTATGCCTGCTAATAAAGTAATTTTAACTTTCTTACACAATGTTATATAAATTAAAATTTGAAAACACTTACCAGATATTTTGATGAAGTGGATGAGGAGATCGCAAAAAGGTAACGCTTCTTCGCTTGCGCTTCTTCGTCTACTCGTTGGTTTTTGCTTGTTCTTGCGAACACGAGCTTCACTTCTCTCTTGACAACGAGTGCGTGCGGTTGATGAAAACTAAATCGAAGTATCCACTTATTTTATTGTGTTGCTGGTTTGGATAATACTTTATTATATTATATTTGCTAATAAAAACTATAAAATTACTATTTGAAAACACTTACCAGATATTTTGATTTTTAGCACAAAACTTGTTTTATTTACTTAAAAAATTGAAATAATTGATATTGTGATGCGCACAGCTCGGCAGAAAATTGAAAGTGTCGACACTTGCCAAAAGCAAAATCTATCAATTCTAAGGGCAAAATAGAAAAGCCACGTCATACAATTAAAAGGGACAAATAGAAAAGCCACGTCATGCTAACATGCATGCATTCATTTTTACACTTGTATGCGTGAACGTCATAGAAAATCAAAGATTATTCACGAGCAATAGAATGAACTCTGTATCCGAAGTAGGAAACGAGCGAAACAACAACAATTCTGTACAAAACTTCCCATTACAGCCTTGATTACAAAAGGGCAACTCGTAACACATTTACAATTTATGTTAATGATCTCCCAAGTGTTCTGTCCATGTGTGAAGCCCATATGTACGCTGATGATGTCCAATTATATGTAAGTCGTCCTACTAGTCAGATTAACCAATGTATCATGCTATGTAATAATGATCTGTTACGTGTATGTAAATGGGCAAGTAGTAATGGGCTTCGTTTGAACCCGTCAAAGTGTAAATGTATCATAATGTATAAGAAAAAACTAAATGTTGACAATTTAAGTAAACTCTGTGTTGATAATGTAGATATTGCGTATGTGGAAAAGGCTGATAATCTAGGAATAACATTTAACAATACACTAACATGGAAAGACCAGGTCAATAAAGCTGTGGGTAAGACATATGGTGTTCTCCGGCAGCTTGTGCTAACACAGCCCTGGCTGCCGATTAATACAAAAATGACTATAGCGAAAGCTTTAGTTACACCAGTTTTGTTTTATGGAATTGAAATCTTTGCCAACTGTGATATTGCTAGTCAGCAGAAGCTAAAAGTAGCTTTAAATAGTATAGCACGTTATGTTTTTGGACTCAAACGATATGACCATGTTACATGTTTTACAAATCGTATTTTTGACTTAGACTTAAAAAACTGGACTAGATATAAAACTTTAACTTTGCTCCATCAGATCATAAGTACAAAAACGCCTGATTACTTATATGACAAATTACGCTTTGCGGTATCTTTAAGGACCTGCAATATTGTTTGTCCCAGAATTAAACTTGCATCCTCCGACAGGCACTTCTTTATATGGGTTGCTCGACTTTGGAATCAGTTGCCACTTGAGATTAAGACTATTAGAAGCACATCAAGTTTTCGAATCAGGCTAAAAAAGACATTTACAACAACATAGCTAATGATGTTGATCTTTCATCATTAGTAATAAAAATAAAAATAATAATGGTGATAACGATAACAATAACATTGTGAGTGAGGTTGCAGAGAGTAATGCCCATAATTATAGACAATTTTTTATTTCCATTTTAATGTTTAGTACATAAGAATTATTATTATTATTATAATCTTTGTATTAATCATATTTATAATTTCTGTTTAAATTTTTATAGGATTATTTAAATGTGACTAGTGCACTAATTTATAAGTACTCCCACTTGTAGCACTAGGAATAAAATTCAATAAAATTCAAATTCAAATTACGTGGGGTGTTTTCGAAATGCATCTAGTAGACGTATCGAATATGGTGTTCGCCGCTGGGTGGGGACTGAACCCGAACGCTTAACAGAGAGAGCGAGAGAGAGAGGGGTGCTTTTATTTTTAGAGAGACCGTGTGCAAAGAATTGGAAAGAAGCAAAATATATCACAGCATGCCAGTAAAATGCTTTGCAATGAGCACTTACTAGTCAAATTGAAATGTATGACTTATATAAATAAATATTCTTTAGTTTGGTAAAGAAAATTCGTACAGAAATTGGTAATGCATTTTTACCGTTTCTTGGTTGCCGCTGGTGTGCCCTCCCTCTCATCATAGAAGAGCAGCTTTATACGCACACATACATATATGAACGCATACATACAATAAACGGTCAGATCCAGAGCCTCGAGTCTGTTCTGCTGCTCACTATTTGGAAGCAAAGCAAGCAACAGAATGACTTGCAGTTTAGTTTGCGATGGAAGAGTTCTGCAAAACGATCTCAGCGCTCTTTTGTCTGCATGGATCCAATAGCACGGGTGCAGAATGATAAGATTCGCTGTACGGCGTGAGGCCTCTATTTAATTTTCTGCTCAGTGGTAAAACCTTGAAAGATTTTTTCCACTTTCTTGTTTAATTTTTCAGCTGTTTTCCTTTTCTTCCATGTTTAAACAGCTTTTTATTATCAAAAGTTGGCAACACTGCTTAGAGTAAATCACAACCCGCAGAAGATTGAAACGTCTCCACAGAACTGACCTATGAACTGGTGGTCACATATTGATAATGATAAAGCACATCTTTTAACTTTCGTTTATATATTTGTTGATGTTTAATTTTTTTATATTTATTTTTATTTTTTGTAACTAATTGTTATAGTAATTTTTCAATTGGCATTCCACTATTTTATTACAATAAAGTAGGTTGATCAATATACAGTAAAACCTGGATAGTGTGAACAAGAAAAAATTCAAAATTTTGAAATTTGTTCACACAATCCAGTTTGTTCACACTACCCAGGCCTTTTTTATTTTGTTATTAAATTGATGTATATGAATACTACATACTTAAATAAATTATCAGGTTTTATTCCAATTCTCTTTAAGACATTAAAAATAAAGTATATTTCCATTGAAATTTATTAAAAACCACTTTGAATCTGTGAACAAGTCTTTAGTTATCTGGATAGTATGAACAAAATATTTTATATATCCAGAACAAAATATTTTGTTCACTCTATCCAGTGTTCACACTATCCAGGTTTTACTGCAATAATAAAATATGCAAAATTAAAAAAAAAGCAAATAAATTGAACGCAGTAATCAAGCTTTCATTTGACTTTGTTTATCAACAAGCTGAACAACATGCCACATTAATATTTGTACGCCAGTCGTCTATTATATCATTTGTATAATCTTCTTAGATAACAAATATAGTAATGCTCATCATTGAAGAGGCAGGCTACGTGTAATATTCTGCTACAAAGTCTGTTCTTCAGTAATTACGTATTAATACGCTGCTTAAAACATAGCTTGATGTGAAATGACACCAGTACTCACGCACATGAATTTTATTACGTTACAGTTACCAACACAATTGAATAAGTAAATGCTCTCTCAACTTTTAAGCTCTGTTTATATTTTGTTTTAATCTATGATTGTACTATTCTGCTTATTAATCTTTTACACAAAACACATTGTTAATTTCATCAGAAATCCAAAATACTGATATTAAAAGAAATAAACGCATTTTTATTTTTCTTAAAAAGATATGTGAAACTAACATGCAAAATTTATTAACCGGTTATTATTGTTGCGTTTGTTTTGCTTCATTTGTATATACATATAAATATACATATACATATGAATACATATAAACATACCATGTACATATGTATGCATAAACCGTATGCCTGATTGTATGTCTACTAAAATTTTATTTACACTAAATTTATACATATACATATGTACGTCAGATAAGGTTACGCTTGACAACGTTTATTAAAACGGAATCCCGCTGTTTCTCTCGTTCTCACTATCACATAACCTTCCTCTCTTCGTTCTTACTTTTTATGGAATCTACTTGAGCTGTATACTGAGTGTATAAAAGGTATCGCATTCGACAAATTGTCATTCAGTGTGATCAAGCAATTGAACAACTAAGCAATTAAAAGTAAAATTCGATTCGAAATCAATATGCGTCTTGGACAAAAAATTCCAAATTTCAAAGCGGAAACCACCAAGGGACCCATTAACTTCCACGAATGGCAGGGCAACTCGTGAGTATTCTATACACACATAATTATTGTTTTAAATTTGACTTTTATTCTCGGCACAGCTGGGTTGTTCTCTTCTCCCATCCGTCTGACTTTACTCCCGTTTGCACGACGGAGTTGGGTCGCATTGCCGTTCATCAGCCGGAGTTTGCAAAGAGGAATACAAAATGTTTGGCACACTCTGTGGATGCGTTGGACTCGCATGTAGATTGGGTGAATGACATCAAGTCGTACTGCCTAGATATTCCCGGCGAATTTCCTTATCCCATTATTGCTGATCCCACACGCGATTTGGCTGTCTCCCTGGGCATGCTGGATGAGGACCAAAAGAAGGATCCCGAGATAGCCAAGACAATTCGCGCACTTTTCATCATAAGCCCCGATCATAAGGTGCGCCTCTCCATGTTCTATCCCATGTCCACCGGTCGCAACGTTGAGTAAGTAAATCAATATCTATACAACCATCGGGTCCGCTGCTTATCTCCACTTCTCTACGTATTTCAAGCGAGATCTTACGCACCATTGACTCCCTGCAGCTGACCGATCGCTTAAAGGTGGTTGCCACGCCTGCAAACTGGACTGTGAGTATAACATGAATGGTTTATCACCTTTCAATTTGTAAATGTTATTATTATTGTTATGATTCTTACTGTAGCCCGGCACCAAGGTCATGATTTTGCCTAGTGTAACTGATGAAGATGCCCACAAGCTTTTTCCCAAGGGTTTCGACAAGGTTTCCATGCCATCAGGCGTTAACTATGTCCGCACCACTGAGAACTATTAAAAAATGATAAAGCAATTCAATGATGTTATTTTATATCGAAACTAGTTTATAAACTTAATAGCTAACATTTATATGTTAAAAGGAATTACTTTCATTAAAATTCTTAAATTCGCTATATGAGCGAAATTTATATTTTCTCGGCTCTTAAAAATTTGTCTACAGAGAAATTTGTTGGAAAAAAGTGAGATATAGAGGAGTGCCACAGAAATCGCAAGTTAAATTGAATTGCGCTGAAAGCAATTCGGCGGTGCAACAGAGCTCCGAGTGACGGACTATGCTCCTAAGGGCTGACACTTTCCCAAATTAAATTAGCCAAAGGTTTGTTTAGCAAATTTTTTAATTGTATCATTGCAGAACAAGAGGTTTTTATTTTATTCATATTTAATTTACTTGTATATAAATAGATTTTTAATAAATAAAAAAAAAGCTTTTAATTTCTGGCGCGGTAAACAATAAAAGTAAGTTACTCGGCAGCTCTAACTCTAAAAAGTGTGGCATTGCTGACCTTGACCTCAAAAATCTGAATCGGACCATGTGGCAGCATCAGATTTCAGCGGAGTTGAATCAAAATCAGTAAGCGGTTTGGTCTTTGGTAGGGCGGAATGGAATTGAGGTGAAATTAAAGCGGAAGCGATTTTTGTGGCACCCCTGATAAATTAATATTAGTCTAAATTTGCTAAACTCGTCAAACTAGTAACTATAACTCATAAATTCATGCATATGCAATGTATGTCTATTATTTTATTTCTTATATTTATAACATGCATATGCAATGTATGTCTATTATTTTCTTTTTATACTCGATACCGAAGGTAAAGAGTATATTGGTTTTGTGCAATGTCCGTCATGGTGTCTGTCCGTCCGTATATATGCAAGTTTTTTCCACACCCTTCAAGCTAGAGACTTGAAACAATTCCAATTCTTTTTATCTATGGGATAGTACATTAAAGTGTCAAGATGGGGGCTCTACGATAAATGGGGGGCTGACAAATCGATAAATTCGATAGCTCAAAACCGATAAATCCACATATTTCGCCCATCCTTACAGCTAGAACTACCAAATTTTGTAAGAAGATAGCTACTAGCAACCCCCAAAAAACTGCATCAAGAATTTTGGAGCCACGCCCACCCATTCCGCCCCCAGCCCTCCGCATTTTAAAGTAAAAACATAGTGGCGCAAAGTTAATTTTGGCTATGCCAAGACTATGATACCCTTCACACAGCCAAATCAATGCTCCCCCTATGTTTCGTGCAGTTGTTGGTAATTTTCGCAATATTTTTACTCTTGAGCGTCATTTACTTGTTCGTGGCAACAACAACAATTTGACATGTAGGTACTGAAAGTGCACGACAGAGACAACAATTGATAGTACGATATGGTAAATTTGTATGGTGGCTATGTCGTAGAATGCTCCGATCGAAATGAAATTTCATAGTGAACAAACCCGACATGATCTAAGCAATCTGTAAAGTTTCATCAAGATCGGTTCAGCAGTTTGGCCGGAAATCGTGTTGATATGGTAAATTTGTATGGTGGCTATGTCGTAGAATGCTCCGATCGGGATGAAATTTCATAGTGAACAAACCCGACATGATCTAAGCAATCTGGAAAGTTTCATCAAGATCGGTTCAGCAGTTTGGCCGGAAATCGTGTTGATATGGTAAATTTATATGGTGGCTATATCGTAGAATGCCCGATCGGGATGAAATTTCATAGTGAACAAACCCGACATGATCTAAGCAATCTGTGAAAGTTTCATCAAGATCGGTTCAGCAGTTTGGCCGGAAATCGTGTTGAAACAGACAGACGGACAGACGGACAGACGGACGGACGGACGGAAATCAATTCCTGAGCTCGTCCTGATCATTTTGATATATAGTTTATGGGGTCTCCCATCATTCCTTTAAGGCGTTACAGATTTATGACAAAGTCAATATACCCTGATTCACATGTGAAGGGTATAAACATCATATATCTCCCACAGTTTTTGAGCTATAGCCACCAAATTTGGTGCCAAGATAGGTGATGATGACCCCCCAAAAACTGCAGCAAAAATTTGGATGCCACACCCACCCATACCGCCCCCAGCCCCCCTTTCCCCACCTTTTACAAACTTCGCGCTAGATTCACCAAATTTGGTATGAAGATAGCAATTGACATTTTACAAAGATCTGCATCAAAAGTTTGGATGCCACGCCCGTCCATAAGGCCCCAGCCCCCCTTTCCCCACATTTTACAAACTTTGAGCTAGAGTCACCAAATTTGGTATGAAGATAGCAATTGACATTCCACAAAGATCTGCATCACAAATTTGGATGCCACGCCCACCCATACCGCCCCCAGCCCCCCCTTTCCCAACAAACTTTCAAACTTTGAGCTAGAGTCACCAAATTTGTAAGGAAGATAGCTTGTATCATTCCCATCTGCATCGCAAAATCTTTTAGGCAGCGTACACCCCTGCCGCATCCGTTCCCCTCTGCAGTCAGGCCTCTTTTTACCGGTTTTAATACTGGTATCGAGTATGCCGCAGTCGGTTGCGTCCGACTGCAACGTTTCCTCTTGTTATATTTATAGCGTTGCCTCTTTTAGCATTCAATTCACGCAGCATTGACATTTTGATTGACTGTCTAGTTGACTTGTAAAACTAAGCTTAACTTTGAATTGCGTAAACTAAAAAAAAAACAAAACAAAACCATGCATTTGTTTGTATATTATTGTATATTATACACTCGAATATTCCGCTTGCACTTGTTGGCATGTTCAATATTTTGGCATGTAGTGTGAAGCTTTCGGAAAAGCTTTGCGCTTTGACTTCGAAACGGCTTTAGCGCAGCTGTTTGTGATAAGTACAACAACAGCAATTACAATAACATGCAGAAGCAGCGAAGCCGCTGTCGACATTTCTTTACCTACGCCGTTTTGGCGTTGTTTGTATCTGTCTCCTGAATCAGTTCAATTTGAGCCTGGCGCGCGTTCGTTTCGCTGTCCAGGCAAAATAAAAAAAAATTAAATAAATGTAAACTTAACTTCGTTTCGCTGTTGTTTCTGGTACGTTGTCTCCAAAGCTTTGTTTTTGCATTTCGCCGCCTGCTTCGACTTTTCCGTTAAATTTTTAATTTTTTGACATTTCGTCGCGAGTGCTTCGAATTTACTTCCCTATTTTTGGTGAAAGTGTGCTTGTGTGTGTGTGTATGTGTGCATGTGTGAAAAAGCCAGTAGCAAAAAAAAAAAAAAAATAATAATAAAAAAATGCGTACACACACAGTGCCTAAGTGATCTGATCGTTGATATATGTGTTTATATATATATACATGTACACATATATCTTATCTTATTCTCAATCGATGCCAAAACTAAGAATGTTTAATGTTAAGCGCCTCGTAAAAAGCTTTGTGTCCATGCAGCGAATGCTGCACCAGCAACAAAAAACTAAAACAATAATCAGCCAAAAAGTTTGGTGATCAAAGTTTTGATGGCTATGCGCATTTAAAATATGCTGGAAACATTTCAACCTCCGAAGTAATATGGTTAAGAGCTGAACAGAAGGTAAAATGTTGTCTGCATTCCAAAAAAAACAGAGCCAAAATAAAATAAATTATATATGGTAATGAAAAATTATAAGCAAAGAAGTATATTTTGACTTTGGTTTTTACGATAGTTGTCCTGCCAAGTTGTCCTTTAGGAATCTGTCCCACTTATTTGGCATGCAGATAGCGACTATAGTTGATTGGTTTCTGTGTTTGCTGTCACAGGTAGTAAAAGTTTATTGATTAACTGAAACTGAGAGCCGGTTAAGGGTTCTCCATACACTTAATGAAGTTTTTCAATAAAAATATACTTGCTGTATGGATCGCGTTTTGATTTCAATACTATTATACAACTTTGGTGACTCTCTTAAAATGTTGGAAATGTGTGTGTTTTTATCAATTTGCACCCTTAGGTGTATCGACTTGCTATAGATTTCCCAGACCGCTAGTGGACGGACCGCCTCAATCTTAACACTTTGTCTGACGTAGACAAGCTTTAAGAGTGTCCAAGAAACACGCGAAATGCGGACAGACGGACAGACACCACGACGGACATTGTAAAAACCTTTATTGGTTTTCTCTTAACCTTCGGTATCAAAGTGTGAAAATACTATTATACTAACAGAAATGCCTTTAAGGATACGATACAACACCGTCGTAGGCTCTTGAAGTTATACCATAAGTGTTCATTTAATTTATTAACTAATTGCTCTCAATACTTAGGAAAACTTAAGTTACAATTGTGATATAAAATTTCATTTGAGCTTCTTCTAAATTTTTTTATTTTATTCAATGTAACATAAGCCTGGGGTTACTTAAATCTAAACAATCCCATCGAACAAGCAGTAGTCACAAAATTTTACAAAATGTGGAAACTTTTCTCATATTTAATGACTAAATTAAATTGACACGCTATTTGCCCTTTTGGCTGGCCAAATTATAAAATACCTAAAATGAAACCAACACAAAATTACTCACAATCAAAGGTTCAGCAAATTAATGACAAAGAAATGAATACTTAAATATACATATAATTTAAAGCTTATCAGGGATAATCTTAAGCAAGCCTTGCTGCCAAAAATGATAAAATAGAAAAGTAAGAGTGAAGATAACTAAGATGGAAAGGTAGGGACAGAAATTAGTTAGGTTTTTCGTTTGTTTTATTTTTCAAATTTTTAATATTTATTAACCTACTTAAAGGTTATAAGAAATTTAGATGAAAATTAGTAAACTGCTAGCAGCATAAGATTCAAATATTTATAAATTTATTTTTAGTTTTCTGGTTACCGTTTCTGATGTCCAACCTGCGCAACTTGCGCATTTGCAAATGGAGCTTTATAAAATGTTTATTATACTCTGATACCGAAGGCAAAGATTATATTGCTTTTGTGCAATGTCCGTCATGGTTTCTGACCGTATATATTTGGACTTAGATGATACCAACGATACCAAGCTCCGACTTGTTAAAGCGCGGACCCAAGCATAAAGCGACCCACCTTCCAGATGACACAACACTAAGTTTTTAAGAGAACAAATACGAGTGGCACTATGAATTCAGTGGGAGAGATCTTTATAGATTTTGCTTAAGATCCGAAAAGAGTAATGGCTAGCATAGTTAGAATAACAAGTTTCTTGAGAAGTTGGTAGAAAATTTCTAGTACTTTTGATCGAAACTGCAAAAATAGCTTGGTTGTAATCAAGGAATCAATTTTACGATTGAAAAGTATTACTCTGCGATCAAAGATCTGCACTAAAAATTTGGAAACTACGCCATTAACTGACGCACCCAGCCCTAAAGTCCTACTAATATTATTGAAAATGCTTTAATTATTCTCAGTGTTTTGATAGGCGTTTTTATTCCATTCCCTAATTTTATCTGGATTATGTTGACTATGTATGATATGAATGAAGCCTTTGTCGTTAAAAATGTAGCCTTAGCCTTTTGTCTTTAAACTTACATAAGCTTAATACGCTTATTAATTTCTTCATTTCAGTTATACCAAAAACATTTTATAGACTTAGGCCCAATATCTCAATGTCCGGTTAGTCAACTTATTCTAAGTTTAGTCGAATTTGAGTCTCTCAATATTCGGTTAGGAGTATATGAGAAACAAACTAACCGGAAGGCTGGGTCTTGGTTAAAATTTAAAGCGCGTATAAGTCACGATATATCGATAAGAATCATCGCTAAAGCAAACAGCTGTCCCTTGAATTGTATATTTATTTTGTTATTAAAGAAAAATGGCATCGCACAGCAGAGTTTTTTATATTCATTCAATGGAGACGCAATTTGACGAAACAGAGCCAAGAGTTAATAACTCGATAAGTTATAGGGATAGGGTGAACTATTTCACTGATCTGGATGATGCCAAATTTGTTCAGCGGTTCAGGCTAAAAAAATCTACATGCAAAATCATTCTTGCAAGGAGTGTAGATCAATTGGCTTGCCATAGTAATAGGTTTCTGCCAGGCTTCGTCCTTCTGCTTCCACGTAACGGCGTCGCTCTTCTTGCACTCTAAAATATGCTGATGCGACTCCACTAGTTTCACCAACAAATGCTCCTCAGAAAGCGAAAAGTTTTTCCCACGGAACCGTTTGCATTTAGGCGTGTTCATTTTAATTTTATATTTTATATATTTAAAATATGCAAAATTTGCCAGTCACCAACCAAAACAATAACAAAAAACAGCTGAGCCGCTCGCTATAAATGGCAACGCTGTGTATATATGTGGCAACGCTGTTAAGGCGATAGTTACTTATCGATGAAAGGTTATTTTGGCTTTGAGAAAACCAAACTGTTTTAACTCGACCAGCAAAATAATGCGGCAGTTAGCTAAACGAAAATTTAACCGGACATTGAGATATTGGGCCTTAGTAAACGTTTGTAAAAAAAAATTTTGTAACTCTAGCTCAATAAGCATTCCAGTTTATAAAAGGCGGGAAGGCTGCGAGCGGTAGGAGTGGGCATGGCTACCAAAATTTGAACGAAAACTGTGAAAGATATATGGATTCCTATTTTTAACGAGGCTCACGAGCAGTTGGTTTTTGATGTAATATTTTGGGGGACGTCAACACCTATCTTGGCCCCAAATTTGGTAGCTCTAGCTTAAAAACTGTGGAACTGGGCTGGGGTGGAATCTGTTGACGTGGCTCCAAAATATTTAATGTTTTTTAAGGAACACCAGTAGCTATCTTCTTACTAAATTTGGAAATTCTAACTGTTATGATGTTTATTTTTCAATTTTCAGCTATCAAATTTATCGATTTCCCTGTGTCGAAAAAAGTGCGTTCAAACAGACAGACAGACATCATGACAGACATTGCACAAAACCAATATACTCTTTACCTTATGCTCGATATAATAATAAAGTCATCTAAATATACTAAACAATGTTCTTCAAAAACGTATTCAAGAACTTAAGTCATTAACGTTTCACTTTGAACCTCTTAAAACTAGAGACTTGAAACTTTGCCTATATATTGGGGTGCTACGTCCACTGAGCTGGGAACTCCTCACAATTAACAAAATTTGGTGAAAATACAGCTACTCGAGTCCCTCAAAATATGCAACAAAAAATTTTGATGCCACGCTTACCCCTTCCACCACCGTCATTTTGAAATCGGAAACGCCTACATCTCCCACAGTCTTTGAGCAAGAGTCACAAACTTTGTGACGTCCTGCAAATATCTGCATCTGCCACTGCCAACAGACTCTGTTCAACCTGTTTTAATACTGGTATCAGGGTAATCCGTAGTCAGTCCGACTGCAAGGTTTTCAATTGTTTTAATTAAGACCTGGCAAGATATAAAAGTTACTTAAAGACTGCGAAAAAGGAAAGAGAAGAGAAAGAGAGTGAGATTGAGAGAGACATATAGAAAGAAGAGGAGCATTTAAAGGGGAAAAATGATATAAAAACAATGTGGTTGAAGCAGCAGCAGGTAAAAGAAAGAAGAAGGATCTGAGCGATTATGTGGGGCTTTGAATATGGATTATGCGAGAGTGGGAGCCGGTGGGTTGACGGATTTCCATTGTTCTGGCTGTAGTTGTTTCTGCTGTTGCATAAAGCAGGTCAAGTTTTTCTTATAAAATATTCCAAGTGCTTGACAAGTCGTCAAATTAATAACAACAATATGAACATGAGGCACCATCGTTGCTGAAAGCTGCCACCGGTTGGGTGCGTGGCGCCACAGCGACTTTTGCGGTTTGTTGGGTTGGTGGCATGTGGGCTTTTACAGGCCTTTGGTTAATCTAACCAAACAACAGGCTGCCCAAAGACACACACAAAACAGCCACAACTGACGACTTCTTATGGGACACTGTTGGACAAAGAACAATAATACCGAAAGACCCTAATAAAAGTAAAACAAAACAAAAATTTTTGTCTTGAATGTCCTAATGTGCCGACTAATAAATGCACTTTCTGAATGGATTTTTAAATAAATGAGTCCAGCTCGCTATTTACTAAATATTACTTGCTGAGTAATTTAAATTCGAGTTCCTTTTATTTCGAATAAAAGAATAAAGTTGTAAACTAATTAAATATGTAGATTTGAGCTTTATAAAGCTATACGTTTTTATACCCTGAACCCATAAAATGGGTAAAAAGGGTATAATGGTTTTGTGCAAAAGTATGTAAAAGGCTGAAGGAAACATCTCCGACCCCATAAAGTATATAGATTCTTGATCAGCATCAACAGCCGAGACGATATAGCCATGTCCGTCTGTCCGTCCGTCTGTCTGTCCGTCCGTCTGTCCGTCTGTATGAACGCGTGGATCTCAGAGACTACAAGAGCTAGAGACTTCAGATTTTGTATATAAGTTCTCCTATACCATAAGCAGAACAAGTTTGATTCAAATTATCGATAACTATTCTGGTTTTCGATATACACATGCAATCGATAACAAAAAATATCGAATTTGGAAAATGTAAATATAAGGGTTGAAATAATGGGTAACGTCCAAATCGGTTAAGAAACACAGGAGATATCGAATTTAAACGATTGAAGTTAAGTCAGTATATCAAAGTCTTATATAAATTCAATACATTTATTGCAACTGGGTTCAGGGTATCTTCTAGTCGGGCTCTCCCGACTAGAGCCATCTTACTTGCTTAATATTTGTTAAGATGACAAGTCATTTTTGTGTCAAACTTTTGTGTCACTAAATTCAACAGATGATTTCTCAGGGAAAAATTATATATTCAAAATTGAACTTGAACATGGCATAAAATATTTGAAAACATTTCCATAACAAATTTTTTTGTTGAGATTTTCGTGTGATGGAAGACAAAATACATATAAAAGGTAATTGGAACGTCTTACACAAATTTGTTTTTCATTTTGTTGAAAAGTGTAGTTTAGTTATAGTACCCCTTGCTAGTTATACCTTTATGCTGACTATTTTATTGCAACGCCATGGGACAGAAGTCGATCATTTCTGTCTCGATTACGCTCACAATGATGATTTGGCTGTTGATGATAATGATTGGGATGATGGTGAGAATTGAGACCAGAACCAAGGGAATAGAAAAAAGGCTTGAAGACAGCAACAGAATCACAAAACGACATTAAAAGCCAAATAACAAAAATTTTACTTTACAGTTGTTGATGAATACTTTAGAAGTGTGATCACAAGAAAATATTATTCTAACCATTCCATTCATTTGGTTTAAGCCCAGAATATAGGTTGAATAGATACAATATGCATAATGGATAGGATAGTTAGAAGACAGATAATGTTTGTGCTGCGTGAAGCACGATAATTTGTTATTCTGCCAGACGGCGTCAAGTCCTGTGAGCACAAAGTAGCCATGTGTCCTTTTCAGTGGGCAGTCTATAAATCAAAATATGCGTTTGCTCTTCGCTCGCAAATGTAATAAAGGCATTAAGATAGGCGGCCAAGAATTATGGTCAAAACTCATTTAGTCTGCTGCTGCTGCTGGCCACACTTAACATGTTACCACCATTTTTATACCCTTAACCCATAAAGTGGGTAAAAAGGGTATAATGGTTTTACGCAAAAGTATGTAATAGGCAGAAGGAAGCATCTCCGACCCCTTAAAGTATATATATTTTTGATCAGCATCAACAGCCGAGACGATACAGCCATGTCCGTCTGTCCGTCCGTCTGTCCGTCTGTATGAACGCGTGGATCTCAGAGACTACAAGAGCTAGAGACTTCAGATTTTGTATATAAGTTCTCCTATACCATAAGCAGAACAAGTTTGTTTCAAATTATCGATAACTATTCTGGTTTCCGATATACACATGGAATCGGTAACAAAAAATATCGAGTTTGGAAAATGTAAATATGAGGGTTGAAATAATGGGTAACGATACAACTTTTCTGAAAATTTCGTCCAAATCGGTTAGGAAACACCGGAGATATCGAATTTAATCGATTGAAGTTAAGTCAGTATATCAAAGTCTTATATAAATTTAATATATTTATTGCAACTGGGTTCAGGGTATCTTCTAGTAGGCTGCCCTTGAACAGCAGCCACAGCCCATTCCCAAGACTATCAAGACACCGCCAATAATAATCCCGGACGTAAAAAATATTAACAACCTTATCAAGACGATCCTCGAACTTATTGGCAAAGATAAGGACTTTTCCTACAAGGCAGGACGAGATGGCAACGTAAGAGTGATGATGGCTGATAAGGAAAACTTCACGGCACTTAAAAATCTCTTGAAAGTACACGGTAAACAAAACCACACCTTCCAGCCACGTGACGAGAGAGCCTACAGAATTGTGGTCAAGGGCCTGCATCACTCAACCGATAAGGAGAGTATTAAAGAGGCAATGTCGGAGCAAGGCCACATTGTGAGAGATCTGCACTATGCCATGAGTTGCAAATCAAAAACACCTATGTCAATATTTTTCATCAACCTGGAGCCAAACAGCAACAACAAAGAGGCATACAAATTTAATTGCCTCTGCAGCTCAATAGTAACAAAGCAGCCCATCAAGTTTAACGACGTGGTGCAATGCTTCCGCTGCCAAGAGTATGGTCACACTCAAAGATATTGCCAACTAGGCCATAGATGCGTCAAATGCAGAGTTGAGCACAGCACAGCGGACTGCAGAAAAAGCAAAGATGACCCGGCCTCTCGCACTCGCACCACCCCTAAACGCAGCCTCTCAGATGCCACGTTCACGAGACCATCGCAAACTGCAACCTTTCCCTCGGTTGACTCAAAGTTCAGCTACGCCTCAATGCTCAGAGGAGATAACAGAGCCCAAAACCAAGCCCCCGAGCCTACTCCTATGCAACCATGTAACCAATTTGAAGCCATGATGACTCGCATGGAAAACTTCATGGATAAAATGTTTGTCCAGATGACACAAATGCTCGCCACGCTAGTCAGCAAACTATGCAAATAAACTACACATCACAATATGGAACGCGAACGGTCCAAATCGATATCCTCCTCCTGTCCGAAACACACCTCGCCGAAAGATAGTATTTTTGTCTCAATGAATATGATCTGATCTACGTCAACTATCCCAACGGAAGCGCCCGTTGCGGTACCGCAATTTTAGTGAAAAGCGGCATCAAGTATCTTGTGCTGCCTGGCTTACAAGAAGACTGGGTCCAGTACGCGCAGATCAGACTGACCAGCCCACCAGGTGACCTCACTGTCGCTGCAGCGTGTGTCCCTCCCAGACACAACGTCAAAGAAGACGACTTTAGCCAACTCTTAGACGGCCTCGGTGCCAGGTTCATCATTGGCGGTGACTTCAACGCCCTATTGGGGCTCCAGAGTCAACAACTCCAATGGGAAAGAGTTGCTAAAGTGCATATGGCGCAAAGGCCTTACTTGCCACTCTTCGGGTGAACCCACAACAGGAACCCCGTGATGTACAAATCCTGGCTGCAACACAGAGTCAGCCCAAATGCCGCACTCGATTCCTCTGAGGGCATTGCCGCGACAATTGAGCACCTTTCGGAGGAAATACACAACGCTGCTGCATTCGCAACAGCCCGGCATAGCAGCACCCCGACACCAACCCCATCAAGAGACCTGCACCACTGGACACCTGAAGTTGCAGAACTTGTCAGAGAAAAAAGTCGTTTCAGGCAGACAGAGCAACTCAAAGAGCTACTGAATTTAAGAAGGAGCGCGCTTGACGAGTTTCTGGAGAGCGTCGAGCCTGGTGACCCCCAGTACCTCTGGAAGGTTACCCTGCGACACAACAATTCCTTCAGTGATTGCACAGGACATAGAGCAAGATATCGCCTCGCTCAAATGCAGCAAGTCACCTGGTTTCGACGGCATCGACGCCATGGAACTTAAGGTGCTACCCCCTAGCTGCACCCAGTTGTTATGCAGAATACTCTATAGATGCATGCAAATTGGGCACTTCCCAACGCAGTGGAAATGCGCGGAAGTGATACTAATACCCAAGCCAGGCAAGCCTGAAAGCAATCTGGCCTCCTATCATCCGAAAAGTTTGCTGGCTATACTCTTCAAATTACTCAAACAAATAAAATTATTTACAAATTATTGCATACTTTTTGGCTGGTCTAAAACTGCTTGTCGAACTTATTTTTGTTTTTAAAAGCATAATTAGGGTATTCAGTAGCTATGCTATGTGCGTAAAGTGTTATATATAATACAGTGTAGCTAGTGAGTGCACTTTTTACGTTTCTTTTGTCGTATTTGTGCTAAGTCAGCTGTTTGCCAATTCGATGACAATACAATCGAAAGTTAAATTGAATTGAGCAATTGATAAGCTGAAAAAAGTTGTTGTTTTCATAAATAATAATTGAAAAACTTTCTTTATTATTCAGAAAATAAATGTTTTTTTATTTATATCAACACTTAAGCATTCTTATATTTTACTTCTAGCTCTAATTTTTGCATTCTATCCTCTTTTCCCAGCTGCAAATTTTTGAATCGAAAATCATTTCGAATTTTTTCTTCCTTTCCACTGTTAAAAACATCAGTTTGGTCTTTTAAATTAATAAATCATAAAATTTACTTACTTTTACAACCAAAACTCGCCTAGTGTGACCTAATTTCACTAATTCAATAATCTCGAAAGCAGCTGTTTTTATAAATAGTCTGGCAACCACTCAATAACACATATAGTACAATAGTAGCAAACATACCCAGGGGCATGTTTGCTGTGTTAAAATGCTTCTGTGTGTTTGTTGTAAAGCTTTCATATAAAACTTTAGCACTTTACGCACATAGCATAGCTACTGAATACCCTAAATGATTAATAAATTCGTTTTATTGCCATGACAAAAATAAAATGGTTATTCGTTAATTTAAATTGACTTAAGATAAAATAGAAATTTAAAGTAGTTGCCAAAATTTTATTATTATGATGCTTGTATAAATTAAATGGAAGAAAACATGGGAAACGCTGCAAATAGGAGCTATTTTTAATACGCTTTTATTAGCTTCACCTGTATGTTTGTAACTCTCAAAAAAGCGAAAATTATGTCATTAATAAATAACAAACCATTTTGGTGCATACTATATTTCAGTTCTGTTCTGTTCTGTTTGCAGAGCACCAAATGTGTACATGAATTTGCAAAACGTTTTCCTAAGAATCAAACTATAAATAAAATTAAAAGACTAATTTAAAAGAAGCTACTCGAGCCGTATGCTCCGCTTGCTAATAACAAACTAGAGAAAGGAAGGGAGCCGGCTAGAGTGACAAATGGCATGCAGCAAAAGGCAACATTTTGGCGGGGACAAACGTAGATTTGTTGTACTAATTAAAAATGCTTAAAGTCCGAAATATTTTATGGCCCAAGTGCAACAAAGCAAACCAAACGCAAAAAGTGAATACCGAAATAGTCGGAAAATTATATAGCGCATGAATCCAGATGTGCATCTGGCCATGATAATAGGTGGGAAGTTTAAGTACATATAAATATATTTTAATGTATATTTGTAATTGCGAAAATATTTCACACAATTCGATAGAAAACGAAACATGTTTTCAAGTGGCAACAACAATTGTTTGCCCGCCCTCTCAGCCAAGCCCTTATGCTAGATAATTTGATTATGCTGCCGTCGAAAATTAAGAGAGAAAAACAAATAATCTTTGTTACGTTGAGGAATAAATTTGATAAAATTGTTATCAGTACAATTGTTTTTTGCCAGCATGTTTGTATACACATTGCTATTTTAAAATTTCAAATTCAGACTTAATGTAGATCTTTAAGAAATTTATCAACGAAACTTGGTGACTTAAGCATCACAGTTGTGCCTTTCGGATCTCGGAACTTCAATTCCACAAAGTAATATTTTATTACATTTTTATACTCGTACACTGAAAAATTAATCAAGTTTTTCCACCTTGAATCAACACTTTTCGGTCTTATTTCTCGTGTAAGACCGAAAAATCTTGAATCAAGTATGAAACGTTCTTAACTGTTTTGAGAATGAAAAGTACTTATTTCGAGATTGTTAATTCTTGAATTAAGAAGCAAAATTCTTAGAATTTGAGGTCTGACAAACTGTAAATACGATTGAAGTGAACTTAAAAACAAGGTGTTAGATCTTGAATTTTAGGATTATTAATTCTTGATTTAAGAACTGACAAATTCACATTTAAAAAAAATAAAAAACGGCAAGTATGCGTACTTTAACGCAGTTAGCCGTGTGAAAGTTGCGTAAGGTTGTAATTTTTATACTCGATACCGAAGGTAAAGAGTATATTGGTTTTGTGCAATGTCCGTCATGGTGTCTGTCCGTCTGTCCGTCTGACCGTCTGTCCGTCCGTATGGTTGCAATTTTTTTCCACACCCTTCAAGCTAGAGACTTGAAACTTTCCAATTCTCTTTATCTATGGGATAGTAAATTAAAGTGTCAAGATGGGGGCTCTACGATAACTGGGGGGCTGGCAAATCGATAAATTCGATAACTCAAAACCGATAAATCCACATATTTCGCACATCCTTACAGCTAGAAGTACCAAATTTGGTAAGAAGATAGCTACTAGCAACTCCCAAAAAACTACATCAAAAATTTTGCAGCCACGCCCGCCCATTCCGCCCCAGCCCCCCCGCATTTTAAAGTCAAAAAGCCTATATCTCCCACAGTTTTTGAGCTATAGCCACCAAATTTGGTGCCAATATAGCTACTAGCAACCCCCTAAAAACTGCATCAAAAGTTTGGATGCCACGCCTACCGATACTGCCCTAGCCGCCCCCATCCACCCCAACGCTTCGTCAAAAACGGGAATGCGTGTATCTTCGAGAGTAGTTTAGCTAGAACCACCAAATTTGGTAGGAAGATAGCTGGCAACGACCCCCAAAAATCGGCATCAAAGTTTTGGTGCCACGCCCTCCATTTTGCCCCCCTTTCCCCACCTTTTACAAACTTTGAGCTAGAGTCACCAAATTTGGTATGAAGATAGCAATTGACATTCCACAAAGATCTGCATCACAAATTTGGATGCCACGCCCACAAATACCACCCCCAGCCCCCCTTTCTCCACTTATTACAAATTTCGAGCTAGAGTCACCAAATTTGGTGTGAAAATAGCAATTGACATTCCACATAGATCTGCATCAAAAATTTGGATGCCACGCCCACCCATACCGCCCCCAGCCCCCCTTTCCCTACATTTTACAAACTTTGAGCTAGAGTCACCAAATTCGGAAGGAATATAGCTGGTGGCATCCCCATCTGCATCGGAGAATCTTTAAGGCAGCGTACACCCCTGCCGCATCCGTACCCCTTTGCAATCAGGCCTCTTTTTACCGGTTTTAATACTGGTATCGAGTATGCCGCAGTCGGTTGCGTCCGACTGCAACGTTTCCACTTGTTTATTAAACAGAAATTCTGACTTCGTGATTCTTAACCCAAGTATGACAATACTTGATTATATGAATTTCTGAAATTCTAAGATTTAGATATAGAGCAGAATAACATTTATACAGCTGCCAATCATTCTCATGCTTATGATAGAAATGTATGAAATTAGAAACAACCATTCCAAATTCATCTGTTTTTGCTTACCGTGAGACGGGGATTTGAACCTTAGATCTCTTGTCAACTGCGTCGAGTGCTTTAACTGTTGAGCCACTTCCTATTACATTTTGGCTGCAGTTAATGTTTATGTTAAGTGAACTTGATTTAGATCAGTTTATTCGGCATTTTTAACACGCTTATATTAGCTTCACTTGTATGTTTGTATGTAACTCTCCTTTGGTGTAAAAGCAAGTGGCTTTTTACTGTCAGTATATCCCACTACCTCAAGTTCGATCGTTGGCCGAGCGGTCTAAGGTGCGGGTCGTCGCTCCCGGACTCACCGATCGTGGGTTTTAATCCCGTCCACGGCCGAAAAAAAATTGTTTTTTTTTTTTTAAATCTGCACCATGTTCATGTTCTCTAGAACTTCCAATTTTTTTTAAATAATTAATAGAACTAAATTTACAATAATGCTATTGACATAAAACTTGAACATGCTTATATTAGCTTCACTTGTATGTATGTGTGTATGTTTTATGTATGTAACTCTCCTTTGGACTAAAAGCAAGTGGCTTATTAAGGTCAGTATATCCCACTACCACAAGTTCGTTCATTGGCCGAGCAGTCTCAGGTCTTCGCTCCCGGACTCACCGATCGTGGGTTCTAATCCCGTCCACGGCCGAAGAAACATTGTTTTTTTTTAGATTTAAAATCTGCACCAAGTTCATGTTCTCTAGAACTTCCAATTTTTTTTTTAATAATTAATAGAACTAAAATTAAAAAAACTAAAAACACGCTTTTATAATACATCGAACTAAAAAGTGAAAAATAAATATAGTTTAAAAAAACTAAAAAACACGCTTTTAGAGCATATCAAACTAAAAAGTTAAAAATAATTTTTCAAATAAGTTTAAAACAATAATAAATGATAAATACTAGCATTATTGTAAAAAAGCGTGGGGCGCTTTGTCCATATTTCTCGTACATCGAGCGCCCAACGCTTTTTTTTACAATAATGCTAGTATTTATCATTTATTATTGTTTTAAACTTATTTGAAAAAATATTTTTAACTTTTTAGTTTGATATGCTCTAAAAGCGTGTTTTTTAGTTTTTTTAAACTATATTTATTATACTAATTAATGACTTTAAAAAAAATAAGAACAAAAATAAACTATATTCATATTATTTTTAAGAAAAAAAAAAAACAATCGTAAAATGCCGCTGAGATTTGAACACGCGACTCGTACTTGATTCAAGAATTTTCGTACTTGATTCGAGTCGTTCTGAGGATCAACTTGATAAAAGTTCACTCAGTACTTGATGTAAGTATTTCGAACTTAGATTGCCGGTCTTAAGTATTTTGGACTTATAATACTTTGAAGCCTCCTTCCGACAAAATTTGGTTTAAAAACTACAACTTTTAAAGAAGAATCAAGATTTTTATTCTTGTAATAAGAACGTTTACTACTTATTAAATTGCCAAGTTTGTTTCAGTTTTATTATAAGAATTTTTAATGTTGGATCAAGATTTATATTCTTATATTAAGAACGTTCAGTACTTAAACAAAATAGGAAATTTTCTAGACCGTTTTAGGGCTGTTTTGAGATTTTTTAAGAAAATGAATTCTTAATTCAAGTACGTTTGGGATTGAATCAAAGTTTTAAATCTTAAAGTACTCGTTAAGTTCGTTTTAGGCTTAATTTAAGATTTCCTAAGTACGGATCGTACTTAAATATTTCAAGTACGAATCCGGATAGTTCCAGATTAAAAATCTTAAATTTAGATCGTCATTTTTTTTCTGTGTATGAACGCAATTTTTTTTCGACTCCCTTCAAACTAGAAACTTAAAACTTTGCTAGTATCTTTATCTATGGCCGGGACAGGTAAAGTGTTAAGATTGGGGTTCTAAGGTTACTGGGGGCTGGCAAATCGATAAATTCGATAACTCAATATCGAAAAATTCTTATATTGCCCACACCCTTATGTGAGAGTTACCAAATTAGGAAGGTAATTGGGTAGGAAGATAGCTACAGGCATCTCTACAAAAATGTTGGATCCACGCCCCCAATTCCACCCCCAGTTCTCCTGCAGTTTGGAATCAGAAACGCATATAACTTCCACAGTTTTTAAGCTATAGCCATAGCTATAGTCTTTAGCTACTATGTGCAGCTTTTTACTCTGGAATCCCTTAATTGTTTAAATATTCGATATGCTTTATGCAAGGTCTTTAACTCAAATTAGGTGCTTAAGACCGTCTACAGACGGTCATCACAGAAAGCAACTTTTCGATATACCCTAAAAGTTAAGAAAAAGATAGCCTTGAACTCTTTCAAATGTACAATTAGTTTTTATACTCGATACCGAAGGTAAAGAGTATATTGGTTTTGTGCAATGTCCGTCATGGTGTCTGTCCGTCTGTCCGTCCGTATGTGTGCAAGTTTTTTCCACACCCTTCAAGCTAGAGACTTGAAACTTTCCAATTCTCTTTATCTATGGGATAGTAAATTAAAGTGTCAAGATGGGGGTTCTACGATAACTGGGGGGCTGGAAAATCGATAAATTCGATAGCCCAAAACCGATAAATCCACATATTTCGCACATCCTTACAGCTAGAAGTACCAAATTTGGTAAGAAGATAGCTATTAGCAACCCCCAAAAAACTGCATAAAAAATTTTGGAGCCACGCCCCCCCATTCCGCCCCCAGCCCCACCGCATTTTAAAGTCAAAAAAGCCTATATCTCCCACAGTTTTTGAGCTATAGCCACCAAATTTGGTGCCAAGATAGGTGATGATGACCCCCTAAAAACTGCACAAAAGTTTGGATGCCACGCCCACCGATACTGCCCTAGCCGCCCCCATCCACCCCAACGCTTCGTCAAAAACGGGATGCGTGTATCTTCCAGAGTTGTGGAGCTAGAGCCTCCAAATTTGGAGTGAAGATAGCTGCTAACGACCCCCAAAAAACTGCATCAAAGTTTTGGAGCCACGCCCACCCATTACGCCCCCAGCCCCCCCACCGCATTTCGAAATCAGAAATGGCTATATCTCCCAAAGTTTTTGAGCTATAGCCACCAAATTTGGTGCCAAGATAGGTGATGATGACCCTCTAAAAACTGCATCAAAAGTTTGGATGCCACGCCCACCAATACTGCCCTAGCCGCCCCCATCCGCCCCAACGCTTCGTCAAAAACGGGAATGCGTGTATCTTCCAGAGTTGTGGAGCTAGAGCCTCCAAATTTGGTATGTAGATAGCTGTTAACGACCCCCAAAAAACTGCATCAAAGTTGTGGAGCCACGCCCCCCCCTTCCCCACTTTTTACAATTTTCGAGCTAGAGTCACCAAATTTGGTATGAAGATAGCAATTGACATTCCACATAGATCTGCATCAAAAATTTGGATGCCTCGCCCACCCATACCGCCCCCAGCCCCCCTTTCCCCACTTTTTACAAACTTCGGGCTAGAGTCAACAATTTTGGTATGTAGATAGCAATTGACATTCCACATAGATCTGCATCAAAAATTTGGATGCCCCGCCCACCCATACCGCCCCCAGCCCCCCTTTCCCCACTTTTCACAAACTTCGAGCTAGAGTCACCAAATTTGGTATCAAGATAGCAATTGACATTCCACATAGATCTGCATCAAAAATTTGGATGCCTCGCCCACCTATACCGCCCCCAGCCCCCCTTTCCCCACTTTTTACAATTTTCGAGCTAGAGTCACCAAATTTGGTATGAAGATAGCAATTGACATTTAACAAAGATCTGCAACAAAAATGTTGATGCCACGCCCACCCATACCGCCCCCAGCCCCCCTTTCCCTACATTTTACAAACTTTGAGCTAGAGTCACCAAATTCGGAAGGAATATAGCTGGTGGCATCCCCATCTGCATCGGAGAATCTTTAAGGCAGCGTACACCCCTGCCGCATCCGTACCCCTTTGCAATCAGGCCTCTTTTTACCGGTTTTAATACTGGTATCGAGTATGCCGCAGTCGGTTGCGTCCGACTGCAACGTTTCCACTTGTTTATTACTTAATTAGTTCTCATTTTCTTTCACTATCCAGCATGACCATGACCAAGGGCTTAAGAGCAGTTAACAATAAACTTTCGTTACCAAAGTGATATAGCAATAATAGTAAACTGCAAGTGAAATTGAATTGCGTATTGCGTATTGCAAGAGCCACGCAGTCAAAACTGTTAAGAGAAAAAAAAGGAAAGATAAGAGGACGCACAGAGTGAGGCGCCAAGCTGCAAGGTGCCTAAGTGCCAGACTATCGCCAATCTGTGGACACGCTTACGTTTGCCACGGCCCAATCGGGCCAGTGGCGGCGGCTATCTACTGACGAGCACAGGTGCAACCCGTGAGGATGAGAGTTTCCAGGGCGTCACAGGATGCAGGAAGCGGCCTGAAGTGGCTACTGAATATTGGAGGCAATGGGATGGCACCCAAGCTGCCGCAACTGGCAAAGAATGTTTAATTAATGTGACGGACTTTAGTGATTTTCAAGCCGCAGTGGTGACAACAACAGAAACTGTGCAAGAGGATTCGCTCACATCTGCATTGCGAGTACCCAACATCAACAATTCGAACAACACCATCAGCAACAACATCAGCAATCACAACAATATGTCACGCATTTTACAATCTCGGTATCGCTTTCGTGACCTGCTGCTAGGCGATTTCTCTTTTAACGATGATGGCGAAAGGTAAGTGAAGTAAAGTTCTAAGCTTGTACAAATTGAGCCAAGTTTTTTTATACCCTTAACCCATAAAATGGGTAAATAAGGGTATAATGGTTTTGTGCAAAAGTATGTAACAGGCAGAAGGAAGCATCTCCGACCCCATAAAGTATATATATTCTTGATCAGCATCAACAGCCGAGACGATATAGCCATATCCGTCTGTCTGTCTGTATGAACGCGTGGATCTCAGAGACTACAAGAGTTAGAGACTTCAGATTTGGGATATAAGTTCTCCTAAACCATGAGCAAAACAAGTTTGCTTCAAATTATCGATAACTATTCTGGTTTCCGATATACACATAATATCGATAACAAAAAAATATCGAATTTGGAAAATCTAAAAATGAGGTTTGAAGTAATGGGTAACGATGGAACTTTTCTGAAAATTTCGTCCAAATCGGTTAGGAAACACCGGAGATATCGAGCTTAATCGATTGAAGCTAAGTCAGTATACCAAAGTTTTATATAAATTTAATTTATTTATTGCAACTGGGTTCAGGGTATCTTCTAGTCGGGCTCTCCCGACTGGAGTTTTCTTACTTGTTTAGATGTGTAAAGAGTGATATTTCACATACTGAAATAAATATGCATGCAATATGCAAAGCATATTAAGCGCTTTAAGTTTTGAAAAAGTATAAGATTAAAGTATGTATAAGTAAAAGTTATATTTGATGAACCTAAAAAATGGCAGCGTAGCAAAGAAAAAAATATGTTACTTACAAGATAACATTTGTATTTTCTTAAAAAATATATTTCTATAAATTTAAATAATACTATGAATCACTAAAAAATTAATAAATGCTTTAATATAACTAGCTATTTTTTTTTAATTGCTTCGCCTCTTATTTTTTGTTCCGTCTGCATTTCTCAAGAGATTATAAAATATTCGGCTAAGTGAACAAAGCCCTTATTCTTTGCTTTGCTCTTTTATACTATACCGAAGGTAAAGAGTATACTGGTTTTGTGCAATGTCCGTCATGGTGTCTGTCCGTCCGTATGGTTGCAAGTTTTTTCCACGCCCTTCAAGCTAGAGACGTGAAACTTTCCAATTCTCTTTATCTATGGGATAGTAAATTAAAGTGTCAAGATGGGGGTTCTACGATAACTGGGGGGGGCTGGCAAATCGATAAATTCGATAACTCAAAACCGATAAATCCACATATTTTGCACATCCTTACAGCTAGAACTACCAAATTTTGTAAGAAGATAGCTACTAGCAACTCCCAAAAAACTACATCAAAAATTTTGGAGCCACGCCCGCCCATTCCGCCCCCAGCCCCCCCGCATTTTAAAGTCAAAAAAGCCTATATCTCCCACAGTTTTTGAGCTAAAGCCACCAAATTTGGTGCCAAGATAGGTAATGATGACCCCCCAAAAATACTGCCCTAGCCGCCCCCATGCACCCCAACGCTTCGTCAAAAACGGGAATGCGTGTATCTTCCAGAGATGTGGAGCTCGATCTACCAAATTTGGTAGGAAGATAGCTGGCAGCGACCCCCAAAAATCTGCATCAAAGTTTTGGAGCCACGCCCTCCATTTTGCCCCCCTTTCCCCACTTTTTAAAATTTTCGAGCTAGAGACACCAAATTTGGTATGAAGATAGCAATTGACATTTCACAAAGATTTGCACCACAAATTTGGATGCCACGCCCACCCATACCGCCCCCAGCCCCCCTTTCCCAACAAACTTACAAACTTTGAGCTAGAGTCACAAAATTTGGTATGAAGATAGCAATTGACATTTCACAAAGATCTGCATCAAAAATTTTCAGGGACCGTAATCATTATAAGTTTTACTTTAAAAATTATTAAATAATGATTATTTTTTATTTATATTCATTTACTCACAAAATATTGATTAATTTTGAGTTATACTTACAACTCAATCAATAATCATTATTTTTTATCAAAAAAATAAAGCTCATGAAATAATGATTATTCTCTGAGTTTTATTTTTTGCTCAAAAATAAAACTCAAGTTGTTATTTCGACCTTTTCTTAGGGAATAATCCTAAACATGATATATATTCCTAGTCAGTAAATCAAGACAAACCATAACAATCCATTTTTAAATTAAAAAAAAATCTCATTTGCTCTTAAATATCACTGAAAAAAATTTGTATATACATTTGAATTTGAAGTTTGCACTTAAAGTTGTGTGCAAAGAACCATTTTGTCCACATATCCATATTAAATTAACGATTTTAATATTAATCATTGCACTATGACCTGTACTCATTTTGTGTTGTGCGTAAAGTAATTGCCATACAAACATTTTCTTTTAGTGCAGTCTCTTTTACAGAAAAACAACAAAATACATTGACTAGGAATATATATCATGTTTAGGATTATTCCCTAAGAAAAGGTCGAAATAACAACTTGAGTTTTATTTTTGAGCAAAAAATAAAACTCAAAGAATAATCATTATTTCATGAGCTTTATTTTTTGATAAAAAATAATGATTATTGATTGAGTTGTAAGTATAACTCAAAATTAATCCATATTTTGTGAGTAAATCTATAAAAATTGAAAAATTTTAAATCATGGTGAAAATGCATAAATGAGCCTTAAAGATTAATATTTGTATATTTCTCGCTGTCCCAAAGATACCATAAGTGAATGATTTATTTATTCAAAAAAAAAAAAATAATCATTATTTGCAGTCCCTGAAAATTTTGATGCCACAACTACCCATACCGCCCCAGCCCCCTCTTTCCCCACCTTTTACAAACTTCGAGCTAGAGTCACCAAATTTGGAAAGAAGATAGCTGGTGGCATCCCCATCTGCATCGGAGAATCTTTAAGGCAGCGTACACCCCTGCCCCATCCGTACCCCTTTGCAATCGGGCCTCTTTTTACCGGTTTTAATACTGGTATCGAGTATGCCGAAGTCGGTTGCATCCGACTGCAACCTTTCCACTTGTTATACTCGATACCGTAGGTTAAGAGTATATTGGTTTTCCACAATTTCCGTCCGTCTGTATGAACGCAACTTTTTTCGATTCCCGTAAAGCTAGTGGCTTGAATCTTTGCAAATATATTTTTCTATGGGCGATAAAAGTAAGGAGATAGCTACTGGCTTCCCCAAAAATGTTGGAATCACGCCAACTCATTCCACGCCCCCTCCCCTCCCCCACGCATTATGGAATCGAAAATTTTTTTATCGTCTTTTTTGAGCTTGAGCTACCAAATTTTGTGCCAAGATATCTGATGAAGTCCCCCAAAAAACAGCATCAACAACTTGCAGGCCATGCCCACTACTTCCGCCTCAGCCGGCCCACCACCTCGTTTAAACCGGATGTGCGTGTATCTTCCAAAGTTTTTGAGCTAAATTCACCAAAATTGGTGGCAATATAGCTAGTGGCATTCCCCAAAGATCTGCATAAAATTATCTTTGAACACGACGTACAACCCCTGACGCAGCCATACTCCCTTTTGCAACCAGGCCTCATTGAAACCGTTTTTTATACTGCTATCAGAATATACTGCAGTCGGTATTAAAGTCAATTAAAGTAAAATACATGCTTAAAATAACGGTATTTGCATGAACTAACTGCACTAGTACATAGTTAATGCCATTCGCCAGCAAATCGATGCATCGATTTTCACTTGACATGATTGCAGGACCCCACAGCCTGATTGCAGGGTATATGGTGGCTTATTGTGAGCATATGGGAGTGTATTTTTGGCTGGACACACGCTCTGATTCAATAGTTGCAAACTTTTGTGCTTAATTATTTACCACCCAAAAATTTGCTAATTTGCCCCCAGCCTGATTGGACTTAAAAGTTACCCCTAGTTATGACCAAAATAGTTGGTGACTCAACATTCAAAGTGCAATCATGAATTCACACCATCGTTCATTTGTCCCCCTATTGTCAACAGCTTATCAAACGAATTGAACTTGTGTAGTAAATACTTTTTTCAAAATATAACTCTTTTATTTTAATATATATGCATGTGTATTTTTGTATATATATAAGGGCACTGATTCAAACTAAATACAAGAGCGATTATTTAGAGCTACAAACAAAAGCCGAATTCGGCTTATATGCACTTTTGTATCCACTTAACCCCATCAACGTCAGCTTAGTTGAATGCATACCCATAAAACTAATCGATACTCACAGATATTGTTTGAATTCTATTACAAAGTGAAATTAAGCACAATGGGGCCTCTACGCAAAAAACTTGTCAGAAATTCACATTTTTATACTCGATACTGAAGGTAAAGAGTATATTGGGTTTGTGCAATGTCCGTCATCTTCTCTTTATCTATGGGATAGTAAATTACAGTGTCAAGATTGGGGTTCTACGATAACTGGGGGGCTGGCAAATCGATAACTCAAAATCACTAGACACATATTTCGCACATCCTTACAGCTATAACTACCAAATTTGGTGAGAAGATAGCTACTGACAACCCCAAAAAAACTGCATCAAATTTTGGAGCCATACCCACTCGTTCCGCCCCAACCCCACAGCAGTTTAAAATCAGAAACGCATATAACTTCCACAGTTTTTGAGCTAGGCGATGATGACCCAAAAAAACTTGAATCAAAGCTTTGGATGCCACGCCCACTCATACTACCCTAGCCGCCCCAAAGTTTCGTTGAAAACGAGAATGCGTATAACTAAGACGGTTTTTGAGATAGAGCTACCAAATTTGGTAGGAAGATACCTGGTAACAATCCCCTAATTTGGATGCCATGCTCACCCATAGCGACCCCAGCCCCGACCCGCCGCTATTGATTTGCGTATATCTTTTGAGCTAGAGTCACTTAATTTGGTATGAAGATAGCTGGTAACGACCCTCGAAGATGTGCATCATCAATTTGGATTCCACGCCTACCCATAACGCCCCCATTCCCCCTTCCCACACCTTTTACAAACTTTGAGCTAGCGTCATTTAATTTGGTTGGAGAATAGCTGGTGGCATCCCCATCTGAATCAGACAATGTTTGAGACAGCGTTCACCCCTTGCGCATCCGTCCACCTTTGCAATAAGGCCTATTTTTTGAACGGTTTTTATACAGATATCGAGTATACCGCAGTCGGTTGCCTCCGACTGCAACGTTTTCACTTGTTTTAATGTAAATGCGATGTACTCGGTATAAGATTAAAATGAGAACTGAGTACATAGCATTTACATTAAAACAAGTGAATACGTTGCAGTCGGAGGCAACCGACTGCGGTATAAGATATAAGTAAGACTATCGATATATGATAATATATAATATATATGATACACCGATTTGATCTTACATCTTACGTAAAGTTCTTTGATTTTTACCCCCAGACCCTATAGATGTTTACACATCAAAATATGTTTATAAATCATAAATATTGTAATTGTAAATATATTGTCTTTAATAAAAAGTCAGTTTGTGTTTAGTTTTAATTTACTTTTCGTTTTATATTTCTTTTATATGTATTTATATTTTCACACTAGCACAAACAGCCTCGGAGATAATCACAACGGAATAGAATAAATTTATCGATAAACTTAACTCGAGTAAGGAGGAGGGCAGTGTGACCGTTTTCATATTTAGTTATGTTAATTTTGGTCATATATTCCAATAATAATTTGAATTATTATTTACTGTAATTTCTTTAAAAGCATCGAGACTTAGATTAATTTTAGTTTACTTGTGTTTTGTACCGAAGGTAAAAGAATAAGGGTTTTGTGCAATGTCAATCAGGGTGTCTGTCCGTCCGTCTGTTCGTATGAACGAAACTTTTTTCGACAACCTTAAAGCTAGAGACTTGAAACTTTGCAAATATCTTGGTCCATGTGTTCGTCAAACAAAGTGTCTAGGTTGAGCGCTACGCCCACTGGAAGGCTGTTGCATCGATAACCAGTCGATTCACCTCCGAGTGCAACTCGATAAACACCCTCATACATATTTCTCAAATTTAAACAGATAGATTTACAAAATTTGCTGGGAAGTTATCTTTTTTGCTTAACTCGAAAATCTGCTCAAAATGTTGGAAGCCACGCCCGCCTCTGTCACCCTAACTCCTTTAATTACGGGAATGCTTATACCTTCCACAGTTTTCCAGCTTGAGTCACCAAATTTAGTAGCTGGAGTCATCCCAACAATATCTGCATCAAAAATTTGTATGCCATCCCTGCCGTCTACGGTCACCAAATTTGGTGGAAAGATAGCTGGTTATTTTCTCCAAATATAGAAGGATAGCTGGTGCCATTCGCCCTAAAACTCCGCCCTACGCCTTAATGCCCTTAAATTTTGGGAATGTTAGTATCTTTCTTTGGTAAAGTCTTCCATAGATATGCATCAATAAATGATTGAAAGCCACGCCCACACCTCCCGCTCCCATACCCACCTTTGCCAACTAACTATTAACCACATGTTTGAATGCTTTACTTTTACATAAATCAAGAAGTCAAAGAATTTAAAGGGTATAATTTCAGTTGTCAGATTAAAACAGGAAACTTAAAGCCAACATTCTATTGTTTAACCGAACGCGTGAAGCCTTTGAACAGGAAATATGTATAATAAAACCATTATGTAAAACTTATAAGACCGGCTCTAAATTATTGTTCGAGTTCGATCAAAGACCCTTGAATAACAAGATATTGCAATTGGTAAGAAAAGCTTTGTCTCAGGGGTTCGCCTCAGAAATATTTCAAATGGTTATCCGTACAGAACAACAAAAGCAGTAAGCCATAAGTGTGAGGGACCGCGGTAGCGGATAGCATGTGCTGCCGTTTTTGTTTATGTTTCACTTGCACTCAGCGGCCCGTCAAGTGTACGACAAGCGGCAGGCCAGCGGCAACCAAGAACGGTAAAAATTTTTCACTGTATGTGTCACTTCTTGCTGGGCCTGCTTGTCTAGAATTTTGTTATTTTCATATTTTGGTTTTTTCTGTGTCGGCAAATGACATCGACAAGTGCACTACAGAATACACTTTCGAAATTTGAGTGCATCGCTGCATAAATTGCCATGGCATAATTTGTGTCTAGTGTCATAGTGTCAAAAAAAGGAAAGAGTATGAACGACCAGCAATTGCTAAACTGAAATTTTACTGTTTGTGTACATCTATGCATACACAGCACCCTTAAATGTGAGTGTGGCAATTGTATATCGTTTATTGACCCGTCTCAGCTACATATACATACATAAAGAGTAGAATCCGGTTATAACGACTTTCAAGGGACCAACGATTTTACGTCGTTAAACCCGGAAGACGCTCTAACCGAAAGGAGCAAAAAGGTAAACCTCCTAGGGAGGCTCCGAAAAGTGTCCCAAAGGAGCATATTTGCGGGAGAAAAGTGCATTTTAAAATACATGAAAAAAGTGTGCTTTGGGAACTCCTTAAATGAGCGATTACGGAGTCCCAAAATGCTGCCTCAGAAAACCCGCAAAGACTCCGTGCGGACTCCTCTTTTCTTCATGTTTTTTTGGAAAGGGACTCCTTAAATCCTTAAATCATCCAAAGATAACCTAGACGGAGTGTTTTGGGATTGGTTTCGGGCTCCGATAATAGTCCGAAGAGGAGTCTCTACGGTTTGCTAAATTTTATTTAAAATGATTTGTTTTTCTTTTAATATTGTATTATTATTTTAACTATTATTATTATTATTTAAATTAAGAAAATTATTTTTATAATATTACTAGTAAGTGGCCCGCTTACTTCGCTGCGCGGATAGTTTATATAAATTTTAGCAACAGAAGATAGATACAAAATAAATAAATTAGAAAATATTTCACAAAATATTTAAGCAAAGTATTTAATATTCTCTTTTCCACGCCACCATTGAGGTAGAGAATATTGTGGTTTCCCCAGTAGGCCTTATCCACTTATTGAATTTAATTTGCAATTATTAACAACTTTAAGAGCTTCTTTATAAACGACATTGGTTGTTTTTCCGTCAGGTGCTAATACAAATAAACTTTTTGGTGAACTGACTCTTGAGCAGGCTACATAAAATTGGCCATGAGAAAAACAATCGTGTCTTAAGTCTAGTCCGGCTAATTTAAGAGTATGTCCCTGTGATTTATTAATTGTTAAGGCAAAGCAAACTTTTAAAGGAAATTGCAATCTTTTAAATTGAATTGGCAATTCAGAATCAGAAGGTATTTATGGAATTCTCGGTATAAAAACCGTTTCCCCTATACCATTGCCAGTAAAGATAATTGCTTCGACAACATTCTTATGAAGGACTTTAACTTGCAATCTTGTACCATTGCACAGTTTTGGCGGTTTCAAGTTGCGAATCAACATTACAGGTGAACCAATCTTTAAAGTTAATTTATGTTGAGGCAGGCCAGCCGGATTTAATGAATTAAGAAAATCGACGGGGTAATGAACTGCATCTTCGATTTCAGTCACAGAATCAATAGAGTTATACATATGTCATTTCTTCACTTTGAAATGATTTTAATAAAAACTCGTTTATTTCCAATGCATTGTCATTTCTCGCAGTCAAAATAGCACGTTCTGAATACCATTCGAGTGATTTTTGAGAGATATTTGTAATATCCGGAAATATTTTTAGAGTTAGCTCTTCAATACTTTTCACAACATGACACAAAGTTGATGGTAAAGTTATTTTGCCATCATGGGTTGGAAATAATCCATTTCCTATTTGAAGAAGCATTTCTGCAAATTCACCAGCTATGCTATCACCTTTTAAGTGCACTCGCATATTCTTCGTTAATGCAATTTTCTGTATTTTGGGCCACAAAATTGAAGATTTTAAGCACGCATTTATTTCATCTGCTCTTGTTCCTCTGGGGATCACTGGAAGAGTTTGTCGAAAATCACCAGCTAAGAGAACAGTTATGCCACCCATTAAGTATTCACTATCTCGAATGTCTTTCAAAGATCGATCTACAGCTTCAAAAGCACCTTTATGGCCCATAGTACACTCATCCCAAACAATAAGCTTGCAATCTTTGAGCACAGCAGCAATATTAGATTGCTTTGAAATTGAGCAATGTGGTGTTTCTAAATGAATCAAATTAAATGGAATCTAAAGTGTAGAATGCGCTGTGCGACCACCATTAAGTAAAGTGGCTGCGATACCGGAAGAAGCAACGGCCAATGCAATTTTTTTACTTTGCCGTACCTTTGCCAATAATAAATTTAAAAGATACGTTTTACCTGTTCCACCAGGTGCATCTAAAAAAAAGGTTTCTCCTTTTTCTGCTTCAACGCTATATAGTATCTTTTCGTATACTTTTTTTTGCTCAGCAGTAAGGAGTAGCTCATTATTAACAACAAAATTATCGCAATTTTCATAATTTGTTTCTCTATGATATTCAATATTTGGAACAATTTCCTCGGATCTAATTGGTAGTGGAAGTCCATAGTAAGTCAAGTTTGGACCACCAATAGACAGTACAATATCTTCAATGTAAATAAGACATTTATTTAATACATTATTCACAATACTTTCATCAATATTTCTGTCTTGTGAAAAATGAAAGGCTCTTAAAATATCTTCTCAGAAACTCTCTTTATAAGTATTCCAAAGTTTAAGAGCATCTGAAATTTGACAAAATACTAACATTATTGCAAAAAGTTCTCTCAGTTTTGTAGGATTTTGACATATGACAGCTTCGGCTATTGTTGAATCCCAGTGCTTATCATCTTACACAATATAGATGCGTTCTTGCAAACTCATCACGTGTGCATAGCTCAAAGAAGGCTAGCAAAGTGGTTTTGGATGTAGTGCTTAATCTGTCAAGTAATTGTTGCGGATTATTGGGGTTAAAATATATCCGTTGACCATTTTCTAAATGAACAGCTAAGTGTGTAATAGCCGGAAAACGTTCATGTATGGGAAATGCAAGGATTCTTCATACCGCTTCTGAGCTACTTATATAACGGCCACTTTCGTACATATTAATTTCATTACGTTGGTCCTCAAGAGTAAATGATGCTTGATCACTGCCCTTGTTAATATATTTACAAATGTATTTAATAGACTTTACAGAACTACATTACTCAACATTTATGTGAGCTTCAAATGTTCTCAATAGTACACAGTTATAAGGCACAACCCAACGATTATCTATGCAATTACCATTTATATTAATTGCATTACCACCATCTTCTATCGATCTTCTACGATATAGCGGGTAACTATCTTTTCCCGTCACAGTTTCTTTAAGTAATTGTCGAGGAAACCTTTTGGTAAATTTTCCATTTTTCATGCATGGCGATTTTTTATTAAATGCACCGCAAGGACCATGAATCATATTTGACTTAACAATGTCAAATAACAAAGGATCCTCATCTGCGTTTGGTATTTCGGCTCAGATAATTTTATCGATTTTATCTGGTCTTATTTTATTTTCTAACCAAAGTAGAATATGTATATGTGGTAAGCCCCGCTTTTGCCATTCCACAGAGTACATGAAACATTGCACGCTTCCAAACAAAGAACCTTTTGTCAATAGTGACATTAAAACTTTAACTTTTAAATGAAAAACTCGAGCTTTAATATCGTGACGATCATGCGGATTTTGAACCGGTAATAAAACACTTTTGATGTCATTCAATTGTGGATTGCATGTGAATGTTATGCAAAGATCTGGTCGCTCATAATGGCGAACATATGTCATAGCATCTTGAGTCTTTTCATGCATATATCGTGCAGAGCTTGTAAAAGAAGACGGTAAAATTACCATCTGACCAAGTTGAGCTGCGTCAAAATCTTGTTGGCCTATTGCATCTTGTAGATGTATATAGCTAACTGCTCTGAGTTTCGCTTGATTGTAGCCAATATAATTTAACCTTTCTGTTTCGATTTTAGCATACATATTAACTAAAAGTTGACTATAAAGGGAACGACAATAAATTAAATGATTTTACTCAGATTGACGAATCATTATTTTATAACTGTAAAAGCTTAACGCAGATATAATTTTTTTGGGTTCCTCCTTTTTAAATAATGGATTCCATTGTGGTATATCCACTGAATAGCCATCTTCGCCATAAGGAAATAGCAAAGGGTACTGTAAGGCATCGTATGATCGATGAACCTCACTTATACGATGTAATTTATAATTATGGCTTTCAATAATAATATTGCGCTTTTCAAATTGCTACAATAACTGCTGCTTCGCTTGATAGAGGTGCATTGTAAAGCCCTTTATGTGCACCAGCGGGTGTTCGATCAGCATGTATAACCAATTTATAGTCTTTGGTACTTGTTTGTATTTTATTGAGAGCCATTTTTAGATCTTTTACATAACGATTATGATGATGAAACATACATTGAAGATCCTTTACTACGCTTAAATCAACATTTGAAATATTTTTGCAACGTTGTTGAGCTTCCTTTTGATCATCACCAACAAAAGAAATTTGAAGAAACTGCATTTCTTCATTTGGCAAAGGTCGGACACTACCAATTAAGTGATACACTTGTCCTTGGACTTTAAAGGTTGACCAACTTTCATTTATAGTTTTTGTACTTCCAAAAGAAGTCATTTGAAAGCAGCTGTTATACTTTCTTATACGATCAATGAAATGATCATGCTTAGGATGTCCACCAATTATTAAGCTTTTAAGTGGATCAGGCAAACTTTCATAATGGGAAAGCTTAACTTTTCCTGCCTTGCAACAGATACCCAAAGGCTCATTTTTCCATTTTAAAGCATTACAATGTTTGCATAACAAATTCATACTACCAAGTTGAGTAATTTTATCTGACTTGTAAGCTATTTCAAAATCATAGTTTAAGCCAGACATGGCTTTAACACTCCATGCACGCAAACGCCTTTCTTGACGTGCATCAGGATTATTAGCCTGATGTCTTCTCACTACAACTCTAATAACATCAGGATTTTTAACACGATATCTTTTTTTATGCTTCTATGCACATACCCCTATTGATATAACTATTTTTTTCAAATGAACGTTTTTTTACCTTTTTTTCTGTTTTGCCGGTGAATCGACTACGTCTTTTAACAGGATTTTTAACATTTTCAGTTATACATTCGCTTGACGTATCAGATTCTTGAGTTAATACTTCCTCTAAAGGAATATAAACATCAAAATGTCCATTCATTAATGGACCGGTTAAACGCAATCTTTTTACAGGATGCATATTATTTCCGAAAGCTTGTAACAAATTTCCATTTTGAAAAACTTGAAAATGTACAGCATAAATTTCTGCTGCTGCTTGAAGCTCACATGCAGTACCATAAGTATTTGAATTTGACATATCGCACTCATATTGTTCAGAAGAGCTATAACACTCTCCATTTAAGTTTAAAATTAAAAATTTGCCAGTTGGTTACAACATGTTCAACAATATTTTGGCGTATGGTGCCATGGAAGCCTTGCCTACCAAATAAAAGGTAGGAAATAAATCTAAAAAGGCAGGCTCCATCACCAATTATAGCAACAACTGAATGCACCAAAACACCACTAATATCTAAAGTTTCAATAGACATATTTTAATTTGGCTATGAGTCAATTGACTTCACTGTAAAACGATTGTTACAACGATACAGCGTCTAATCATAAGCATAAAATTAAATAAAATTGAATATACCAACTTATACTTTTAATAGAATATTCAGACTGCTTAGTTTTATTTGATTTTTAAATGCACTTAAGCAGAGTCTATATAAGTATTATATAACATGCAAAATAGAAGACAACTATAAATATGGTTGCTTCAATTATTAAGTCGAAAATCTACTTAATATTCTTGGTTTTAAAAAACAACAAAAGAAATTATAATACGTTGATCGTTATTTAAATATTTAAATAATAGCAATTAAATATTTTTTATAACTTATCATTACATACGAATTTTAAATGAACGTGTATACATACGTATTTTAAATGAATGTATATTTATATAATACGAAAATCAGAATATTAAAAAACTCACTGATCTAAAAAGAAACTTTCGTTGTTATTATCCTTATCCTTAATATAAACAATATTTAAAAATTCACTGAAACGAAAAGTAACTTTCTTTGTTCACATTAAATATGAACTAAAATGCGCGCTGATCAAGCTCTAAGCCGCTCTTTGTGTTGCAGCATATATTCGCTCAGCTGTGCATGCTGCTTGCAGTGAGTACCATTTACAGTTATATTTCTTCTTCTTTGTTCTTCTCTCTGTTATCTGTGGCTACAAAATATAAGAAAACTTTGTTTTGAAAGCATGCCTAAAATATTACATTATTTTTATACCCTGAACCCATAAAATGGGTAAAAAAGGGTATAATTGATTTGTGCAAAAGTATGTAACAGGCAGAAAGAAGCATCTCCGACCACATAAATCAGCTTCAACAGCCGAGTCCACATGTCTGTTATTTAGAAAATGTAAAAATAGGAGTTAAAACAATAGATAACTTTATAAATGATGTGAAAATTAATAATCCAAATCGGTTAAGAAACACAGGAGATATTTTATATTAAAATGAAGTCAAGAAAAAATCACTTCTGCAATTCATTTCAATACACGGGTTCAGGGTATCTTTTAGTCGGGATTTCTCGACTAAAGCCTTCTTACTTGTTTTCAGATTCGCTCATTCTCGTGTTGTGCTGACAGTCGGCAATTCAACACCTGCATCATGAATTGAGCGCTGCTGGTCCCAAACCCAAAGAAGCAGCTTAAAACTTGAACACGCTCACGCATCGCTCTTCATGTTCGGCGCTAGATGACAAAGTATTTTTAAATCTCGCTCCGATCATGCGCCTTTGTTGTTGGCTATTTCGGCAAACTCTCTTATGTATGCGCGCGCTCTGCAAGTTAGACAAAGAGCGTAGTATCGCTACCTTCTTCGCACGCACTGAATCAACGCAAAACATATCTAAGAGGTAGGGTTATTAAACTATATGATTGACATGCAAAGCGCGCACATAAGATAGAGAGTGAACGTAAATGAGCAACAACAAAGGAGCATGATCGGAGCGAGATTTCAAATTATCTGATTATCATTATGTGAACGCCCTTTGCTTGTTCGAAATTGTATATCAATAATATATCAATAATGTTAGTGTGTTATGTTTTTTCTAAGTTATATAAGCAGCAAGCAGTCGAATCCACCCCCATATTGTTATGTTGTTGTTGTTTTTTTTTTAAATCAATGACACCAACAAAAAGTAGTAGTGCGGGTCCAACAACAACACTTACAACAACAACAAACGCTACTTGGGTCGTAAATCAATTGTCAAAGGCACACAAATTTGAAAAAAAAAATGTGCACTGTGCGAAGTGATACATGTACATAAAATTATAAAAATTATTTTCAAGCGCATTGTTCACTTAATTGTGTATGCACTTATTCATTAAGAAGCGGAAATCCGTTTCTTTTTTGCAAGTGTACGAACCTTTTTTTATGACTTTGCTTGTGCGACGCGGAGGCGTCACTGCGCATTTGTTTTGTTTTTGTATTCTCGCTCGCGATCAAACTCTCAGCTTGTGCGACAATCAGGCGACAGTAGTGGAATGGGTACTTGTTGTAATTGTAATTTGTTTTTTAAAATGGGTAAAAAGTGCTCCAAATCGTATGAGAGGTACTTGAAGGAGTTGTCCAAATAAAAATTCCCTTCTTAGTGCTCACCTCCTACCTGCATGGAAAATTGTGTTAAAATTTCAGCCTTCTAGCTCTTTTCGATTAGGCTATGGCTCTTCCATTATCATCAGGACAAACTCTTTTATATATATAGAGAAGAACAAAAATTAAATGAAAATAGCAAAATAATGAAATAATTAAATAAAAAGAATCAACTCAAAATGAACAATAAATTAAATGAATTAATACTAATTTTTTTCCTTTTTGGAATGACGTTCCTTCGACGTTTGAAACCATTTTTCACTAGCTCTGTTAGGCAGCGTTTACAATGTCAGCTTAGCTTGGATTGAAGCTTTTAAAAATCTGAAGTCCACGCTGGTAGTTTACAATGTCAGCGTGAACAATGCAATCAGCTGATTCGACTCAGCTAACACATTTGCAATGGCGCGAAAATTAAACGATTTGCTTTTCTTACAAAACAATGATTTTATTGTTATATATGCGTTAATATGTACTAAATAAATATTAAATAGTGAATTATATTAACATTTACCTCTGTATTGAGTAAAATAGTGGTAAAAACATTGGAGCTTACGAAGATGCGACACCTATTGACAGCCATTTTGAGTGAAATAGAGGTTAGAGCTTTGGTGCTTTCAAGCACATGTTGCTAATTTCGAAAATGCGACACCTATTGACAGGTTTTAAAACTCCATTTTTGAATAGCTTTTTTCAACTCCAAGCTGAGATGCAAGCGAGACCGGTTACAGATTGGAAATGAGGGAGACAAACTTATGTGAAAAATATGTGTGTCAGACAGGAACAAAACATTTTCCAATCTCACGCTGACATTGTAAACGCTGCCTTAAACTCTTTGCTTGAGCCAACAAATTTTCTGTTAAATGCGCCTAAAATACACCAATGTTAGACCCCTTTTACACGATGAAGTTTTTTCATGAAGTTTTTTTTCATTCTGTTTTAAAACATCTTCGCAAATCTGGTCGCATTTACACGATGATGTTTTTTCATGCAGCATTTTCTTTATAAATGCAACTCTGTTTTAAATTTATGGTCGATAAACATACATCTTTGCCATCGATTGTTTTATTTGTTAACATATAATTGATTTAAGAAGTAACAAGTAAATAAAATGGATTCAGTGAATATTTCTATTAATAATTTCTTAACCAAAACAATGTATTTACTATTGGCGCTAGTATTTGCTTGTGCGATATTTCGTATCGATAACTTTATTATTCACATCAAACACTGTGCAACTCTGTGTTTACATGCAATCGGAATAAGGCAAAGCAAAATGAGAAAAATAAATCACTGCTTCACAAGTCATGAAGCATTGCATGCAGCTGTTACCCCACTACTCCCTTTGCCTACAACAAAAAAAACTTCATGAAAAAACTTCATCGTGTAAAAGGGGTCTAAGACCCCTTTTACACGATGAAGTTTTTTCATGAAGTTTTTTTTGTTGTAGGCAAAGGGAGTAGTGGGGTAACAGCTGCATGCAATGCTTCATGACTTGTGAAGCAGTGATTTATTTTTCTCATTTTGCTTTGCCTTATTCCGATTGCATGTAAACACAGAGTTGCACAGTGTTTGATGTGAATAATAAAGTTATCGATACGAAATATCGCACAAGCAAATACTAGCGCCAATAGTAAATACATTGTTTTGGTTAAGAAATTATTAATAGTATTGTTCACTGAATCCATTTTATTTACTTGTTACTTCTTAAACCAATTATATGTTAACAAATAATACAAGCGATGGCAAAGACGTATGTTTATCGACCATAAATTTAAATCAGAGTTGCATTTACAAAGAAAATGCTGCATGAAAAAACTTCATCGTGTAAATGCGACCAGATTTACGAAGATGTTTTAAAACAGAATGAAAAAAAACTTAATGAAAAAACTTCATCGTGTAAAAGGGGTCTTAGAAGGATAATTCCCGTCTAGCTTGAAAATTTCATCTTCCTAAAAAATGTTTGAGATAAATTAAAATTTAATTTTATATAGAACCAAAGCAAACTAATGTTCCCCCAAGCCCAGTTACTTACCAATTTGTCGCTTAGTTCTGGCGATTTTTTCATATTCTACTCTAGCTTCTCAAACTCCTCGACAGAGTTGAATGGTTTTTTTATAATTGGAATTTCTTTTTTGGGAGTTATTAATTTCTGTGTCATTGAGAGCTCTGTGAGTTGCCGTGAATGCATTTTCTTGTTATTTTCTTCTAAAGTTTCAACTCTAGTAGATAAATCTGAAAAAAATTGAGCATTCGGGTTTAATAAATTCCCTTAAAATAAAATTTTTTAAACTTTACCTTTTATTGACTGCTTCAACTCTACAGTATTTTTTAAAATTTCTTTGAGTATTTCTGTAAAGAGGACGATTTAATTTTTTTTTTTTTTTCAGTTTATTTTGACCATAACTTATCTTACCATTCAGTTCATATCCGCTTGAGATACGATTCGGTTCCAGGGTGGTGTATTTTACGTTAATAGGCATGTTTTCATGGTTATCTTAAAAACAAACCATTTTAGTTATTTTTTTTTTTTGTTTTTTAATTTAATTTAATTTTATTAACGAAATTCTTAGTGCTACAGTATTACTACTATAAATTAAAGCACTAATCACTATTTATACTCGATACCGAAGGTAAAGAGTATATTGGTTTTGTGCAATGTCCGTCATGGTGTCTGTCCGTCTATCCGTCCGTATTGTTGCAAGTTTTTTCCACACCCTTAAAGCTAGAGACTTGAAACTTTCCAATTCTCTTTATCTATGAGATAGTAAATTAAAGTGTCAAGATTGGGGTTCTAAGATAACTGGGGGGCTGGCAAATCGATAAATTCGATAACTCAAAACCGATAAATCCACATATTTCGCACATCCTTACAGCTAGAAGTACCAAATTTGGTAAGAAGATAGCTACTAGCAACCCCCAAAAAACAGCATCAAAAACTTTGGAGCCACGCCCCCCATTCCGCCCCCAGCCCCCCCGCATTTTAAAGTCAAAAAAGCCTAAATCTCCCACAGTTTTTGCACTGCATCAAAAGTTTGGATGCCACGCCCACCGATACTGCCCTAGCCGCCCCCATGCACCCCAACGCTTCGTCAAAAACGGGAATGCGTGTATCTTCCAGAGATGTGGAGCTCGATCTACCAAATTTGGTGGGAAGATAGCTGGTAACGACCCTCAAAAAACTGCATCAATAATTTGGATGCCACGCCCACCCATACCACCCCCTGCCCCCCTTTCCACACTTTTTACAAATTTCGATCTAGAGTCACCAAATTTGGTATGTAGAAAGCAATTGACATTCCACATAGATCTGCATCAAAAATTTGGATGCCACAACTACCCATACCGCCCCCCCTCCTTTCCCCACCTTTTACAAACTTTGAGCTAGAGTCACCAAATTTGGAAAGAAGATAGCTGGTGGCATCCCTATCTGCATTGGAGAATCTTTAAGGCACACCCCTGCCGCATCAGTACCCATTTTTACCGGTTTTAATACTGGTATCGAGTATGCCGCAGTCGGTTGCGTCCGACTGCAACGTTTCCACTTGTTTTTATTTGAAAAAATGTAACTCTTACCATTGTATTCAGATGTATTGTTTGACGAGTTTGACGGCATTTTTTCTACGTTACTTGCGTTAAGAAACATACATATTTATAAAATTAATCATTTTGAAGATGTGTTACGAAAACCAACAAGTTGTTGTTGTGGAGTTGTAAAATCTTTCTTGAACTTTGAGAAACGTTATGTTCAAAGCGTCCGTCACTTAATGTTAGTGATGTTGAACAAAAGAAATGAACCAAACTCGACTTTAACGGCTCGTAAAATAGATCGTCCAGATTTAAGACTTCGTTAGATTGTATAACAATGTGGTTTGTTTTGTTTTCGATTAATTATACCCTTCACACATGTGAAACAGGGTATATTGAGTTTGTCATGAATCTGTAACGCCTTAAAGGAATGATGGGAGACCCCATAAACTATATATCAAAACAAGTGGATACGTTGCAGTCGGACGCAACCGACTGCGGCATACTCGATACCAGTATTAAACCGGTAAAAAGAGGCCTGATTGCAGAGGGGTACGGATGCGGCAGGGGTGTACGCTGCCTTAAAGATTTTCCTATGCAGATGGGGATGCCACAAGCTGTCTTCGTTGCAAATTTGGTGACTAGCTCAAAGTTTGTAAAAGGTGGGGAAAGGGGGGCTGGGGGCAGTATGGGTAGTTGTGGCATCAAAATTTTTGATGCAGATCTTTGTGAAATGTCAATTGCTATCTTCTTACCAAATTTGTTGACTCTAGCTCAAAGTTTGTAAAAAGTGGGGAAAGGGGGGCTGGGGGTGGTATGGGTGGACGTGGCATCCAAATTTTTGATGCAGATGTTTGTGGAATGTCAATTGCTATCTTCATACCAAATTTGGTGACCCTAGCTCAAAGTTTGTAAAAAGTGGGGAAGGGGGGCTGGGGGTGGTATGGGTGGACGTGGCATCCAAATTTTTGATGCAGATGTTTGTGGAATGTCAATTGCTATCTTCATACCAAATTTGGTGACCCTAGCTCAAAGTTTGTGAAAAGTGGGGAAGGGGAGCTGGGGGTGGTATGGGTGGGCATGGCATCCAAATTTTTGATGCAGATCTTTGTGGAATGTCAATTGCTATCTTCATACCAAATTTGGTGACGTAGCTCAAAGTTTGTAAAAGGTAGGGAAAGGGGGGCGTGGCTCCAAAACTTTGATGCAGATTTTTGGGGTCGTTGCCAGCTATCTTCCTACCAAATTTGGTGGTTCTAGCTCCACTACTCTCGAAGATACACGCATTCGGGGGGCTCCAAAATTTTTGATGCAGTTTTTTTTGGGGTTGCTAGTAGCTATCTTCTTACCAAATTTGGTAGTTCTAGCTGTAAGGATGTGCGAAATATGTGGATTTATCGGTTTTGAGTTATCGAATTTCTCGATTTGCCAGCCCCCCAGTTATCGTAGAACCCCCATCTTGACACTTTAATTTACTATCCCATAGATAAAGAGAATTGGAAAGTTTCAAGTCTCTAGCTTGAAGGGTGTGGAAAAAAGTTGCGAACATACAGACGGACAGACGGACGGACACCATGACGGACATTGCACAAACTCAATATACTCTTTACCTTCGGTATCGAGTATAATGATCAGGACGAGCTCAGGAATTGATTTCCGTCCGTCCGTCCGTCTGTCCGTCTGTCTGTTTCAACACGATTTCCGGCCAAACTGCTGAACCGATCTTGATGAAACTTTCACAGATTGCTTAGATCATGTCGGGTTTGTTCACTATGAAATTTCATCCCGCTCGGATCATTCTACGACATAGCCACCATACAAATTGACCATATCGTACTGTTTCAACACGATTTCCGGCAAAACTGCTGAACCGATCTGGATGAAACTTTTACAGATTGCTTAGATCATGTCGGGTTTGTTCACTATGAAATTTCATCCCGCTCGGACCATTCTTCGACATAGCCACCATACAAATTGACCATATCGTACTATCAATTGTTGTTGCTGTCGTGCACTTTCAAGTACCTACATATAGCTCATTTGATTCAAAAGTGGTATAACGCAAAAAATTGTCAAATTGTTGTTGTTGTTTTCGCACACGAACAAGTTAATGACGCTCAAGAGTAAAAATAGGAGCGAAAAAAAAAAATTAATCCATGTGTGAAGGGTATCATAGTCTTGGCATAGCCAAAATAAACTATGCCGCACTTGTTTTATTTTGAAAATGTGCTCTCCTACCATACAGAAATTATTAGGAAAATGAATCCTTTTTTAAAATAGAACTGAAGGGTTGTGTTATCTTAGGACAGTTAATGCTCATTTCTACAATACGATTATAAAACTGGCTGCTTATGTTTGTTCCATTTTTAACCATTTGCTTCAATTTATATAAAAAGCTCTGAAATTTAAACGCGCTAAAGGAATCTAAATTATCTTTGTAAAAAAAAATCTCGTCAGAGAGATGTAGCAAGCAGTGAAAATTATATTTTAGAAAAATTGGGCTGTAATGAGTGGGCAATAATTCCACAAAGCTCTGAAGCAATGCTTTGGCGCAAGCATTTTTCGTTATACAATATTCTGGACTAAGAAGTATTCGAATTCCAACGCTTAAGTGCAGAAAATGTTCATAGCGTGCTCTTGTCAATATGTTTCCAAGTACCACTGCGCCGGTATATAAAATCTAATCTATAAAAAATCGCTCTAGCCCTGATGTTCTTCTAGGCTTCCGGTTAAACTCTTTTGCAACACAATTTTTTAATAACAATAGTTTTTCATTGAGAAGAACTATTTTTCTGTTTTAAGAGAATAATCTTGGCCCTTTTCTTTTATCCATGCCACCATCAAAGTTTTAACGATACCAAGGCAAACTATATGCATATAGTCTAAAGCAAATGTTTTTACTATATTTATTGGAAGCTCTTCAATTTTTAAGGACTCTTGTGATGATTTGTATCACTTTTTGAACGAAATTGTTCGTCAGTGCGTAAAAGCGCCATTTCAGGCTTAAAAATTATTCTATTTTGGCAACTTTCACCCCGCTGGTGACACTTAACGCAACTGAAATAGCCGGAATGACCTTTTACACCAAGCATGTATGAACGCGCCGGTGCATCACATATAAATGCTCTTATTTGCACTTGAAAATGTATAGATTTATAGGTAAAACCATTATATAACAAGTCTTTCATTTCCGTAACGAAGTCTGAAACATATTCATTAACGTTTGGAGGCTTGCTATCACCCACGAAAGCACCAACAGCGAGAACAGGGGAAGAATTATGAACATTTATTAATATAGGCCACACCTGCTGCTTAGAACTTTTAAACAGAGGAAGTCCATCTACATTGACATTTAGTTTAATTGTTTTTTCTGTCAATTTATTTTTTTCAAAGAAATCCGTTAAACTGTCTTTAACACCGTAATGAACCTATTTTCCACTTCCCATGACAACGCAAGGCACTTGCCTTGGAGTTTTTTTTAAGAGAGCGTGATCGGCATTCAAAACACAACCATGGTCACGTAAAATTTTTAAAAGTCGATTAATGGCTGACGCTGAAATATTATACAGTTTGTCAAGAAACACTTTACACACTGCAAAAAAACTGATTAATTCGGCTTTGAATGGTAAATTAATCTACAATGAATTCTGAATTAACTAGTCGAAACCCCGTAACAAAACAATCAATAATTAACAAGCAAATAGATAAAATGCATGTTTACACACTTTTGACACTGTCAAGAAACTGTTTACACAAAGTAATCCATTGTATGGTTTTATATATTTTATAACGCAAAATTAACATAATGAATACATTTAATATTTTGTGTGACCCCCTTAGCATTAATAACATATTGAAGTCGTTTTTTTGTTTTTTTTTTTGTGTTTATTATTTATAAGAAAAGATATGGATATAACAATTTTTACTTAAATAATAAAAAGTGACAATGATATTTTTTTTTTCTTTTTTAATTTGTCTCTACTTATACTTGTTTCAACTTAAATGTTCTTTTTCAGAATTACATATTTAACATTAGCTATATTTCGGAATATTATATTTAATTAGGCTGCGATGAAAAGTAATAAAAAAAACATCGCTTCAAAATTTATAAATAAAAGAGAAGGACTTATGACTATTACAAATATACATGTTGAGAACGAAGACTGATTTAACTTGTAAGCCACAAGCAAATATTTTTAATAGAAATTGATTTTTCTTCATCTCTACGAGATATAGACATATCAAATCTTTTGTTCTGACTTGTAAGTACGTTTGTTTCTATTTGCTTTTTATTTGCTCTTCTGTGTATATGATATAAGATTGAATGTCCATTATTGTTCTGTATGTATCCGTTCTTGTCTAAATAAGGAAATATTGTTGGGGGCGTATAACCCGAGTTAAGGCAGTTATTAAAGTAAAGGTCGCTTTCGTAGAAAGGTGTATTTATTAACGAATTATCTATGGTGTTAAGACACCTTATTATATGAAGCCTCGTCAGGTTAATTATTTGATTATCGATACGTATGATATTTGCAGCGTTATATAAATCTAGATTAGAATGATACTTCAAGTAATTGCTTTTTGGAGATCTGTACATGTGTAGACAAGATCGTAGATATTTTCTTTCACACAGCCTTAATCGTTCCATATATAAAGGAGAAATATTAAACCAAATTGAACATCCATATGTGAGGATGGGTCTTATAAGAGATTGGTACATTATAACTTTAACTCTACTATCTATGTGTTTATTGCTGAACATTTTTCTATAAGCATGAAAAGCCTTTTGGGCTTTGGCAATTTGTTGATTGATATGAGTATTAAAGTACAGAAATCTATCTAAGTAAATGCCTAAGTATTTAACGGTGTTTGATACTGGTATTCTGTTATTCGTAGATCGCGAAATTATCTGGAATTTTTTCCAGTTTTTTCGAACATTATGAGTACAACTGGCAACCGAGGGACGGAAGAGAATACTCTCACATTTGTTTGCATTGATCTTAAGATGCCAATCTGTAGAATATTTCTCAATCGTGTCAAACATTAGTTGTAGATTGTCATTAATTATTTTTATATTGTCGTTTGAATGGTAAATAACAATATCATCCGCAATGGCAATAACGTTGTCTATTTGAGATAACAGATCGTTAATATATAGCGTGAAGAGGATAGGCGCGTTAACAGTACCCTGTTGGAGACCGTTATTGACTGTGTATTCTCTGCTAGTGACATATTGAAGTCGTTTTTTCATAGAATTGACCAACTTAGGTAGGTCATATTCAAGTGGAATTTTGTGCCACTCTTCCAGAATAGCACGTTTTAGTGCGGTGCGGTTTTTGGGCTCCCTTTTGCCAACTTTTTTCTTAAGGTGTGCCCACAAATTTTCTATGGGGTTAAGGTCTGGGCTTTGGGGTGGAGTGACCAATGACCTTGCCGCAGTTATATAACAGCCAAATCCGCACATTAAGCTCCTTATGCTTGGGGTCGTTATCTTGGTCAAAATGAAATTTAGGCTTGTTGTTCTCAATAAACCCAAATTTTTCCGCACTTGCTCTTAAATTTGTCTTTAAAATTTGGAGATATTGCGCAGCATTCATTGTGTTTTCAATAAACGCCAGCTCTCCGACTCCGCTGCTGGATATGCACCCCCACACCATGACTGAAAGCTTACCAAATTTTACAGTGGGAATGACATTTTTGTTATCTAGCGCAGTTAATGGCTTGCGCCATACTCTGTTAGGGCCATTGTTGTAAAACATCATTATTTTTGATTCGTCACAAAATATGACATTGTTCCAATAATCTGCCGGCTGATTAATCATTCGCACTGCAAATGTAAGGCGCTTTTCAATGTTTACTTTTGAAAGTAGCGGCTTCTTCCTTGCAACTCTCGAACTAAACTTATGGCGTAAAATGGTTTGGCGCACTGTTTCATGTGAGACATCTAAGTCACATTCCTCCTTAAGATCGTTGACAAGAGATCGCAAGGATATTTGCGGATTTTGAATTAGTTTTCTTATTATTTTGCGGTCTGCGCGTTGGCTTATTTTTTTTTTTCGGCCACCTCCAATCTTCACCTCAAGCCTGCCTTCGTTTTTTGCGCGACTAAGAACATTGTAAATTGTTTTCCGAGATACAGAAAACATTTTAACTAATTCCGCAACAGATTTGCCCAACTGGTGATTGTAAAAAATCAATTGGTTAACCTCAAAGCTCAATCTTTTGCCTGGCATTTTAATTATTTAATAAAATCAAATTTGTACTGCTCAATCGCCCAAATTTCACAACCAAATGTAAAGGTTGTGCAGATTTAGCATTGCAGTATGTGTCGAAAAAGCAACGATAACGGTAAAGTTCCGTTATTCTTAGAAATGAGAGCAAAAGAGAATCGAAAAAGAAAATGTGTAAACAGTTTCTTGACAGTGTCAAAAGTGTGTAAACATGCATTTTTTCTATTGGCTTGTTAATTATTGATTGTTTTGTAACGGGGTTTCGACTAGTTAATTCAGAATTCATTGTAGATTAATTAACCATCAAAGAAATTTTAAAAATATTAGTTAAAGCCTTTGTTTTTTGCGTTCAAAGCCGAATTAATCAGTTTTTTTTTGCAGTTTGTAAAGTGTTTCTTGACAAACTGTATATAATAGCCCACTCTGCCAAATTTTCACTTAAATTCGACGTGGATTCGTATACCTCAAAATCGTCTGCTTCTTTATCCGAGCTGTCACAATCTTCTCCGTCTGAGCTATCGCTGACAATAAAAGTTTCACTACTTTCCGCAATGCAACCTACGTTATCGTTCATTGAACCTTCATCCAACTCACTAATCACTTCAATTTTACAATTTTTTGTTAACGAAGCTATAATTCTATCAGATTGTTTTTTTACGAGCCTTCGTTTAGACATTGTTAAATAATTTTATTAATTACCCTTAACCGCTTCGAATAACACGTCCAACACAAATAGGCGAAAATTTGCACTGGTAAACTGACGTGAACAACAAAGCAAATCAAAGACTGTTCGATTCCAAGAAATGCAAATGCAAAGAAAAAACAACAAAATAAGAACATGTCACAACATGATTCAGTGCTCCCTGAACGGTACCATGCGGTGCTAGTTTGAGTGCCTTTTCACTCCTACTTCGGAACGCTCCTTAAAAGCTCCTTTTAGGTGACTTTTGAGGGTCTCTTTTCACTCCTACTTCGGAGTGCTCCGCATATGGCTGGCTGGGTAACAGCGTCTTTTGATGCTTAAATTTGTTAGCATTATTTCGCTGTATATTTTTTTCGGCACGTCGCAATATCCGGTTGAATTGTGAAAAATTTCGTCGGTATAAGCGGTTTGTCGCTAAGAGCGGAAACGTGCTAAGCGGAGGGCCTTTCATATAAGTTTGTATGGGGACCAAACAAGTCATCGAGTTTTCGTCGCAATAACCGGACGGACGCTATAAGCAGAGTCGTTATAACCGGATTCTAGTGTATATAATTTGACCATTTATGAAAAAGTTAGAGATATTCATAAAAAATTCATTTAAATTATTATATTTTATTCATTATTTTATTATCCTACTCTAAAATAAATAATATTTGAAAACAAAATAAAAGTAAGGGAGAAGCCCTAATGGTGGACACTATCTCTAAGTCGGACACCCCTCTATTTTGGCGAGTTTTGATGCTAGCGCGGTCTAATTTCTATGATTGATAGCTCTTAGTGCCAGCTTGCTTTATATGTAGTCTACAGGTTTTTATACATAGTTTTGGATACTCCAGAGACAAAAATTAAAATACCGATATTTCGACGTAAGCTTTGTATCTTTTTTACGCGTTTGTAATTGTATTATTTCAAGTTTCAGCAATTCGTTTACTCATGCCCTTTCATAATCTGCAATCCAACATTTGTTCTGTTCAATATTTTGGGTTTTACATTAATTAATGTGAAATTATGTTTATGCGTGCTCATTTTTCGAATGCGCCCCTTCGATGTGCCACACTTTAACACTTATCGATATTTGTATAGACTATCGTATCATTATGTTTCATCTTTAAGGCCTGTAAGCATGAGCCCCGTACAGGTGCCGTACAGTATACATGAGTTTTACGGCTGTAACGACTAGTGTTGAAAAATTCACATATTGTGGCGGTAGGCTAATTGTTTTTTGTAAATAAATCGGAAATGCAACTGTGTTTTGTACACTTGATTTCAAAATAATTATTCGCGCGCTACTTTTGTGTTTCAGTACAGCTAACGCCCTGCTTCTGGCGGTTGCATTTTAGTGAACCCATATTTGATGGGCAGGGCTGAGATTACCAAAGATTATGCTAAACATAACTGAAACCACTCAAAAGACTCAAAGCAAACTCACCTTACTGATCTAAACCCTGCAATAGATCAGTAGCTGTACAATCCAGTTTATATGTTACTTAAATTGTATCTAATTAATTAATTAATATATTTTTATTCAATACTTCTTGCGCAGCATTGACTGCCAAAACAATTAGTATGGCTTTATTGGAACCTGAATTAGGTCAACCTTGTTAATATTATCCGAAAAATGTAAAAGCCGGCTGTTGCTTGACATGTTGTTGCATTTTTTACAACCGTAAATAGCTGCTGAAAGCTATTTACTGCCCGTAGCATTTTAACATAACATTTTAACATTTTCATTGTTCAACACTACCGTACCAGCAGTAGCTAACAGAACTGCAGACCTTAAGGCCTGTACGCATGAGCCCCGTACAGCTCCCGTACAGTATACATGAGTTTTACGGCTGTAACGACAAGTGTTGAAAAATTGACATATTGTAGCGGTAGGCTAATTGTTTTTTTGTAAATAAATCGGAAATGCAACTGTGTTTTGTACACTTGATTTCAAAATAATGATTCGCGCGCTACTTTTGTGTTTGAGTACAGCTAACGCCCTGCTTCTAATAATCTATACCCTGCCATAGATCAGTGGCAGTACAATCCAGTTTATATGTTATTTAAATTTTATCTTATTAATTAATAAATATATTTTTATTCATTACTTCTTGTGCAGCATTGACTGCCAAAACAATAAGTATGGCTCTATTGGAGCCTGAATTAGGTCAACTTTGTTAATATTATCCGAAAAATGTTTAAGCCGGCTCTTGCCCGACATGTTGTTGCATTTTTTACAACCGTAAATAGCTGCTGAAAGCTATTTACTGCCCGTAGCATTTTAACATAACATTTTAACATTTTCATTGTTCAACACTACCGTACCAGCAGTAGCTAACAGAACTGCAGACCTTAAATGTACGTACTGTACTGAAGCTGTACGGGACCATTTTTTTTATATGAAGTTTTTGATGTACGGGAGCTGCACAGGCGTCTGCGTACAGGCCTTAAAATGTAAGTACTGTACTGAAGCTGTACGAGACCATTTTTTTTATATGAAGTTTTTGCTGTACGGGAGCTGTACAGGCGTCTGCGTACAGGCCTTTACTCCAAAATGAACACGGGCGCCACAATGATTTCACCAAGTGAATTAATCGCTGCAATTAAAATGGTTTTAATTGATAAAGAACCCAAAAAAAAAAAAAATGGCAAAAGTGTTTCAAATGCCTCGGACAAACTTAATACGTTATGTACAGCGCTAATATTTCCAGAAGTTATTTTACTTGCGCCAATTGCGATTCTGACGAAGATTCCAATTTCCAACATTAAGTTAAATAAAGAAAAATAGAAAAATGAAATTATTATTTAGTTATAACAAAATTTAAATTTCGCGTCATTTTAATTAGGTATGTGATCAATGTTGAGCGTGCGATACATTAATTGAAACATCGCTTGCGATACTGTTTATTACGAATAATAAATTTTAATAAATGTATAAATTCGTTTGTTTATGATTGTTTAATTGCATAAAATATAAAAACTTAATTAAAAACAATGATTTGGCATTTTATTTTATTTTACTGGGTGGTTTTTCACAATATAAAAGGGGGTGTCCACCATAAGAGCATTCTTTTGAAAATCGTGATTTTGACTTTTTTCATTAAGTGTTATATATCTCTCAAAACATGAATGGAATGTGTATAATGCCTTACACTGATCGATGCGCAATTGAATTATTTCCAACGATACCAACAGTTAAGCTTTACGTTGATTTCTGACAGTTTAATGTCACAAAAACCTTAGGGGTGTCCACCATTAGGGCTTCTCCCTTACTTATTATTTATTTATTTTATAGAAAAAAACAAAATACGAAAAATAACAAAATTCTAGACAAGCAGGCCCAGCAAGAAGTGACACATGCAGTGAGAAATTTTTACCGTTCTTGATTGCCGCTGGCCTGCCGCTTGTCGTACACTTGTCGGGCCGCTGAGTGCAAAGGCAACTGAAACAAAAACGCTATCGTGCTCCCTCACACTCATTGCACAGTTTATTTCTGAGAGCGGAACCCTGAGACGAAATAACTGCAAAGCCTTTTCTTAACAATTGCAATATCTTGTTATTCAAGGGTCTTTGGTTCGATTAAGCACTTTAAACGTTCAGTTGAATGCGGGATGTCAAAAAGAAACAATCAATTTAACTTAAAGTTCACAACAGCATTGTGCTATTAATATGTTAAACAGATATGATGAACACATAATGTCTAGAAGAGCTTACGTCACTTCGTGTGGTCGCTCGATAATGAGCTCAGGTTACAGCCGACAACTAGTAGTTGTCTATTAGTTAAGTTCAAATTAAGCCATTTTTTCGGCTGTGTGAATATATGTGTTTTTGTTACGTTCATAATTACAATTTAATAGCTTTATAAACATGCCAATTACAGCTCACGAGCAGTTTGCTAGACTGAAAAAAACCTTTGGGTAATTGTAAATGTAAATGAAAAGGCAGCATGAGCAGTTCGGGATGCATGCGTTATTTGGCTTTGGGATTTGTAATGCATCTGTATCCATTGCCAGTGCTTGTCTTAGCGAAAGACGCGTTAATAAGCATTAATTAAATAGCTTTATTGATGCATGTTTTTTGTGCTAAGTTTTAAAGCGAAGCAGTCTGCTGTTGCAAACCAGCTGCGATCATGATATTGTAAAGTACTTTGAGCAAGTGCCAGGCTCAGATGAACTCAATCCTTTTCATGTAGCTAAACAAGCAAAGGTATTGGTAGGAATACTGTAACAGCTCTAAAAGCTCGGGGTTTTATTTACCAGATCAGCAAACTGATTAGCTGTCGATTACTGCATAAGCCCAGAGCGAACAAAGATTTTAGCCGCATCTATCGCCAGAATTTGTGAATCACAGCTAAGACATTATAAACTGACGATGCGAATCAGCATGTTGCAGTTGAGATTCAGAAAGCAAGCAACTAAACAACTAAGTTTTACATGCATTTATAGGCCCGTTGAAGTATAGATTCGGAGGAAAATGTTATCAAGCTTATATATTTTGTTAATGTTAAATTTAATATTTAAGACAGCATTAAAAAACATTTTATATTTTCTATTACATTTCGCAAGCGGTTAAGATGTAAGTTTCGTAAATAAAAATTTAAGAGCTTACTAAACTCATAAAAAAATGTACTTCGTATTAATGGGTTGTTATTTTTTAGGGTTTGTGTGCAGCTTTAATATATTTGTGTGTATGAAATTACCCAGATATTGACATGTGTACACGGAATTTTTAAACGATCAGTGTCTTGTTGCTATGATTTTACCTAACACATGTTACACTTTTCCACATATAAATATTTTGTTAGAAGTTTCTTTTAAAAACTACTTTTCAGTATATTTCTTACTTCGAAACCTTCAATTGTATATGACTTTGAAAGAACAAAAATCTATTAGTATTGGAACTCAAGGGCGATCTGTTAACACATGTTTGTTGGTGTGTTTGTAACTGTATTATTGCTATGAGCAAGTTTTCTTAAACAATAATATTTTATTGAATTTGGGTTTACTTTTTGAATTTGGATTCATCATTCGTCAGTTCATTCTATTATTAAGTTATGTTAGTCTGTAAGTGAGTGTGTGTGTGTTTTTTCACAAAAGAATCAATACAGAATTGTACTGGACGAATGATAATTGTTGGATGATATGATACTAAACTATTTTTAGTTATTTCTCAATTGTGTGCTAACGCCAACCTTTACTAATACAAATAATCAAAATATGCAATTATTGCAAATATATTCTATAACTACATATTCACAATAGCACTTATATTTTATTAGGGTATTCAACATTCATCATTCGTCTAGTGCATTTCTGTTTTGCTTATTTTGTGAATGCACACAAACTCATACTTTTTATTATAGCTAAATTTAATTATTGCCAACCCATTATTCTCTATTGTAACTAAATATATTAATAATTGCCCAGAAACCCTGCACCTACAAATAAATAAGCTTGTACTTAATAGTATTTGCTTGTGTGGTTGTTTGTGGGCATAACATTAACAGCATAACCGCATGACTCGACCGTCTCAGTCGGCTGCTTCTATGCAACTAAGCACAAACAAAACAAAGCGAATACAAAGCAACAGACACAGCGTTCGTTAATTCACGAGCGAGACTTCGTCTTTTACGACCACTTTTCTCTGCCGCAACGCCAATACCATCATAGTCGTTTACAAGCAGAGACAATTGTTGTACAACAACCTATTTAAATTTTTGACTGCCTATCTGTGTGAGCTACGGCAGCGAGTTACGGCAGCGTAGAAAGTAAGTAAGTAAGTAAGTAGAAACGTTGCAGTCGAAAGCAACCGACTGCGGTATACTCGATACCAGTACAGACGTAGCTTAGTGAATTTTTTTTTTAAGTTAGAACTTTAAAACTTATCTAGAATTATGTATAACATAATTATATATCAAACTTACATAATTTCGCCGCTCGAATTTGCTCCCGATTAATAATTTCAATCGGTATCCAGGGAACACCACGAGGAGGCCGTCACTACTGTAATGGGGCTCTTATATAATTTTTAGAGCCTTCGGGTCGACTTGAAATAATTGATCAAAAATCATTTCCATGTTCCCCACTTAAAAATACCTTTAATCTTTTTTTTTTAATTTTTTAAAAAATATATACATACATATTTGTAAAAATAAATAAATAAATATTTAAAATATAAAATAAATAAATAATTAAAAATTTGTAAATAATAAGAATAAGTAAATACATAATTAATAAAATATGTATGAATAAATAAAATACGAAAACCACAAACAACAACAATTACTATTCAATCAATATGTTATCAAGGTTTAATGAAATCCCGCTATGACGGCTATACAGTCGAACTTCCTTATAACGAACTTTCATATAACATAAAATTACATGTATTTGCTTCACTAAAATTAAAATTACTGAAATTTATAAATGAAACTACTTAAATCACACAAGTTTGCAAACATTTCTATGTAACGAAATTTCTATATAATGTAGTTTTTTCTTGTCCCCTTCAGATTCGTTATGTGGAAGTTCGACTGTATATTGTTTCGGAAGTTCGCGCGCTGACCCTCCCATTAGAAATATTGAAAAATGCCCAGTCAATATGGGTATCGGATTTTGTCGTTGGTAAATTTAAATCAAGAAGTGAATTATAATACTACCAGAATGAGCTCGCAGACATAAGTTAAAGTCCCCCAAAACTAAGGTATTGCTTTTTAAAAAAGTGAATTGATTGAATAAGCTCTCAAATTCTGTTTTAAATTTGCGCAATGGATAAGACGGACTTTTGTATACTACCAGAACCCTCAATGACTTGTATTTAAACAAAACGTACTCAAAGACATGTGACCCTGAAAAATTCATTTTTAATAAAAACAATAATGCCTCTTTTTGGTCGGTTTCTTGCATTAGGCGAGCAAACTAGTCGCACGACTGTTGAAAAGTCATTTAGTTCATATGTTTCGTTTGAGTATGTGGAAGCCTCAACAAAACATAGAATAGAAGTTTTTTAACATTAGTTGATCGGACGAAATATCACTAAAATGGCAATGCAATTGAATCTCACATGAGTTAAGTATAATATCGAAATGCGTCTTAAGAAGTTTTTCGGAGCGTAAAGTTTGAAGTTGAGTCTCTTGCTTACGCTCAACGTGTGCGGTCGACTTTCAATCTTAGTCATCTGATTATCTCTTCTCTCTCTTCGTTAAAACGTACGGTACACTTGCTAAAAATAGCGAGTCTTATCAGTGTTCTTGCTCAGCATAAACCAAACAACAACCATAAAGCGCCGTATAATACCATCTGGCGGTGCTGCTGCACCTGCCAGCAACAAAATGCCTCGAATTAAAAACAATTCACTGAACAACTGTTCTGTTAACAATCATACAAACTATTATCGTCCCCTACAGACCTTAGAAAACGAGACCACTATTGAAAATGAGCCAGAGGCTGCGGTTAGTGTTAAAATGCCACCAATAACTATCATCAAGCAAACATCAAAGTTTGTCCATAATCTTCTTGCTAATTATCAAATTAGTGAATATTATCTAAAATCAATTTCAATTGGAATCAAAGTATACCTTACATCTGAAGCTGACTTCAATCTTACATGCATTAAACTGAAGGAGAACAACTGTGAATTCTTTACCTACGAGATTAAAAATAACAGGCCTTACAAGGCAGTACTTTCTGGATTAGACAAACAGCCCAGTAAAGAAATCAAAGACATGCTTATAAGTCTTGGCCTCAGCTGCATGGACGTAAAACTTATAGAAAAAACAACAAGGAGCGGTTATAAGCTTATACTGTATATAGTATACTTTTCTCCCAGAAGCATCACCATAAAACAACTACGGGATGACTATTCGCACATAAACCACACCAAAGTTCGTTGGGAATATAAAACGAGGGTTCATAATAAATTAACACAATGTTACAATTGTCAACTTTATGGACATGGAGCCAACCAATGTGAAGTCAAAACATCATGCGCTCACTGTGCTGGAAATCACGCAACCACCAATTGCAAAGACAAAACAGCTGTAACATGTGCTAACTGCAAAGGAAAACACTCCTCTACTGATGTCAACTGCCCGTGCCGACTCTCTTACCAGTCGCTCTTGCTGAAGCGATCGAAGCATGGCATAACCAACCCTAACAATGTCAATAAGCTATACAACTATGCTCCCCCTCCAATATCAAGACGAAATGCCCTACCATTCGCTAAGACTAATGTGCCTCTAAATGGATCTCCAAGCTACAGTCAGGTCATCACGAACGGTTTAAACCAGCCATCAAATCCTGATCTCTTCACTTTTGAAGAAATAACTGCTCTCTCTACAGAACTTATCAGCAAACTCAGTGGCTGCAAAACTAAAAATGATCAATTCAATGTTATCACTGAGCTAGCTTTGAAATATGTATACAAATAGTTCGTCTAACTTTCTTAATATCATGGCATGGAACGCGCGTGCCGTCAACAATAAACGTTTAGAATTAATTAACTTCTTAAATTGTAATAAAATTCATATATGCCTTGTCAGCGAAACATGGCTGACGCAAAATAGCAGATTCTATATTCCTAATTACCTTGTCTATAGAAACGATCGACTTACAACTAGAGGTGGGGGTGTTGCGATTATAGTCAAAAAATCGATTAAGCACACACAGATTCAGAGTATTCCTACGCATTTAATTGAAAATATTGGAATCGAGGTTAGCTTAGACGCCCAAACATCCATCAAAATTTATGCTGTTTACTTTCCCGGCACAACAGCCAAATGCCTGATAAGCCAATGCAACACACAAAACGATAATCGACATACAAAAGACATGTTCAAAGCCGATCTTCTTAAGTTCTCCCGTTTGAATGGCCACTATATTGCAGGGGGGGACCTCAATTGCAGGAACAGACATTGGAACTGCTCCAGAGCGAACTCCTTTGGAAATATGCTTTATGATCTATCGGCACTGGGCAAATTCACTATAATCCACCCCAATGATCCTACTTACATTCCTCCAAGCTATAAAGGAAAACCATCCATCCTTGATCTTTTTCTGACAAGCCAACCCAGGAGACTTTCTCATCCCATTGTACACAATAAACTCTCTTCTGATCACCTGCCAACTATCTGCAAATTAGCTACGGATACTAACGCTGAGTTTGTCCAAACATACCTGCAATATTCTAGGTCAAACTGGAAAAAGTTTAATCTTATCCTTGCTAAATCTATTGAGCCCGACTTAAACGCTTCCAAAAACTTAGACCCAAACCGAGAAATTATTGATATTATGACCGACCAAATCACACAAAAAATTAACCAAGCTATCGAGCACTGCACTCCCAGGAAACAAGTTAAGCTACAAACACGAAAACTTCCAGCTAGAATAGCAGATATCATTGTAACTAGAAACGCTGCTCGGAGGCAATGGATTAGAACAAGACTGCCAATATATAAAGCTAGGATTAACCATCTAAATAGAGTTATAAACCAAGAATTACTTAATTATAATAATACTGTCTGGAGCGAAAAACTATCTAAGCTGGACAATAACTCAAAACCTTTTTGGAAACTCACAAATGTTATCAAAAACAAGAAGCCATACATTCCCTGCATCAACCATGAAGATAAGAATTATACCACTAGTCTAGAAAAAGCAAATATCCTTGCCGACATATTTGAGTCTAAGCATCACATAACAGATACTTACTCTAACAGTGCTACCAAAATGTTAGTACAAAACTCTCTTTCTGAACTTGCGGCTCAGGGTAGTTTCACTAATGGGTCCCCCTTTTCAACTAGTGAAGTCCGCTCTATCATCAAGTCTCTCAAAAACAAAAAATCGCCCGGGTTAGACCAATTACCCAATATTTGTCTTAAAAATCTGCCAGAAAGTGCACTAGAATTTGTAACATTGCTTTATAATAATTGCTTAAAAATCGGATACTTTCCTCTCGCTTGGAAAACTGCCAAAATCATACCAATTGGAAAGCCAGGTAAGCCGCTAAATTCTCCCTTGAGCTATCGTCCGATTAGTCTCCTGTGTGGCTTATCAAAGATATTCGAACGCTTGATCAAGATCAAACTAAACTCCCATCTGGAAGAAAACAACACTCTAACACCAATGCAATATGGTTTCAGAGAGCACTATAACTGTATCTTTCCTCTGGACAAATTGACAAACTTCGTTAAAGCAAAGCTCGCTGAAAAACAGTCCGTTGGACTGGTAACATTGGATTTTGAAGCTGCTTTCGACACGGTGTGGCACGATGGTCTCATCCACAAACTAATTGCCTGTAACACCCCAACATACATAACCCTTATTATAAGAAGCTTTCTGACCGACAGACAATTCCTCGTATATATGAACGAAACTATGTCTAACAAAAAATCCATTTGCGCTGGAGTCCCTCAGGGATCTGTCCTCGGGCCTATACTCTATAATATCTACACCTTCGATTTCCCCAGGACTACACCATGCGATGCATTAATCTTTGCTGATGATACTGCCCTCTACTCTTCTGGCACACACTATAGAAATATTCACACACGTTTGCAACACTCTCTGAACTCCATTTCTGACTACTTTTATAGTTGGAAAATAAAGCTCAATGCTAATAAAACCAAAGCATTATTTTTTTCCAAAAAACGAAAGCCATGTTTTCTACCCACTTCAGATCTCGAACTGAACGGTATAAAAATTTCTTGGGGGGAAAATGTTAAATATTTAGGAATAAGATTAGACAAAAAACTGCTATTTAGTGGCCATATAAGTAATACTATAGACAAAATAAATAAGACTGTTCGTATACTATATCCATTTATAAATCGAAATTCTAAACTCTCAAACAAAAACAAGTTAACAATTTACAAATCTATAATCTTACCAATGATCATGTACGGAGCTGAAATATGGAATACCGCAGCAAATACCCATTTAAGAAAACTCCAAGTTACACAAAATAAAATTCTAAAAATGATTCTAAATTTACCACGATACCACAGAACCATAACGCTGCATGAAATAGCTAATGTTAAAACGATTAATGACCTCATCTCTCGCGCAACCACTAAGTTCACAATCACAAAATCATATTTTGCTCAAGATATGGGCTGACAGGTACTTGGAATACTATTCTTTGTATAGTAATCCCACAAGTGCCTGCTTTTATAGTATTAAATTAGCATTAAGTCATATTGAAAGGTTTTTTCTCTTTCCATTTTCCTTTCCAAAATCAAACAATGTCCAAATAAATTAATAATACAATATAATATCTCAGCTGAAAAGACAAAAATAAAAAAAAAAAAAAAAAAACAAAAAGTCTTAACTCTGTAATTTAAATAAGCTAGCTCTAAGCAAAATATAATTATATGGAAATAAAGCACAAATTGAAATTGAAATTGAAGTTTGAAGTTTCTGATAAACAGCCGAGCCTGCATCAGGTTTTGGTGGATAAAATTCTTCGATTATGTACAAATCAGACGCATTGGTTGCTCTACTACATGATACATATAATGTTTCTCTGCGCATTTTGCTACAAGTGTGGACAACCACTTTGTTATATGTTGCACCCTGACTCTTATAAATTGTAATAGCTTCTGCAGGTACTACAGGAAATTGTTCGCGGTCAATAGTTACTTGCTCGTTGGAATGATATTGAAAACTTTTAATAGTTTTCTAAACTGGTGTCCAAGCAGTTTCTTGACGATGTAAGCATCTAGCTCGAGCATTAACTCCTACAATTTCTTCTAAAAACTTTATCCACAAAATTGATGGTGTGGCTGATCTGAATCCTACTTCCACTAAAGTTCCTGTTGCTCCGTTAACTAATCCATCAGCAGTGTCTACAGTAGCCGTCACCATATACTTTGCTATGGTCTTCAAAATGAGAGAATAGGGTAATCTCTGGGTTTGGGAAGTTTTAAAATCCTGAACAGACTCAAGAATTCGACTCTTGGCAGAGGCATTTAAATGAGCGGCTTTTACAAAGTCTCTAGCATTGGAAATATGATGGTTAGTTGTAATTGAGTTAAGCTTCGTTGTATTGAACCTATTAACTTCGGCGTTGGTTTCAAAAGATGAATATCATCATCTGGAACTTGGTCAATTCTACAAATCCTGTTTTTAAATAAATCTACGTCCTCTGTCGACATTTGACCAGATGCCATATTGTTGAGAGCTATTGCGAAAGGTTGATCATTTCGCTGTCGCATTATCTCTATAATTTCAAAAAACTTAAAACATCCCCAAAGAGAAGACCCAAATAAGGCACTATAAGGGTAATGCGACTCAGAAGTGGATTGAAATATCCAACAATCTCCTATCGGACGTAGTTGTCTAAGATCGCCGAAAACGATCACTGAAATTCCTCCAAATGCAGATTCACGGTTATTGAAAATTTGCTTAAGGCGGGAATCTATAAACGAAAACATTTTTGATCCTACCATTGAGATCTCATCTATGATTAAAACTTTAAGATCAATAAGAATTGATCGACGGCTGTTAAGCAAATCTGCACCCGATTCTTTGAAAGCGGACCCAGACTGATTAATAGGAAGAGAAAAGAAAAAAGAAAGAAAGTGTGGAATCATTGATTCCAAAAGCAGCTTTACCAGTTGGAGCACACAATATGACTTTTGCCAAATCTGGATCACATCCGGGTTTATTATTATAAAATGAAGTTAAGGGCTGGTACAGTGCTGCTATGAGACGAATCTTCCCAACACCAGCGCCCCCACCAACAAACTCATGGAAAACGTTCTTCATATTAACGTTATGAAGAACATGGGAAAAATAAGTGTTTTGCTTTAAATTTAATGATTTTACGAGATCTGCTAAATTTTCAGTTGAAATAAGTGGCGGAAGCTTAAACAGCCGGACGTTTTCTGTTTCTTTAGAGGTGTTATCATTGGCATTCAAATTTAGGACATTCAATTGAGAACTTTTTTCTGGGAAAGCTAGAACTAGTTCTTCATCAAGAACCACTTGATTTTCTAAATTTTCTTCTATACCTTCACCCTCTACAGCACCCCTTAGCGCGTCTTCTAGCATAGTTGGTCTTTCTCTAAATACTACGTAGTTGTCACGTTCGTTGTTAATACGGCCCTCATCTTCCCAATAGTCCGCCTCACAATTCCTGTCAACTAATTCGCATTGCTCTTGCCTCCAATGTGAAAATAACATCACTAACTCTCTAAAATGGTTTTGTCTATCCTAGTGAAGGCTAAAATTCCTATATCTAATTATGCGTGACTTGGACCTTCTTTTAATAAAACCACTTCTATCTTGAAGCGGAAAAGATTCGGAACCCACGACCTCATTTTCTTCGCCATCGTCGCTATCAATGTTATGGTGGGACACTCTACAAAATCAGCTATGGAAATATTTTCAAGATCATAAGGCTGCTGTACATAACGATCTAACAGACCAACTGTAAAAATGTCTGTGGAGTTTTGAGCTAAATTTTGAAGTTGATTGGCCGAACCATTCAAACTCTATTTTCGGGGAGTACTGTGTTAATATAAACATCACAATTACTGGTCTCGGACATACGCAACCCCATGTAATGTAATGTAATGTCGAACGAGGGTGGGCTTGCGCCCTTCAGCACTGCGACCCACAAGGATCTATTGTGCCCCCTTACCACTAGTTCATTTTTAATGTTCTCAGAAACTGAGTCAGACCAGTCTGCGGGAAATGCATCAGGTCCTCCTCTCTGAGAATGTCGTTACCTAACAGCTTTGCTCTATTACGTGCCAGGGCGGGGCAGTTAGTGATTAGGTGTTCGCAACCCCATACAACAGTACACGGCTTCCTTAGCGGAAATCTGAGTGCCAGAAATGAATTTGCCCATTATGTTGAAACTTTTGCTTAAAGGCGCGTTTACAATGTCAGCGTGAGATTGGAAAATGTTTTGCTTCTGTCTGCCACACATATTTTTCACATAAGTTCGTCTCACTCACTCTCAATCTGTAACCGCTTTCGCTTGCATCTCAGCTTGGAGTGGAAAAAAGCTATTCGAAAATTTTGTTTTAAAAGCTGTCAATAGATGGCGTATTTTCGAAATTAGTAACATGTGCTTGAAAGCTCCAAAGTTTTTACCTCTATTTTACTCAATACTGAGGTAAATGATAACAGAATTCACTATTTAATATATATTAAGAACATATTAATGAATGTATAACAATAAAATCATTGTTAAATAAAAAAACAAATCTATAATTTTTGCGCTATTTCACATGTTGTTAGCCGAGTTCGAATCAGCTGATTGCACTGTTCGAATTGCGCTTATGTTGACAATTCTCCTCTTCTACTACAGCAGCAGCAGCAGCAAGAACTGCCTGCGTCATCATGGAATTATAAACTTATAAAATTGCTTGTTTTTTCTCCATTTTTAAAATAACTCCGTTTCAGATTCCGACTTGAATTCACTTTATAAATTTTTGACACAAACATAAAACAAACATCAGCTGTTCATAGCTCATATACAGCTGTTTTACAATTTCGAAATTCGAACATGTTGTTCACGCTGACATTGTAAACTATCAGCGTACATTTCAGATTTTTAAAAGCTTCAATCCAAGCTGACATTGTAAACCCTCCTTAATTGTGTATTTGTGGCGCTGTTGTATTTCATCCACGGCATCGCGCATTAGTTTAGAAATCCCTTCTGTAATTTATTTATGTAATTAATAACCTAACTGCAACATTCACATAGGTCTAATATAAATTGAATGTCAATGTTAGCTCTTTGCATCGCAAGAATATTTTTGTTGTAAGCATTGACTTTTATTGCGTTAAAAGAACGCTTTAGGAATATATGTGGCTTTTTTAACCCAGACCTAATTGCCATTATATATTCCTCGTAAGTGAGGTTGATTTGATCGTGAGATAAAAAATCATCAAAGGAGTCAAATTTCGGCAATGTTTCACGATCAAAAGGAAAATTTAATAAATTTTGAATAGATTAAAGATTTTTGCGATGTGAAGTAGCGAGATCACTTTCGGACAAAGGAAATAAAATTTCTGTTTGGGGCATTGGAGGATATGGAATACCAAAGCGGCATATGCGGGACCCCCTTATTTCCCGCATGCATGAACGCCCATGATTATGCTTTTGGTATTCAATATACTGGCTAAGGTAAACATTTGTCACTTTTGTAGTGACAAATTGGTTGATAAGGTCTATCACGGGTGGAAAGTCAATTTTTGGGGCACCTTTAAACCAAAACATACCGTGGATGTGAGGGGAGCCTCTTTGTTGGAATTCGACTCGCCAATAATATTTGATAACTGGATGACATCCAAAAATCCCGCCTTCTTTTTTCATAAGTTTTAAAATCTGTCTGTCACCGGAACGGCTCTGATCAGCCTTGCTTTTTCAGCAGATTGCAAAGCCGTTGCACTATCTTCGGTTATGTGCTCCTTATCAACATTTCGGTTCAACAGAACAGAACAGTTCACCCCACCTAGTTTCAGCAGCCGACAGAGTGATAAAAAAGGTTGGCAAATCAAATTGTCTTATCAAATCAAATTGCCATTACCTTTTTTTCTCACTTTCCCAGTGAGCTGGAGATGAGCGAATACCCTTTAAAACCCGTTCGCCTTCACCATGAAAAATTAAATTATTTACTAAATCAGCATTAAGTGCATGGGCTGCAGTTGCGCAGAGAGGAGCAGTGTGTTTTCGCAGGCAAATTGAAGTGTTACTTCGGTTCTACAACCTCGTCTATCGTTATTTCTAAGCTCAGATCTAAGTAAAGTAGTGAAACTTTCTAAACACATTTTTTTTGCCATCAAAAGTCGGAAAAGACAATTCTTCATCCTCATCTCCAATCACATCTAGAGGTCGGTGGCCTTCGCCGGTGGCCATTTGAATTCTTTGCATATTCACCTGATCTGCTTGAATTTCGTCTAACAGTGTTTCTTGCCCTCCTGAATTAAGCTGCTCTTCTTCTATGTCTTGTTGGGCCTCCTGATTCTCAGTATTTAAAGCGATTTGATCGAACAAAACTCTGTCGTCATTAGTTGCTAAGAATGGCATATTGTTAGGTGCGGTTGAAAGTGAGGACATTATTTGTTCATTAATAGAAATATTATGCTTCTGATTAAGCTCAGTGGAAACTAAAAAGCGCATGGCATCAATAATTTTAAAGGGTCTAATTGTTCCAATCTACGTTTGAGGTAGAGCTGAACAACCTCAGCTTATGGAATTTTTTGGCAGCCTACCTGATTTTATAGTGCAACTGCATGACTTACAAAACTTGTAGGTACTATCTTCAGAAGGAAATTCTCTCGATAAAAACAAAATCTGTGCTATATATGAATTGTTTTCTTCAATATATTGAGATCTAATCTTGTCAACTTGATGTGGAAACCAAAGCCCCTTGCAGCAAAGTCAAAGTTGGTCAGGGCCTTGTTTAACTATTTTATAAAAAGCACTTATTTTGGAATCTAATTGACAATAGGCTGATCGGGGGTTATTTTGTTGCTCTAACCCACTAGGTTCATGCGCGGCTGCTTCTCTTGCTAGTCTCCTTGTATTTTGCTTATTAGCTGAATTCCTTAATTGCTCAGCTAGCCTACGCAAACGATTGCTACGTATCCGAGCTCTATTTTGCTCTCGCATCTCGGATCTAGCCAGCCTTCTACGATTCTGTTCATAAACTCTGTTATGTTCGTTTTGTTTACGCTTTCTCCTACTGGAACTGTCCACCACTTGCTCCCCCTGACGTTTTTGTTAATTGGTCCGTCTTCGTGCTCGTTGAATTGTATTTTGCCTATGTTTGCTTGTCCTTATATTGTCGTTTTGTCTCCTAGCTGCCCGACGCGATCTGTTCATGTTGCATGTTCGTTCGTGTGCGTGCTCATTGAGTTGTGTTGTGCGTTTGCTCGATTCACCTGATACACCTAATTCTGTTTTTACACGGTTGATTGGTTCCAGAAAAAACCGTGTAAAAAAAGACATTGATCTTATGCAAAAATAGGTTATTGGTTCCTAATCGCTAAAACCTATTAAAATTAGTGAAAAATTAGGATTTTTTAAGAACAAGTATTCATGTTTATTTTATTAAATCACATATATAATGTGTATTTACACAAGCATAATTATTAACGCAAATAATATAAGCACTCTTAGCTCAAAAGTTATGTAAATTATATCTTTGTATGACAATGTCAGGAATTTAAAACAATTCTGTAAAACAGCTACATATGTTGGTAACAAAAAGAATGGACTATTAAATTTTTAAGGTCATCATCTCTTGCGCGTTCGGCATCAACATTTTAAACAGTAAACTCTGTTATGAGCCGTCGTTTGCCAATTGTTGCTACCTCTTTGTTTAATTCTTTTTAACGAGCCATTCAAGAATTCAGCTCACGTTGGAATTGTGCAGCTCTTTCGACATGGAGATCGTTTGTGACGAAATGGTATCCTAATTTATTTGCAAGTTGAAGCTCTTCTTGAATTAAATTTGCAGTAAGTGTAACAGGCTCTTCACTATAACTGCTTTCTATAGAGTCAGCGTGCTATGAGGCACAATGTAAAATTTCATCTTCGCTAAGACCTTGATCAACCAGCAGTTCATCAATGTCGTCAAGTTCCAAGTCATCAAAACCATCCCCACCAAGTGCGTGTGCCAAAGCAATTATATTGAGATATTCGTTTGTATTTGGATCCACAGGATTTTTACTTTTTACACATTCTGGCCAAATTGCTCTTCAACATCCGTTTAAGGTTGATGGTCGTAAATCTGATAATGCTAAAGCAGTATGTGAAACGCAATCTTTAATAGAAAACTTTTTCCAGGCATCAACTACTGCAAGAGTTTTATCCAGAGCTCGTAAGAAACTCTCGAGACTTTCAGACTGTCCGAAAAAAACCACTCTCATTGGGACATAATGCAAAAAGCGAGCGAGAAAACACAAACATTTCTGTTCTTGATCAATGAGTGGAATGCTCAAGCAATGACAGTTTTTTTCGATTTCGTTTTGCTCGTGTCTTCTTAGGAGCGTTTTGGGTGAGCACAATCGCCAAAGTCTCTTTTGCGTATGTATGCGTGTTTTTGTGTATTTTGCTTGGGTGTGTGCGTCGGTTTTCTAGTTTAGTACCAGCCAGCATTTTTAATCGCGGAAGATTCGCAGGCGATTCCCCTGGAAGATAAATTTATCGCGGATGATAATCGCATTCTGATCGCGGAAGACTCAGCTGGGAATGAAAAATATACCCTACGGCGATATCGTCCAAACGGCTCGCAAGCGAATCTTCTTAGACGATTCGCTAATGAGTCGTCCAAACGGCTCGCAAGCGAATCTTCTTAGACGATTCGCTAATGAGTCGTCCAAACGGCTCGCAAGCGAATCTTCTTAGACGATTCGCTAATGAGTCGACTGGACGACTCGCCTGCGAATCTTCCGCGATTAAAAATGCTTGCTGGATTCTCTGTAATAAAAATGAAATTACTGATAAATATTTATTTTGGATGTATTAACATTTATTATTATTATTATGCAATTTTTATTATTTTGTTTTTTTTTTATTATTATTCTTTTCTTTTTCTCTTATTGAGGCGGTCCGTTGCATGCATAAAGTGCTTTTGGAGCACCAAATTCATGGACGATTCGTCGCAGCCGAACTTATTGTGACAAACATCTATAAGACAATAAAGAAAAACTGTATTAAAAATAGGCTATTATTAACTAGTATAATTATTTTACCTTTTAGTAACGAAATGCAGTAGCTTTTCTCAGCGCTTGGCTTGTCTCTTGTGCCCTTCCAAGTAAATTTCGTGGCCAGATTGTCCGAAAGTGTCATTTTCACACCTTATCTGCCTGGGCGAAAACATAATTTAATTATTTCCAATCACTGCACAAAACTACTGTTGAAATAATAACTTTATATTGTCCACAATTAAATAACACCTTTAGTCTGGTTTTAGTATATTTTGTCGCACAACTATTCTTTTCAAAGTTCACGTTAAGAGTGAGAAATCGACGCGTGCAATGAAAACTGTAGTGAACAACAAAATGAAGCGATCCCGTTATTAGAATGTTCTAGAACAAAATATCCCGTTAGCCTGAAAAATTACCAGCATTTAATGCAAAAATCAGTAAATTATCGTCTGAGGCGATTCATCTGCGATTCGCCTAGGATGATAAATATCAAATAAAAACATGAATACAGAAAATCAGTAAATTATCGTCTTGGCGACTCGAGAAGAGTCGCCTAAGAAGATTTTTTTCAAATACAAAAAATGAGTACACAAAATCAGTAAATTATCTTCCTGGCGAATCGCAGAAGAATCGCATCAGACGATTATCGCCAAATAATCATCCAATTGCTGGCTGGGGTATACAAAATTACACACATACATGTATAAGAAAAATACACTTTTTGCTTCCACTTTTAACATTTTGCTCATTTGCGGAGGCTCATTTGATGAGCAACGAAAATTTGTCTCTTCTCAAGTTGTTATTGCACGACTGTTCCGTGTGTTTACTCAATGGAAAATACGAAACAGAGAACACAAGAGATCCGAAAAAAAGTTTTTTGCTCAGAGAGAGACGGAGGGCGCGTTATTATACTCGATACCGAAGGTAAAGAGTATATTGGTTTTGTGCAATGTCCGTCATGGTGTCTGTCCGTCTGTCCGTCCGTATGTATGCAAGTTTTTTCCACACCCTTCAAGCTAGAGACTTGAAACTTTCCAATTCTCTTTATCTATGGGATAGTAAATTAAAGTGTCAAGATGGGGGTTCTACGATAACTGGGGGCGCTGGCAAATCGATAAATTCGATAACTCAAAACCGATAAATCCACATATTTCGCACATCCTTACAGCTAGAAGTACCAAATTTGGTAAGAAGATAGCTATTAGCAACCCCCAAAAAACTGCATCAAAAATTTTGGAGCCACGCCCCCCCATTCCGCCCCCAGCCCCCCCCGCATTTTAAAGTCAAAAAGATTATATCTCCCACAGTTTTTGAGCTATAGCCACCAAATTTGGTGCCAAGATAGGTGATGATGACCCCCTAAAAACTGCACCAAAAGTTAGGATGCCACGCCCACCGATACTGCCCTAGCCGCCCCCATCCACCCCAACGCTTCGTCAAAAACGGGAATGCGTGTATCTTCCAGAGTTGTGGAGCCTCCAAATTTGGTAAGAAGATAGCTGTTAACGACCCCCAAAAAACTGCATCAAAGTTTTGGAGCCACGCCCACCCATTACGCCCCCAGCCCCCCCGCATTTTGAAATCAGAAATGGCTATATCTCCCACAGTTTTTGAGCTAGAGTCACCAAATTTGGTGCCAAGACAGGTGATGATGACCCCCTGAAAACTGCATAAAAAGTTTGGATGCCACGCCCACCGATACTGCCCTAGCCGCCCCCATCCACCCCAACGCTTCGTCAAAAACGGGAATGCGTGTATCTTCCAGAGTTGTGGAGCTAGAGCCACCAAATTTGGTAGGAAGATAGCTGTTAACGACCCCCAAAAATCTGCATCAAAGTTTTGGAGCCACGCTCTCCATTTCGCCCCCCTTTCCCCAATTTTTACAATTTTCGAGCTAGAGTCACCAAATTTGGTATGAAGATAGCAATTGACATTTCAGAAAGATCTGCATCACAAATTTGGATGCCACGCCCACCCATACCGCCCCCAGCCCCCCTTTCCCCATCTTTTACAAACTTCGAGCTAGAGTCACCAAATTTGGTATGTAGATAGCAATTGACATTCCACATAAATCTGCATCAAAAATTTGGATGCCTCGCCCACCCATACCGCCCCCAGCCCCCCTTTCCCCACTTATTACAAATTTCGAGCTAGAGTCACCAAATTTGGTATGAAGATAGCAATTGACATTTCGCAACGATTTGCAACAAAAATTTTGATGCCACAACTACCCATACCGCCCCCAGCCCCCCCCTTTCCCTACATTTTACAAACTTTGAGCTAGAGTCACCAAATTTGGAAGGAATATAGCTGGTGGCATCCCCATCTGCATCGGAGAATCTTTAAGGCAGCGTACACCCCTGCCGCATCCGTACCCCTTTGCAATCAGGCCTCTTTTTACCGGTTTTAATACTGGTATCGAGTATGCCGCAGTCGGTTGCGTCCGACTGCAACGTTTCCACTTGTTTTTTTCTGTCTTTATGCTGAATGGAGGGCAATAAAAGAATGTGTTGAGCGTCATTTGCGAGCTCTGGTTTTATCCTTATCCAAAGTACCCCAAATGTGCTGGAATGTTCGTTTGATGTAGTAGGTTTTAAATGTTTCGATAATTCCTTGGTCCAGTGGTTAGATTAAGGATGTGGTATTCGGTAGCAGGAACAAAACTTGTACATGCCCGGGTACATTGTCTACCAACAGAAGAACTTTAAATTCTAAGCCTTTTTTAAATTGGTTACTGAAGGTAAAGAGTATATTGGTTTTGTGCAATGTCCGTCATGGTGTCTGTCCGTCCGTATGGTTGCAAGTTTTTTCCACACCCTTTAAGCTAGAGACTTGAAAGTTTCCAATTCTCTTTATCTATGGAATAGTAAATTAAAGTGTCAAGATTGGGGTTCCACAATAACTGGGGGGCTTGCAAAACGATAAATTCGATAACTCGAAACCGATAAATCCACATATTTCGCACATCCTTACAGCTAGAACTACCAAATTTGGTAAGAAGATAACTACTAGCAACCCCCAAAAAACTGCATCAAAAATTTTGGAGCCACGCCCACCCATTCCGCCCCCCTTTCCCCAATTTTTAAAATTTTCGAGCTAGAGTCACCAAATTTGGTATGAAGATAGCAATTGACATTCCACAAAGATCTGCAGCAAAAATTTGGATGCTTCACCCACCCATACCACCCCCAGCCCCCCCTTTCCTCACCTTTTACAAACTTTGAGTTAGAGTCACCAAATTTGGTATGAAGATAGCAATTGACATTCCACAAAGATCTGCAGCAAAAATTTGGATGCGACGCCCACCCAATCTGCCCCCATCCTCTCAGCCTCCCTTTCACCACTTTTTAAAACTTTGAGCTAGAGTCACCAAACTTGGAAGGGAGATAGCTGGTGGCATTCCCATCTGCATCGGAGAATCTTTAAGGCAGCGTACACCCCTGCCCCATCCGTACCCCCATGCAGTCAGCCCTCTTTTTACCGGTTTGAATACTGGTAACGAGTATACCGCATTCGGTTGCGTCCGACTGGAACGTTTCCACTTGTTCTTTCATATATTTTCTTGTTTCTGGCACAAATAATTTAATGAACCATTCTGTGACCCATCCGACAATTAGAAAGCGTTACTTCAAAATAAAAATACGACTCGATCTTTTTCAACTTTAAAACCACCAGCACTTTTTTGCGATTTGGCCACATATGTTCTTCTCGACATTTTTCCAAAAAAGACCAGTGTAGTATACACATACATATATCGAGGGTCAACTGTATTCAAAGTACTTGAAATATATTGAAAAGCAACACTTTGTTGCTGCATATAAACATAACGTAAACATTAACCAAAGAACGACACTTTGTTGTTACATAAACATCCAGCCCATTTGATGTGGCTGTAACATGATCGCGCGAGAATGCAGCGGGCACAATCAAAGCCGCGTCAGCATTCTCGCGCTTAGACCGCTCGTGATATATATGTTAATACTCTCGCTCTCCGTCAATTATTCTTAATATATAATGTACTTACATATACGGCTCTAACGCTGACTTCTCTGCTGAAGCAGCGCCAGGCCTTTCAAACTAAACCTTAAGCGCAGACATATTCATTCAATAAAGTGCCTTTCGAAAAGACAGTCGAAGTGTTTCTCTTTAACAAATTCCATAAAGAGACTATTAACAATTCAGTCAAAGTGTTTAAATTTAACCATTTCATGGCGACCGTGACAGCGATCTGTATCGCAGAACAAGTACAGTAAATTACTAAAACAATTAAATACAAACTTGCAATGAAATTATAAAACAGTGAAAAGTGTGGAAAATTTTATAATTACATATTATATATATTTTTTTATTTTTTATTATTTTGTTGTTTTTTAAAATATTTTTTTTTTTATCATGTCTATTAATATTTTTGGTTGATCAGACCAAACTTTCTAGAAAGCTTTTAAATGTTATAAAGTTTTAGTCTATCCTTATGAACTAATTGTTTTTTATTTTTTTATTTTTAATTAAAATATTTTCCCTATCTTCTATTTTTTCTACAGTATAAGGGCCTAAATAAACTGGATCTAGTTTATGCCCTGCTTCATTTCTTAGTGAAACGTTGTCTCCTACTTTAATTTCAAAATCTGAAACTTTCTTATCATAATTAAGTTTCCTATAAGCTTTAGCTTTTTCTAACATAAGTCTAGCTCTTTTATATGCTATTTCTAATTTAAATTTTATTTCTTTAGAGCAGTGGTGTCCAAACTCACACAATGAAAGCGTTGCGCTTGTGTGCGAAGCAGCAAAACACGAAGGCAACGTGAAAAATTTTTTTGCAATGCAGCATAGCGAATGACTGCGCGTTTGACTTTTGAGCTTCAGCCGAACACATGAGTCGAGAGAGCAAATGCAGCCGAACACGCGCATCGTAAGAGAACAAGTTGCCGAGCGTTGTATTTATAGAATACACATATTCTCTCTCTCTATAAACGTGTCGGCTGCTACGCTGCCTTTTCAAATTTTGGACACCACTGCTTTAGAGTAATCATCTATATCAGTGATGGGCAGACGTCGACGTCCAAAATATTTCTAACTCACACGAGGCAGCACGCTGGCAGCGCGAAGCCAGCGCGCTGCCTCGTGTGAGTTAGGTTTTTCGCGCCGACTGCACGAAATCACACGTACGCTATAAGCATTTTTAAAACACGATTGTTCGTTCGTCGTCGGTTGTCGTGCCGAAGCGTGCATTAGATTTAACATTGTACTTTTAGTTGAAGGCGAACTATTGACAAGCAAGCACCACGCAGCGCATTAGAAAAAACACATTTTTACAGTTCGCTCCAAAATGTTTATGCCCGAATGGGAGAATGAATTTTCTTTATAGAAAATGAGGATGGCAAAGCGCAATGCTAGATTTGCAATAACATTGTTGTCTCAATGTTAAATATTTTTCAAATGGCATTATTTATTAATAAATTATAAGCACAATGAATGAACGTTAACTTGCAGCGTGCACTGTATTGATTACACTTCGTTTTTTTCGCAGCAGCGCACGCAAATTGTGCTTGTATGCGTGTGAAAACTGTGACAATATTTGTGTGTGCCCATCACTGATCTATATTGTATAGGGGTTCTATTCTATCTATTTTATTAAAATCTATGAACTGTCTTGGTAATCTTCCAAATACTAGTTCATATGGACAATATTCATGAACGACTGATGGTGTTGTGTTGAAACAATACGTGAAGTATTGCATCCAAACATCCCAATCTGTTTTGTCTGTAGAAATATATGAACGAATGTATTCATTGAATGTTCTATGACTTTGTTCTATTGTCCCTAAAGTCTGGTGGTGTTATGCAGTTGATATAAGATTCTCGATCTTCGTGTACTTGCACATATCTGTAATTACTTTGTTTTTATACTCTGTTCCCATGTCCGAAATGAACGTCTTCATTGGACCGTACTTGAGTATGAAACTTTCAAAAATAGCTTTTGCGACAGTATTTGCACTTTTGTTTGCAATTGGAATGGCTACTAGATATTTCGTTAGGTCACATATTAGTGTGACTATGTATTCATTGCCGTATTCTGATTTTGGTAGCGGACCTACTGTGTCCACTATCACTCTGTCGAAAGCATTTATTGGTGTTTCTGTATATGTCATTGGGGTCTTTGTAAGTATCATTGTTTTGGACATTTGGCATTTATGACAACTAAGTATGTACTCTTTGATATGACGAGTCATATTTTTCCAATAGTAGTGTTTTTTAATTTTCGCTAGCATTTTTGTAATGCCTGTATGACCTCCTTGTATTGGATCGTCATGGAATGTAGACAGTATTGTTTGTATCTCTTTTTCATTTGTTATGAGGGTCACCGGCTGGAGTAGCGCTACTCTTATTGATTTTAATATTTTATTGCCCATTGTTTTGAAATTATCTATTGAAATTAATTCAAAGATTTTTTCGCTCGGTGCCACTTTGAGTTGGCTGATTTCTAGTATACCGGCTTGCTTTTCAAGCCTTTGGAAAAACTGACCTAAGTCGATAATTCCATTGGTGTACAAATCGCTAACATCAATTCTTGCGATAACTTTATTTCCTCTTTTTAAAAGACATTTAGAATTAATTATACGCAAGGTCACTATTTTTCGTGCCTCGTCATTTGTTATGACTTCGTATACGTTGGGCTTGGATACATTTTTCAGACTTTGCCTTGGCAATAGTTCTTTATTATTTACTGTACAGTTTTTATTCTGTCTACTTTGTTGCCTGGTAGTAACTTTCAGGACTTTGCTTTGTATGTCTTTTAATTCTATGATGGTTATTCTTGATAACGCATCTGCTACGTGATTGTCCTTACCCTTAATATACTCTACTGTGAACTCATACTCTTCTAAATCAAGTCTCATTCTGGTTAATTTTGATGTAGGGTTAACCATTGAAAATAAGTAGGTTAACGGTCTGTGGTCTGTTTTGACTGTGAAATGTCTACCATATACATATGGTTTGAAGTGATTAATTGTCCAATGAATTGCTGATAGCTCTTGTTCTGTTGTTGATTTATTACTTTCACCTTTAGTGAAACTGCGAGATGCATATGCTACAGGTAATTGAATACCATTATAATTTTGGGTTAAAACTGCTCCACATGCTTCTTTGCTAGCATCTGTGATTATGCAAAATTTTTTGCTAAAATCTGGATATTGCAGTAAAGTTGGATTTATTAATGCCGTTTTAAGATGTTCAAAGGCATGCTGGCAAGCAGCTGTCCATTCGAGTGTTACATCTTTTTTACACAGTCTTGATATGTGACGAGAATATTCGGCAAAGTTTTTAATGAATCGTCTGTAATAGTTACAAAATGCAACAAATCTTCTAGCGCTGTCTGCGCCCGTAGGGACTGGGTATTTCTCAATGACATCATACCTTTTGTCATCTGGGAGAATACCTTTATCAGTACACTTATGATCTAGGAAGGTCACTTCGTGCATGAAGAATGTACACTTATCAGGGTGCAATTTTAGGTTGTTTTTCCTGCATAATTCAAAAACATTTCTAAGGTTTTTGATCATGTGATTTTCGGAACAACCGATGACAATTAGGTCATCCATGTTAAGGAATGCCTGTGATGGTTCAAGACCAGAAAATGCAATTGTCATCATTCTTTGGAAAGAATTTGGCGCTATTTTTAAACCGTAAGGTAATCGCGTAAAACGATAAGAGCCATTGCTCGTTGAAAAAGACGTTATATTTCTTGAGTTTTCTTCAAGTTCTATTTGGTGGAATCCAGACATTAAATCTAAACACGAGAAGTATTTTGCTCGGCCTAGTTGGTCAAGAATATCATCTATTCTTGGAAGTGGGAATTTATCAGCTAATAGTTTTTTATTAATTTGACGATAGTCTCATACTAAACGCCATCTTTTATCTGTTGAATCTGGTAAGGATTTTTTTTGTAGTAATAGTAATGGGCTATGATATTCAGACACAGAGGGTTCTACTATTTTATCATTTATGAGTTTAGTTACTTGTTTAGCTATTTCTGCTTGTTGTGAATGAGGAGTTCTATAGTTTTTAATGTAACTTGGTTCATCATCTTTCAATCTTAATTTTTGTTTATAAAAATTATTTGTCGTTATTGGTTCGGATTCTAGTCCGAATATATCTGTATACTGGGTGCATAATTTTGTCAATATGTTTTTGTAAGGTAGCGGACAATTTCTTCTTAATTTAGAGAGAATTTTTTCATCTATTGACATGCATTCTTTATTAAAAATTTCATAGTAAGTTAGCGGTTCAAATCGGACTTTATCTAAGATAACTACTTTTTTTGAGTCTGTTAAGTTCAAAATTCGGACAAAACAATTTTTAGAATCGGATATGGAGCTTGCTATAAATAATTCATTTTCAATTTCTTGACATGGGATCATAATTTGATCATCTTTTGTATTTAGTTTAAATTTTCGGACGACTTCGGATCGTAATGGTAACATTGTTGTATTATTGTCAATGGTGTGAACTATAGGGATAGTTATCGGATAGTTAAAATTTGGAGGTCTTAATATAAACAAGTCTTCACTTGCTTTGAAGTCTAATTGACAATTGAATTTCTTTATAAAATCCATACCTATTATACCATCACATGGTATGGGAAAGTCTGAGTTTACTAAATGAAAATGATGTGGAATTATGTATTTTCCTGTGTTAATTCAACGAAAGTTAATCCAGTGGAATTGGTTGAACCCTCTCCAATTCCGCTGATATTAGTGGTCACATTGTAATCTATTTCTTGAAAAGTATCAGATTGTTCTTTTAAAATGCACCAGTATCAATGAGTAACGTCAGAGTTGTTTTTGTAGGTTCATTCTTTAATTTTATAAAAATGTTTAGACTAAGATTAATTGTGTGGACTTTAGAATATATTGGGTTTGAGTACTTAAGGGTGCTTGTTGGTTTTCCGAATTACTTTGTGTAACTCGGACCAAGTTCTGCTGTCCACGGCCTCTATTTTGGTCGCCTCTGTACGAGATGCCTCTAAAGCAGCGACCGGCAAACTCACACATCTATACTTTTATTGCTCTTTGCTTGTATTGAAAACTGTTTTCGCGCACGAAGAAAACAGTGCACTGAGAAAAATGAATATGTTGGCAAATCAAATCATTTTTTTCAAGCAATTCATAATTGCTGTGCTTGTTTTGAAAATGCCTTTTTAAAAAATATATATTGCTAAAATCTAAAATTTGGTGGCAAATTAAACATTGGGACTCGCCATCCATATTTTCATTGCAAAAAAATTCATTAATTTTTTAGTTTTTTTGCAGTGTTTAATATTTGGCATTCAGAAAAATTGCGCAGTGAATGCTGAACAGCAACTGACTTGATTTGCTTTGCCGAAGTGGGAGCAACACAACTGCCGAAAGCCGAACAGCGTGCGCTTGTATTTTTTATAGCGTCAGTGTAAAACGAAAAAATTGCTGCCCTATAGCCAGCTATAGGAAACGCTAACTTTGCCGGTCGCTGCTCTAAAGCAGTGGTGTCCAAACTCACACAATGAAAGCGTTGCGCTTGTGTGCGAAGCAGCAAAACACGAAGGCAACGTGAAAAATTTTTTTGCAATGCAGCATAGCGAATGACTGCGCGTTTGACTTTTGAGCTTCAGCCGAACACATGAGTCGAGAGAGCAAATGCAGCCGAACACGCGCATCGTAAGAGAACAAGCTGCCGAGCGTTGTATTTATAGAATACACATATTCTCTCTCTCTATACATGTGTCGACTGCTACGCCGGCAGAATTTTTCTTGCCAACCACGCGTGGCTGCCTTTTCAAATTTTGGACACCACTGCTCTAAAGCTACCCCTACTGTTATTGTATCGGTTGCCGTTATTGTTGTTGTACCGGAAACCGCCTCTTTTATAAGGTCGGCCCCTGTAATTACCTCTGCCGCGGTTTCAACCACGCTGAGAGTAATTTTGATAGTACAGAACAGTATTGGTATTTCCAGTTGCTTCTGTGCAACTGTCGACAAATTTGGAAATGGCATCATTCATATTGTTGAATGTGCCGGCTTGCATGATGAGTTTAACTCTATCAATAGCGCAATTTTTATACCCTTAACCCATAAAATGGGTAAATAAGGGTATAATGGTTTTGTGCAAAAGTATGTAACAGGCAGAAGGAAGCATCTCCGACCCTATAAAGTATATATATTCTTGATCAGCATCAATAGCCGAGTCGATTTAGCCATGTCCGTCTGTCCGTCTGTCTGTCCGTCTGTCCGTCTGTCTGTCTGTCCGTCTGTCCGTCTGTATGAACGCGTGGATCTCAGAGACTACAAGAGCTAGAGATATAAGCTTTGGGATATAAGTTCTCCTATACCATGAGCAGAACAAGTTTGCTTCAAATTATCGATAACTATTCTGGTTTCCGATATACACATGTGATCGATAACAAAAAAATATCGAATTTGGAAAATGTAAAAATGAGGGTTGAAAGAATGGGTAACAATAGATCTTTTCTGAAAATTTCGTTCAAATCGGTTAAGAAACACCGGAGATATCGAATTTAATCGATTGAAGTTAAGTCAGTATACCAAAGGCTTTTATAAATTTAATATATTTATTGCAACTGGGTTCAGGGTATCTTCTAGTCGGGCTGTCCCGACTAGTGCCTTCTTACTTGTTTGTCATGGCTTTAACAGCTAAATTTGTGCTGTATTTGGCGGCCATATCTGATGTTAAACCATCATTAATATATGCACCTTCTAAAGCCTTTGTAAGCTGCTCAACTTCTTGTGTATACATGTTGGCAGTTTTACTTTTTTGTTGCAAATTAAGGAGTTTGGCTGATAAAAATTCAACTGATTCTCCTTTTACTGTTTTTTGCAATTTTGCGACAATCTGAGCAATAGTTGTTTCATTGCTAATTAGATTTCTCGCGTGTCCCTTCAGTTTTGTTTTGATAAGGCTTATAGCCGTTGCTTCGTGTTCGTCTTTTAGAGAATCTAAAAGATTCAATGCGTCTACCAAGCTCTGTAGGTTCTCAGCTTTTCCATCATACACAGATAGTATGGAGGAGGCTATCTTAAAAAACTCAATGTTTGTTTGCTTAGCCATTGTGGAACTTGTTTCTTGTCTGTTTGGGTTTTCTTCTATTTGATCTACTGCTTTTATGTTTTGTTCTGAATCAGGCTCAATGGCTGGTTTAGATTCCTCTAAATCCGTGAGTTGACTTGGGTCAAACTCAACAGGGAAATAGGGATTCTTTGGTATGTCGAATTTTATATTACGTCGAAGGTTAATTGTTTCTAACCTTGAAGCTAACGTATGTAATGTCTTAAGGCACTGTTCATTATGTGCGGGCGTAAGTCTATGTTTTTATGAAGATGCTAGTTCGCTGATGTTATTGTATTCAGTTTTTAGTACTATTATGTGCTGCAATAGTTTTTCGACTCTTATTGTTGTATCTTTGTTAATACATTTATAAGATTGTGCATATTTTTCTTTGAATGAATTTATTTGTCGAGCTATATCTTGCCATTCCATAACTAGTTAATTCACAATTGTAAATTTTTTATTTTTTTTTTCAGTTATTTGCACATCTGAATCGTCACTTTCGGAACTTAATAGTTCAATTATGACGGATTCTTTCGCAAATAATTCCATTTATTGAACATGTAAAATAGAATTGGGTTCACCTAAGCAATCGCACTATTATTATTGTAGCTGTGTCTAAGAACAAATGTTCTTCGGTACACATTTTAACTAGAACATAGGGCAGCGTACTCAACACTGCACCACCTTTTTCTGTTTAACTGCAATGATATAATGGGCTTGCGTTTGTATTATACGTTGTCATATATTCATATTCGAACGTATTTAAACGGAGAGCTGTTATGTGTGCAATAGGCAGATATAACAACCCACCAGTTTAACATCTTTCAACAACCTGTTTAAAACAGGTTGCTGTTTAGCTGTTATTTTTAAATAACAGTCAAACATCAACCTATTTTTAAACCTGAAAAATCCCTGTTTTTAACAGCAAAACTGACACCCCCTCCACCAAACTGTTTTTAAACCGGAAAAAATAACAGATAAACAACAACCTGTTTCTTGAAAACCACAAAAATAACAGCTTAACAGACCCGGTATTTAAAACCAGAAAAAATAACAGCTCTCTATTTTAAACAGCAAAACAACCACCGGTTTCTAAAACGAAAAACTGTTGTTAACAGCTAAACAGCAACCTGTTTTTTGACAACAACAAAAAAAATAACATCAAAACAGCCCCTGGTTTTTAAAACCGGAAAAAATAACAGATCCCTGTTTTAAACAGCAAAACAATTACCTGTTCCTAAAACCGGTTTTTCACAGCTAAACTGCCACCTGTTCTATGTTTTCTTGGCTTACCTCTTTACAATATTATTGGATGGGTTCTAGAATTGGAGTTGAAAGAGAAAATATTTGCCTGGGGAACGCCAGTTGGCTACCGAAAAATCACGAATTGATATTGCTGACAGATTTAAACTCTATTCAATAGCGTACTTTTAAGTCCCGGTTTTTTATCGACACGACTGTGGACTTGTTCTTTCATTTGGATGTTAAATTAAAGTTATAGTACGAAACGCAGCAGTATTGCGTCAGTACATTCGTTGGCTTTTATTGAAAAAAAATAAAATAAAATTTATAGCACTTTTTAAAAAATAGATTCGGTTCTCATACATTTTTTCGAAAAAAATCACGAGTTGACATTGCTGACAGATGTAAATTACTTTGTAAGAAAAAAAAAGGAAATTAAATTTGAGCCAAGATAATTAAAAATTTAATAAAAAATCAGTAAAAGTCCGTAAAAAAGTAACAACTTTATTGATATGTTCTTTTTAAATAAAAAAAATATAAAGGGGAATTAATAATAGAATAATATGTCTCCTGCCTGTATAAACCTTTATCGTCGATGAATGATTGGGTACCTGAGAGGTCTGTTGTGCCCCCTTCTAGTTCTATAACTCTTCCATCGGACAGTGTCGAGAGCAAGTATTTTTTGATGAGTTGAGGGTTTCTTAGCCTCTAATACGGTTGATATGTTGTTCTAAGAAAAGAAACTTCGTTTCCTTGTAAAGGCTACGCATACTGCTATAATGTGAAAGGAGGATTCTCTTTCCCGATAAACATTTGTTTTGCCTGAGATCAGATGTCTTCGTTCAGCTCGCTTCCCGCTAAAGACTCTCGCTTTTCGTTAGCTCCTGCCTTATTGTGCCTTTTTCTACGTCACACTTCGGCTCAAACCCTTTTAGGAGTGTCACTGCCCTCAACCTTGCTTGCGTGCTTATTTTGTCGTACCCTGCTATATTAACGTGAGTCGGGTACGATCTAGAAAATTGAATAAGTAGTGATTATCGAAAACTCAATCAAAGATACGTTTAAAAGACATTATGGAGGTAATGTTCAATCAATTGTTTAGTTAGAACAATCAGCAATATAATAGGACAGCTAAAATTACATACATAAAAGTAAATCTTATAATTGTTAAAATGTTTTAAGACATTGTCTTTAGTCATATAAAAATCTTTGCAAATGATTATGTGTGTATAAGCAAACATAATATTTTAATGAGAAGGGCTGCTCACCAAACCGGAAAACTTAAACTTTTCAATAATAGAAATACAAAATAAAATCCCTATAACATACATATTGAATGACGATGAGGGTGCCGAACTTAAAGACATTTTCTAGAAAGAGAAAATTGAAAAAAACAGGTACGCACACACTTGGTTGAAAAAATAATAATAAGATAAAACGGATAAATTGATAGGGGCTTTAAATGGGAACAACTCATGGAAAAATGTGTAGTACGTAGTAGACTCGACTATGACTTCACGATTTAATGTAAGCCATAATAACAATTTTGGGTGTTGCATTGTTCGATCAAACTTCCTCCGAATACTTTATAAATTTTTTTAATAGCTCTTGGTACTTGATAGTCATTGTCTAATGTTTTTATATCCAAATAATATGTTATGTGGGCTGGTGTGTTAGAAGTTAAAGGTGTGAGCCTAGGAAAGTAGCTGGGAATAATAGAAATCAGGGGATCCAAAATCGGTGCAGAGTAGAACAGAACTATTCAAATAAGACGGCTAGACGCAAACCGTACCTTATCTAGGTAAAAGTTACTTATGTGTGTACGAGTGATGGTTCAGGTGAGGATCGCTTCGCCGTAGGGGGGCAAATGATGATGATGAGTGTTTGACTCTTTGGAGGACGCCAGGCCGCTGCAAACAGTGACAGTACGTAAATCGTAAAGGAACTCATTTTCATCGTCGGGCAGCTTAATTGTTATTATGAGAAACGACAAAGCGGCATCCCATTTACTTCACCGTCTGTAAACGGCAGCTCACTATCGAGGGACTTGGGCTGATGTTACCTCAATGTGAAAATCTAAATAAATATGATATGAGCTTAATATATTCTTTAAAAGCTACATTTTCGAAAAAAAAGCCGGTTTACTAAAAATCAATTCAAATTTTAATTTAATATAAGTAAATGTTTATTTTTAACAGCCTACTTTTATTTTTAAATGAAAAATAATCACAACTGTTCCGTTCCATCAGTTTTATAGATTAATTGCCTTCCGTTTTTAACAGCTTACCGCCACCCAGTTTTTGTCAATTAAAGGGCGATTGAATATAAATTAGAGGAAACATATGATAAATTATTAAAGTCAGTATAGAAGTGAAGCGAAAAAAGAAACATAAGAGAAAAAGACTATATGAGATGTAAAAGAAATAAATAAACAAAATAATAATTAACAACAATAATCAGCAAACAATCAGGAGCATACAGCACATTCCATTAAGTAATGTTATAATCTCAAAGTGCGTGAGAATAAGCGATAGGGAAAGAAGCAACTAATAATGTATAAGAAATTCTATAAGACAGTTCCATCTTTCCACTAATTGTTTTAACTGTATAACCTACCAAGCTCAGGGAAGCAAATTGTTCTTAAAAGCGTCAAATAGTAAACTCTTTAAAACGAAAAGATATAATGCTCCTTAAGTGTGAAAGTTGTAACACTCATGTGTTTAAGGCAGCGATTAGATTCTGAGCAAAATTTAATCTCGATACCTAAAAGCTGACAAAATAGTTTGCATAGATACAGACACACAGATCTAGGAAGCCTACGGTGCTGATCTAAATATTGATCAAGAATAAACATACTATCTGGGATCAAGGATGCTTACGTTTATGCATTACAGAAATAAAAATACTATGTCTCGGTTCAAAAATTGAGAGGCAAAACCCTTAAATTTAAAGGCAATATATAAAGTCAAATAACATAAAAAAATAAAATTAAAAATGAAATAAAAACATAATAAAAACAAAATAATAATATTACCAGAATGGAATGACATACTACTTTTAAATCTTACTCCCTGCTGTATTCTATGCCAAGGAAAATTGACCAAGAAAATAGATTGTGGACCTAAACAAGAAAAACTTTATCTCGTTCTTTTAATGTACGAATTATAACCCACAAGAATCATAATAGAAAATATCCTAGCAAAAACTATTTACCATGAAGTCTTAACGGTCTTAAGACCATGAATCCTAAGCTAGTGAAAATTATTGTAAATGACTTGATTGCGCTCTTTTTATTAGTTTAACATACACACAAGAAGTGCTCTACAATACAACCACAAAAAAAAGGAAGAACAAATCATACCATACAATTACCAAATCAAATCTTATTCTTTGGAGCCTCCTCCACAAACAGTATACAATAAAATCAGACCCTAATCTAAAATCAAAACACAAGATCAAGAGCTAGGGTGTATAAAACGATTAAAACAAAGAAAGAAAAAAAACTGAAAATACCAATATTTAGTGGGTATAAACCAATCCGGTGATAGTAAACGTACATTATTTTATGCCCGTTATGTTAAATACCGACTTTTACGTCATCTCGAGCTTTAGTACATCACAACCTTATTTTGCCATCCAAATTCAAGATTAATGCAAGGTTCAAGAAGAATAGAGCACATTTCAATGGTTTCATGAATTTACGAAATATCTCAGATCAATGAAAAACAAATCCTTTAGCGACAATAAGTTTTGAGCACTAAAGAAAATGAATCTCTTTAAGAAATAATTATAATAATTAAATGAAAAAATAAGACCTAATAACATGGCATTTAGAACAAAAAGGTTTTGTTCTTATTAAAATTAATAAAGCACCTACAAAAAAAATAAATAAAAAATAAATAAATAAATAAAATAAAAGAAAGAAAAAATGAAAGTGAGATGTAACAAAACTGCAACTATCACAGTTAAGGAACAGTTGTAGTAGATACTTAGCCCTTAAGTTAAAACAGCTAACGAAGTCATACTTTTAGATACAGTGTAAGACTCATATCTCGAACTGTTAAGCTAGTTCAATGCACTTCCTTATTAAATGTAATAAAAATGAGGAGAATAATGAAAGAAAATATTCCCATCCATCAATTGAAAGAAATAAATAACGAAATTTTCTTAGTTTAAGCAATGAGTTTGGATATATAAAAATCTTACATAATCACTAAAAAAGTAGAAAGGTTGACAGTTAAAATATATTAAAGCAATCAATTATAAAGTGAAAAATCAATGTCCGATCGATTTCCCTGTTAAAATTAAGCTAACGTATTAAGGACAATAATACAATCTATCTCGTTTTAAGCGTAAAGTCTAGTCAAAATAGCTAACAACATAACATAAAATTTTTAAAAATTAAAAGAATACTAAGTTGATGAAAACGATTAAGTATTACACAAATTAAGATAGGGTATCAGACAACATCAATAGAAGAATTTTTGAAGTCAGTAAATGAGTACAAAACACATTCTTTATACATTTTTATCGTAAGTAGCATACTGGGAAAGAGAATAGTAAAAACCGTTTGTATAAAAAAAAAAAACAATCCAGCTGCTTAGAACATCTTACTGTTTTCATTTTCTTTATTTTAGAAATTTAATTGATATGTGAGTTTGATGAAATAATTTTAGTCGAGTATAAGAAATAGTTTGACGGATATCTTAAATATGAAAAGTGTCATTTGACGAAAATCTTTTAGCGAGCAGAGGGAAAGTTAAGGAAAAGATTATTTGTTAAGCCTAAAAGATTACCTTAAAGAATTTAAAGAATGTAAAAGGAAAATAAGAGAGAGAAACAAGCAAAGCAAGAGAGATAGAACAGAATCGAATATATGGGTATTAAAAAAAAAAAAATAATAATAATAAATTCAATAAACGATGAAGTATATATATTAAGATCTAAATTATTTTGTTAAAACATGATTTTTTAAACCAGCTACACGAACTTCTTTAAGCTTTCTAAATAGTGACATACATAAAAGCATTCTTAGATATGTATATAGTGAGTACTAGAACTTAGGCTTATAATATAGACTTAAACAAGTGGAAACGTTGCAGTCGGACGCAACCGACTGCGGCATACTCGATACCAGTATTAAACCGGTAAAAAGAGGCCTGATTGCAGAGGGGTACGGATGCGGCAGGGGTGTACGCTGCCTTAAAGATTTTCCTATGCAGATGGGGATGCCACAAGCTGTCTTCGTTGCAAATTTGGTGACTAGCTCAAAGTTTGTAGAAGGTGGGGAAAGGGGGGCTGGGGGCGGTATGGGTGGTAGTGGCATCCAAATTTTTGATGCAGATCTTTCTGAAATGTCAATTGCTATCTTCATACCAAATTTGGTGACTCTAGCTCGAAAATTGTAAAAATTGGGGTAAGGGGGGCGAAATGGAGGGCGTGGCTCCAAAACTTTGATGCACATTTTTGGGGGTCGTTGCCAGCTATCTTCCTACCACATTTGGTGGTTCTAGCTCCACAACTCTGGAAGATACACGCATTCCCGTTTTTGACGAAGCGTTGGGGTGGATGGGGGCGGCTAGGGCAGTATCGGTGGGCGTGGCATCCAAGTTTTTAGGGGGTCATCATCACCTATCTTGGCACCAAATTTGGTGGCTATAGCTCAAAAACTGTGGGAGATATAGGCTTTTCTGATTTCAAAATGCGGGGGGGCTGGAGGCGGAATGGGGGGCGTGGCTCCAAAATTTTTGATGCAGTTTTTTGGGGGTTGCTAGTAGCTATCTTCTTACCGAACTTGGTAGTTCTAGCTGTAAGGATGTGCGATGTATGTGGATTTATCGGTTTTGAGTTATCGAATTTATCGATTTGCCAGCCCCCCAGGTATCGTAGAACCCCCATCTTGACACTTTAATTTACTATCCCATAGATAAAGAGAATTGGAAAGTTTCAAGTCTCTAGTATCGAGTATAAAAAGCTTTTTATCAAGCCGACACAAAATCATGGAGTATGACTTGTGTGTTCTACCGGCTATAACTATGTGTCATTAATATATCGGTGTTTGTGTTTGCTTAATCCCTCAACGGAACAAGCTTAATATAATTCTCAAATTTAACATACTGTAAAAATCTATGAAAAAACTAAATAAATTAAATTAAAACATACCTATAAGAAAACTAGTGGAAACGTTGCAGTCGGACGCAACCGACTGCGGCATACTCGATACCAGAATTAAAACCGGTAAAAAGAGGCCTGAATGCAAAGGGGTACGGATGCGGCAGGGGTGTACGCTGCCTTGAAGATTATCCGATGCAGATGGGGATGCCACCGGCTATCTTCATACCAAATTTGATGACTCTAGCTCAAAGTTTGTAAAAGGTGGTGAAAGGGGGGGGCTGGGGCGGTATGGGTGGGCGTGGCATCAAAATTTTTCTTGCAGATCTTTCTGAAATGTCAATTGCTATCTTCATACCAAATTTGGTGACTCTAGCTCAAAATTTGTAAAAGGTGGGGAAAGGGGGGGCTGGGGGCGGTTTGGGTGGGTGTGGCATCAAAATTTTTGTTGCAGATCTTTGTGGAATGTCAATTAATATATTCATACCAAATTTGGTGACTCTAGCTCAAAGTTAGTAAAAGGTGTGGAAAGGGGGGCTGGGGGCGGTATGGGTGGGCGTGGAATCCAAATTTTTGATGAAGATCTTTGTAAAATGTCAATTGCTATCTTCATACCAAATTTGGTGATTCTAGCTCGAAATTTGTAATAAGGGGTGCTGGGGGCGGTATGGGTGGGCGTGGCATCCAAATTTTTGATGCAGATCTTTGTGGAATGTCAATTCCTATCTTCATGCCAAATTTGGTGACTCTAGCTCGAAAATTGTAAAAAGTGGGGAAGGGGGGGGCGTGGCTCCAAAACTTTGATGCAGTTTTTTGGGGGTCGTTAACAGTATCTTCCCACCAAATTTGGAGGCTCTAGCTCCACAACTCTGGAAGATACACGCATTCCCGTTTTTGACGAAGCGTTGGGGTGGATGGGGGCGGCTAGGGCAGTATCGGTGGGCGTGGCATCCAAACTTTTGGTGCAGTTTTTAGGGGGTCATCATCACCTATCTTGGCACCAAATTTGGTGGATATAGCTCAAAAACTGTGGGAGATATAGTCTTTTTTGACTTTAAAATGCGGGGGGGCTGGGGGCGGAATGGGGGGGCGTGGCTCCAAAATTTTTGATGCAGTTTTTTGGGGGTTGCTAGTTGCTATCTTCTTACCAAATTTGGAGGCTCTAGCTCCGCAACTCTGGAAGATACACGTATTCCCGTTTTTGACGAAGCGTTGGGGCACATGGGGGTGGCTAGGGCGGTATTGGTGGGCGTGGCATCCAATCTTTTGATGCAGTTTTTGAGGGGTCATCATCACCTATCTTGGCACCAAATTTGGTGGCTATAGCTCAAAAACTGTGGGAGATATAGGCTTTTTTGACTTTAAAATTCGGGGGGCTGGGGGCGGAATGGGGGGGCGTGGCTCCAAAATTTTTGATGCAGTTTTTTGGGGGTTGCTAGTAGTTATCTTCTTACCAAATTTGGTAGTTCTAGCTGTAAGGATGTGCGAAATATGTGGATTTATCGGTTTCGAGTTATCGAATTTATCGATTTGCCAGCCCCCCAGTTATCGTAGAACCCCCATCTTGACACTTTAATTTACTATCCTATAGATAAAGAGATTTGGAAAGTTTCAAGTCTCTAGCTTGAAGGGTGCGGAAAAAAGTTGCGTTCATACAGACGGACAGACGGACAGACGGACAGACACCATGACGGACATTGCACAAACTCAATATACTCTTTACCTTCGGTATCGAGTATAATTATACACTAATGTAAATAGCATAATAGAATGATTTTCTAGCCTTAAGTTTCATTTCCTAAACCAATTTATGAAATATTCTGAGTAAATATTGAATGATAAACCATGAATGACAATATAATCACATTATATGGTGAAATTATAAATATGAATTTGTAGGTTAGCTCTACTTTGGGAGCATGCAGGTGTAATCAAGATAGGTTATGGTGAGCAGCTAGCTATCTAGAAATTTTAAGGGATGATCTAAAAATTGTGCACGCGTAGATTGTCATGGCGTTGCTTAAAAGCAGTGTATAGGGTGGGAAGAGCAAAGCGTGTGGCTCAAATATAACATCTATTTGGGTGATCTAGTTTTGGCAATTATTTGTAAGCATATCCGGCAACCAACATCTAGTCTTGACATGTATTTATGTTATTTTTTATGGATTGTAACATTTTGTAGTGCCAAATGGGCATCAATTAAATCGCATCAAGATCCCACTCTCCATCCGGCGAGCCAAGCACTGCAGCCAGACGTGTCAAGCAAAGAGCGAATTATTATGTAAAGCCCGAATACTGATACGATTCCCCCTCACACCATGTAGACTTAGCCTAGCTACCCTCGAAAGGAGTAAGGTCCCTTTTGGGTAGTAAGTTGGCGTTCCACAATAGCAGGGCGGTGAATCGAACCCCATACAACCATAACAAGATTTTATTGCGAGCCTCTGAACCATTTTCGCCTAAGCATGCAAGTGGAACCATCGTCGAATTGTTTATTTGATAGCCGTGGACTAATACCTTATGGATCGTGGGTGACATTGGATACCAAGGATATGTTTGCATATATAAGCAAAACGTTGTTTTACAAAATAAACGAAATTTTTCCGAATTTATATAATAGTTACACGAAATTGCCATTAATATAGTGTGAAAATTGTTTAATAGCGCTTCGTTAAAGTTGGTTATGGATGATAGTAGGTTACTATTTGCAAAAGCTCTTCTCATCATTGCTATTGCCGCTGCCATTCTGTTTCGGCAGGCTTATTCGAAGGCCCATATCATTCCAAATCTTTTCCTGAATATATTTTTTACGAATACCCATTTTTACCTTATCATCACCTTTCATATGCCATTTCTTTATCTCTATTCTGTATGAGATGTTCAGGACAAACTCTAGAAGCCGGATCCCAGCATGTAGTGGACTTACACCAAATTTCAAAGCATCCGGCTTTGGGTTAAAAGTTTCTGAACTGAAATCTTTAATCTCCAATATTTTTGTTGGGGTGACACCACAGATTGGATAACATTGAGTAGATTTAGTTCCAGTTAATAAATTTAAAACTTTCCCAGCTATGAGTGTCATATGCAGTTCATAGGTAACTGTTTTGTCAACATTTTCATCCAATTTATAAACAAACGGTTGTAGATTTTTAGGTTCAAAATCTATGTGACTTTTTTCCATCATTATATGTGTTTCTTTGATTTATTGAATTTTTAGCGGTCTGCAAAATCGAATGGATTGCGGTGTTCTATTAATCCAGATGTTCCGATTAAGAGAGTCAATAATTTTTATTGGTATAACAGAAGTGACAAACAAAGAGTGATCTGAATGATGTCCGCCAAGTGTTTTAGTGTAAAACTTTTGCTTGTATATACTATGACCATTTGAACCATCAAAACCATAACTGCAAATTAATTTAATTTCATAGCTATCCGAATACTGTTTGAAAACATCGGATTGTAGTTTTATAATTCGATGTGCAGTATGATTTAAAAGGTGCTGTTTCGGTTATTTCTATACCCACGGGCCGGCACTGTAACTTAGCTTCTTAACTTGCTTATAGTTTGGATATATGTCGCTCTGATGGCTTTTATTCAAAAGCCTAGTGTTGTATTGTTGTTTGGTAAGTGAATTTTCCAGGAGGTGAGCTAAAGCTTCATCTGGTGTAATGCTATGTTTACACTACAGTGAGTTTGCTATCGATATCGTCATTTACATTGGCTCACAAGTGAGTTATTGCGTTAAAAGTCAACAGAGTTTGTAAAAGTCAAAAAATTTAATTCAACAAATTCAAAAAGTAATGGATAATAAGAAACGATTTTATCTGCGATGGAGCAAAACAACGCTATGATGATGAGAGTAAAGAATATGACAGGGACCTCTTTGGCAACATTATATTTGCTGAGGAATGCATGCAGTCGAGACATTTGGACACTTGTAAGACAAAAACAGTTTATTCAACCTAAGCATTGTTAACTACATTTTTATTTTAATGATATTATTCAAGCCACGGTATTGATGTTCTTGGGAGAGTGATGTGCCAAATAATTCAGACGCCTTTTTCAAAGAAAGCTTCCGCTTGGAAAGGGAAGCTTTTAATATCCTCGTTAGACGGCTCTCGGGTATGAGGAAAAAGGATACTTCTTTGCGTGCTGCAGTCCCTGTGGAAAAGAGGATTGCAATAGCGCTGTATACACTAGGCTCATGTGCAGAGTATCGCACAGTAGGAAGACTCTTTGGTGTGTCCAAAGCATTTGTATGCGTTAACCTTTTTGAGATCTGCCGTGAAGTAATTGGCAAACTTGCAGATGACTACCTGCCGGCAAATTTCTTAACACAGGATAAGATTGAAGAGTCCGTTAAAGGGTTTGAAGCCCTCGGATTTCCACAGTGCTTTGGGGCAATGGGTAAGATATTTGTAAATGTTATTATAAAAAAAATTAATTGAATATCGCCCATAGATGGCTGCCACATTGCAGTGCGACCAAAATCTGAGCATGCCGTGGACTACCGAAACTACAAGGGCTGGTATTCCACCGTGCTATTCGCCTTAGTAGACTACTGGTAAGTTTATATTTATTTCGTATTTAAAATCTGAACTATTACAAGAATTGTTTTTGTGAACAGTTATAGATTCACCTACATCAGCGTTGGCAGTCCTGGGCGATGCCACTATTCAAAAATATTCGAAAGCTCAACTCTTAAACGAAAATTATTTGAAACGGACTTGCTTCAAGAAAATGCAAAAATAATTAATGGTGTAGAAATTCCAGTTTAACTGCTTGGAGATTCAGCTTTTAAGTTTTCTACAAAAGTTATGAAGCCCTATTCATTCTCTGTGGAAGCTACACCACAGCAACGTGCCTCTAATTATAATTTGTCCAAAACCAGGCGTGTGGTAGAGAATGCGTTTGGACATCTAAAGGCTCGTTTCCGAAGGATCGGGAAAGGATTAGACAACAGGATTGACAAAACTTCTCAAATCATAGCTTGCTGCTGCATTTTGCATAATTTTTGCAATATGCATAATAGCTCAGTGAGCGACAACTGGCAACGTGAAGAACGAAATGCACACCAAAATGATCAGCCAGAGTTTGAGGTTTGGCTTGGCAATACGAATCCAAGTGCTGAAACAATAAGGCAAGCCCTATCAATAAATTTCCACAGCAATAATTCCATTTAAATAAATAAATTCAATTAATAAAAAAAAAATATCATTTATTTTTATCTAATATTGGCCCTCATTATTTCTATCATTTTTTATTGAAAATTTTCAGCTCGTTCTGCCATACGCTCCATGACCGCCAACTTGCGCTCCTCTATTTCGATGAGCTTGTCAATTTTGTCCACCCGTCTTCGCTTTCTATGTGAAGGCGTCTCTGTTATTGAGGTGTTCGTTTCAAGTGAGCTGCTGTGGTCCTCTTCGATTAGGTGGGAGAAGTCTGCAAAATTTTGATTATTAATACAAATACTTAATATTGTTTCAATGCAATGTATCACCTGTGCTATCAATTGGACTGCATTCCAAAGCGCTCGAAGTGTGGAGCACACTCGCCAAATTATCATAATACTCCCAGGTTGAGGAAGTGCCACCAGATGCTCCCACTTTAGCACGTTCAGATCTATAAATATATATTAATAATTATATAAATGAGTTTTTGGGAGGATACTTTGTTTATTTCAAACTGACCTGTACTTTTTCATAAGGTTCTCTAATTTGTTTTTAATCTCAAAGTGAGACGCTCCAAATTCTTTCATTTTTTCCGCGATTTCCTTATATATGTGTGAGTTTTTGCGTGCTCTACGAAATCCGTCAATATTTTCCTGCCATAATTCAATTAACGTGTGTGTAGCAGCAGTTGACCATACAAATCTCCTATCCGAACCTATAATTTGGTTGAAATGAGTTCAAAATATATTATAGCAGTACTTACAGCACTTACTTACCATTTTTTTGAGACATAATTTAATTAATTTGATAATTTATATTTTTTAGTTGTATAGTTTTGTGAGGTGTTTACATTAGCACCAGTGTTGACAGTACAAAAATATAACCGATTATATACTTAAATGGGCAGCACTTTTGAGTAAACCGAATGTATATCGAGTAAAAGCAACTGCATCCAAACTTAACTCAACTTTTTGTCACCACTACTTTTTGTATGGGAAAAAAGCTGCTTGTTGCCCTTAACGCAATAACTCAAAAAAGCTGTGCTAGTGTAAACACCACATAACTGGCGTGGGTTTTCGCATTTTGAGTTGTTTTCTCGTTTCATGGGCGTATTCCGATGTTGTCATCGTTTCTTTAAGCACAACGGCCACGTCCTTCCTGCATTCTTTCTTAGCAGACATTGCTGCAGCATGCATAAGAAGATTGGTGTTAAGGTTATTTGCATTTGCAAGCTCAGACGCCAGATTCCTTTTCAGTCTTAATCCCGCATTTGTATAAGATAAGGCTGGGCGTCCTATTTGCTGTGGTGTCTTACAATTCGCATCAACAGTAATTGATATTTTAGACGCTAGCCATTGAGTATGCTTGGACATAAATCGTTTCAACATTTTGTTGCATTTTGGCAAATTTCTTTTAATGAAGGATTCAAAATTACTAATTTTTTTATCTCTTCCTTTTTTTTTTTTTTATCATGTTCCAGCTTATTGATGTTAATTTTACTGTAAATCCAGTCTGAGACGTACTTTATTTGTCGATTGTTGCTGTGCCAAATATCGAACAGGTCGCTATGCAAAAACTCGAACTTGCCTAAATATTTTCAAATAAATAAAAAAACGGGCCAAAACGGGCCAAAGTTGTTACTCTGCGATTAAAGAAGACACATATAGGTACACACTGACGAAAACAGTTGGTCTTAGCAGGCCTCAGAACATTAGTTAGATTCAACGAAACACGGGGGACGATATTTAGTTTTCTTCAAAAATACACATGAATTGGACATTGCACAACACTACAATCCTAAGCCTACACATAAAAGCATTATGCACATTCGAAATAACATACCTTGACCATTATTTTCCATAATTTGTTGAATTGATTTGATCAATCTCGCGTGCAACCATCAATTGTAAACAATGAATTTGGCGGCAATTTTTTTCTCATAATCAGCTGATCGATGGTGCACACTCAAAAGCTCTCAAAAAGCTTCAGTTAAGCTCTTAAAGCTTTTTGTTTTAATTTTCAATATGTCTGATGCATGATGGAATAAGTATAAGGTGGTCTCGTCGGCAAAAGCACAGCCTTAGCGTATGCTAGCAGTAAGTGCGAGTGAAACGCACACTTTACAGTGAGTGTGAATGAAACGGTTGGATATTGTGTTGATTAACCCTTAGCTGGTCCCCGGGGTTTAAAATAGCCCAATATAAAACAAAGCGGTGAAGTTAGTTTTTATAGTATTATTTTTAATAATTTTGAATTAGCAATTAGTCGTTGTTTTTTCGCTTCACAACACATTTCGGTGCATGAATAAACTTCACACCCAGTACATGCTTGCGGCAAAATTTGCAGTAGCTCATTTTTTTTGTGTTCGCTTAAGGGTTAAGTGCTCAGAAAAAAATCGTCCGCACACAACCTTTCTGTTCAACAAGCACGAACGCACTGAAGCTAAGGGCTTTAACCGTGCTAGCGTCGGCTGCCGACGAGACCACCTTATACTTATTTCATCATGGTCTGATGTATCTACTTTAAGAATTGAAATGCAAAAATACGATGGTTAGGTTAGGTTAGGTTAGAGCGGTCGTGAAAGGCTTTGATAGCCCCCCACACTAGAGTGGACAATTTTTATATGGAATTATTTTTTGATTTTGAAAGAGGTGATTCGCCCCCTTATTTTTTTCCTATGGGCACAAATAACATATTTCCAAAGTTTAAGACAGATCGGTCAACGTTAAGGCGTGGCACATGCGCCCTCAAATTGATTAGAAGGCATTTTGCTAAATTTTTTTAGAAACAACTTATAAGTTTATTATTGTTCATCAAAATTTATATTAAGTGTCGATATTATGTTAAATAAGGAGTTTTATTTCAATGCATGCCCCCAAAAAAGGCGTGGCACATTATAAAATTTAAGTATTTTATAGGAAAATATTTTGTTTTTGCGTCAAAATAAGTTTAAATCTTACTTAAAATTTAGTTCCTTATGGTTATTGAATAAAAGTGGGCAAATTGGGGCGTGGTAATTTAAAATGTTCAGAAAGTGCTATTTAAAAATGCAGCTCTGTGATAATTAGTTTCGATGAAGCATATTTATCAGGGGTGTGCCAGAAATCTCTAGAGATTTTGGCTCGAGCAGGTTTTCAAATCTCTAAAACAAAACCGTAGGTGTGCCAGAAGTTTGGGAGATTTCATTTTTCGGTAAATTTTTTCGGAGAAAATACGTAAAACGAAAATGGCCAAAAAGAGTTTCTACCTTTTAAAATAAAAATTGCCTAAAATGTATTTGCTATTTTTGTCATTGTTTTCAAGGTTGGCCACAGGGCATTAGTGTTATATTTAATAAATGGTAAAATAAAAATATGTTAGGTCTTATCTCTTGTAATTCTTATACAAAATAAATATTTAATATTTTGCCCGCCAAGTAACTTATGTTGCTTGACAGCCCTGCCGTGATAGCTTGCTTGAATAGCTGTTCTACGTATTTCGTCCTGTTGTGGTGAACGGTGTTTTCCCCTATGGACCAAAAAATAAAATAAATGCAATACAAAAAATTAAATGCAATTTTTATTCAACTTACATTTTGGCGGCACAATGACTTTCCATAAATTAAATTCTTCTTCTTACTGTAGACATTCACACACCTAACAAACACCGCAAAAGCTGCCACCTTATAAAAAAAAGGTTTGCTGCAATAACTTTGTTAAATTTACAACAAACTGTCCACTGCTCGACCATGCAATTTTGTTACCTAAAAGTACGATTTTTTTATGTTTATTTGCCACAAATAAGTGTCTTTTAAATTGACCTATTTAAGACTCCGAATAATAGTTATGGTTAAACGAACAAGGTGGCACCTCTCTTGTTAGGGACGGTTTTGCACGGTTACATGGAACGGCAAATAGTCTTAGAGATTTGTTAGAGATTTATTAATATCTAAAATCATGAATTAAAATATTAATAAAATTCAAATGTATTTGCAATATGCAATTAAGCTTAAAATTACCTTTCGAAAAAGTAACACTTGTTATGCATTAGACATTTAATATCGCTTAAACTAACCAAATCTCTGACCAAATTTGTGGAGATTTCAAAATCATCTCGAACTCTGCTCTGGCACACCTAAAACCAGCTCGAGGTTGGTTTTAGGTTGGAATTCGGTTGGTTTTGATGGCTGGCACACCCCTGTATATTTACATAGAAGTGGCAACACTGGAATAACGGTATCTGGTAAACATGTGTTTTGGTGAAGCTAAGTGAGAGCGGTAATATTGTGTTATTATTAATGCAAATGTGAAAATATTTATTTGATTTCCTTGAAAGATAAGGTTTATAAAATCGGTAAGTTTGAACAACTAAAGTGCTCGATGTTTTAAAAATATAATATTTATGTTACTTAAACAGGAATGGAAACAAGAGCAAACGAAAAATTATTTCTGCTTGGCCACGACGAAAGTCAAATCATTGGGTGCAAGTTGCCATCAAAAGGGCAAATATTAAAAGTTCTTTTTTACAATATGCGTAAAATAAAGCTCAATCTTCGCCCGAGCGCATATCTGGTTGTTAAGGAAGCAGAAGTACTTTGGGATAAAGCACGTATTCCCACAAGGCAAAATATTCGTAGCGTTGAGAAAGTGGAAGCATTATATCATCAGTGGAAGACACTTCAGAAAACATGCAAGCGACGTACAGCTTTGCAGGAGAAACGAGAGCACGATTTTGTGGAAGAGTTAGACGATTTGTTCGATATTTCTCATGGTGATGCCTTGAATATGATTCAAATAGAAGAGGATAAATTATTTCTACAAAATCAACGGAAAAAAACAGGCCGGGTGGTATGGTTGGAAGCGATCGTGCACTTTTTGAAAGAGAGAAGAGAAGAAATATGCGTGAAGAAAAAGAACTGATAAGGCAAGAAAAGCATCATCAGGAGCAATCCCAAAATTTAGTTGCAAGTCTGGACTCAGGGGATGAAGGACAATTGACAGAAATAGAAAGTGATGAGCTTCAAGACAATTTTCAACCAACAGTTACTGGAAATGTGAGAAGGAAACGGAAAATGAAAAACTTTATAACACCAAAGCTTGTTGCGACTCTGGACAAATGTAAAGTTAGCGACAGAGATGCTGTTCGAATTCTCATAGCCACCGCTGAAGCATTGAGCCATGATTTAAGTCAGTTAGCCATAAGTAAAAGTACAATTCGAAACTGCCGTAAAAAAATTCGATCTGAAACAGCTACAATTTTAATGAAAAAATTTAAAAACAGTTTACCGCAAACTATAACAGTGCATTGGGATGGAAAACTGTTACCATCACTAACTGGAAAGGAAAAAGTAAACAGATTGCCAGTTGTTATTACATCTACCGAGACGAATCATCTACTTGGAGTTCCTGCATTACAATCTGGTACAGGAAGCACCTAATCAAGACCTCCTTTTTATAAAATCACTTCTCGCCTACAAAAATGTCAACGAACAAGTAAGCAATGTAACTTTGGAAAAATTGCGTAACCATTTATGGTATTTAGCAGCAGAAACAGCAGGTTTTTCGTTTTTTGATATAACAATTACTACTCAAACAAAAACTCGTATGGTAGAAAAACTTCGTGTAGAATCAGAAAATGAGAGCAAGCGGTTGATTACTGATATACAGGACTTACAATCAAAATCAATTGAGGACTTCATAACCAAAAATACACTTAACTTTTTTAAACGTTTTTTTATTTCAACCGATTTCTTACAAAAAGATCCTTCCCAATGGCAGAACGAGCCAAGCTATATAGACGGAGTAAATATAGTCAGTAAAATGAGGGTAGTAAACGATACTGCCGAACGAAGTGTCAAATTAATGGAAGAATATAATAATGCATTATCCAAAAATGAAGAAGAAAAACAATTTATTCTACAAATTGTAACTGAATATAGAAAAAACTATAGAGGTATTAATAAATCAGATCTCATAGAACACTAATCTCTTTGTGTTTTACTTAAACTTGCCACGCCCCAATTTGCCCACTTTTATTCAATGACCATAAGGAACTAAATTTTAAGTAAGATTTAAACTTATTTTGACGCAAAAACAAAATATTTTCCTATAAATTACTTAAATTTTATAATGTGCCACGCCTTTTTTGGGGGCATGCATTGAAATAAAACTCCTTATTTAACATAATATCGACACTTAATATAAATTTTGATGAACAATAATAAACTTATAAGTTGTTTCTAAAAAAATTTAGCAAAATGCCTTCTAATCAATTTGAGGGCGCATGTGCCACGCCTTAACGTTGACCGATCTGTCTTAAACTTTGGAAATATGTTATTTGTGCTCAAAGGAAGAAAATTGGGGGGCGAATAACATGTAATTAAAAAAAAAAAAAAAAATGTTTACTCTACCCCCACACACATAGGCCATGTATTGGCCCGTTGTGGTGCCGCGTTTGGACTTAATCTAAAAACCGTCTAACTGGACAATGAGCGTGTCGCACCGCCTTTGAGGGCGTGGTCCCAGCCCGAGGTTTGAATGAAAGACAGGATATTTTTCGGTTTAATATCCGCAAGTTGAGTGAGGTCCGATATAAAGAAGGACCCTAGATAGCGATTTCTGTTTTTGCAGAGTGCCGGACAGTCGCAGAAAAAGTGGGAAACTGTTTCCTCCTCCTCTTCCTCACAACAGCTTCTGCAGAAATCATTTGAAGGGGCTAGAAGTCTCGCTGCGTGAGACCCAACCAGCCAGTGTCCCGTAATGGCCCTGATTACGGCGGCGCAACCTAATCTGCTTAGGTGGATTAGGTCTGAGGAGCGCTTTTTGCAGCGCGTTGGCCAGGTTTGTCTAGCAGTCCTACCTGAGGCGGTGGTAAGCTGCCACCCCTTGATGCTTCGAGTTCGAAGTGCGATCGAACTCTGAGCTTGCAGCTGGCCATGGGAATACCCCAGCCCTCCTTGTCTGTGAGGAGAGGCATGGTAGTACCATGCCTTGCCAGCTCGTCTGCTTTGCAGTTGCCCTCGATGCCTTTGTGACCGGGCACCCAAATGAGGTGAATTTCGAACTGCTCAGCCATCTCGTTTAGAGATCTGCGGAAGTTTGTGACGGATATCGAGTTGGATGATATCGCTTGTAGAGATTTGATAGCCGCCTGGCTATCGGAAAAAATGCAGATTCTATCTGCGGAGCATTCACATTCAGAAATGCATGAAAGTGCTTCCTGTATGGCAGCGATCTCTGCTTGAAATACGCTGCAGTGATCAGGAAGGTTGAAAGATTTGTTGATAGACAGCTCCTCGCAAAAGACGCCTCCCCCTACCCGGTCGTCTAGCATAGAGCAGTCGGTGTAAATTCTTACTGAGTCGGTCGGCCCTGGCGTGCCTGAGCACCAATCTTCCCTTGGGGGGATTAGTGTGTGGAAAGGAGTTATGGGGAATTCCTGAGGACAACAATAGTCCGTGTAAGAGGGGATAAGCAAGTTACCCACTAGAATATTAGAGTGTCCGAAATTCTGCTCGGACCACTGCTTAGTTTCCCTCATGCGTAGGGCAGAGAGAGTTGCTACTAATTTCCCCATTTGGTCAATTGGTAGGAGATTTAGTATATTGTCAATAGCCTCAGTTGGGGTCGTTCTGAGGGCCCCTGTTGTGATCAGTCCAGCGGCACGCTGTACTTTTCCAAGCTTGTGGACTGATGTTTTCTTAGAAAGCGTTGGCCACCATACTGACACTCCGTACAGTAGGATGGGCCGAACGATGGCTGTGTACAACCACAGCGTGATGTGGGGTGCCATTCCACATTTTAGTCCGATGGACTTCTTACATGTCTACAGAGCGACTGAGGCCTTCTTAACCCGTTCTTCGGTGTTAAGATTCCAGTCTAGTTTGCTGTCTAGAGTGAGCCCTAAGTATTTGGAGGATTTACTGAAGGCGAGTTCCACCCCGTTTAGGGTTGGGGGTTTGAGGGGAGGTAGCTTATACTTCCTAGTGAAATGGACTAAGTCAGTTTTGGCTTGGTTTAGCCCAAGTCCCTTTGAAGTGGCCTATGAGGACAGGGTTCGAAGTGCGGTGGTCATACGCTCGCACAAACTTTGGGGGAATTTACCCGAGAAGGCTATATCAACGTCATCCGCGTAGGCTATCACCCGACAGCCCCCTCCCTCTAAGGAGCGCAGCAAGCTGTTAACAGCCACATTCCAAAGGAGAGGGGAGAGAACACCTCCTTGTGGGGTGCCTCTCTTGACGGCCCTGGAAATGGTCGAAGACCCCAGTGTGGCCGTGACGATTCTGCATTTAAGGAGTTGATCAATCAGATCCACAATGCGGTGTCCAACCCCCAACTCCGACAAAGCCTCGGTGATTGCGCCCGGTACGACGTTGTTGAAAGCGCCCTCAATGTCTAGAAAGGCTATAAGGCAGTACTCCTTGTAGTGGAGTGCCTTTTCTACTGTAGATATAACCGCATGGAGCGCCGTTTCAGTAGATTTGCCTTTTTGGTAAGCATGTTGTGCTTGAGAGAAGTGATCGATCTTGATCGAATCTCTGATATGTATACTCAGCACCCTTTCTAGTGTCTTTAGTAGAAAGGATGTATGACTGATTGGACAAAAGTCCTTTGGGATTGTATGTGAGGCTTTGCCAACCTTCGGGATGAAGACGACCTTGGATACGAGCCATGGCTTGGGGATCGAACCGGTCGTCAGGATATCTGAAAAGATTTTCTGAAGCCAGTTAATGGCAGTATCCATTGCATATTGCAGTTGGGCTGGAATGATTCCATCCAGCCCAGGGGATTTGTAGGGCGAGAAGCTACTTATGGCCCAAGAGATGATATCCCTGGAGAAAAGGTCGGTGGAGACTTGCTCCTGAATTTCTCTGTGGATAGGGGGTCGAAAAACTGCAACTGAGCAACCGGGAAAGTGGGTTTCCACCAAAAGTTCCAGTGACTCAAGACTGGTCGTTGTCCATGAGTCATTGGGTCCTTTGAGGAAGCCCACGGGTGCATGTGTGCTCGAGAGAACTTTCCTGAGCCTAGCGGCTTCTGTGGTACTCTCGATTGTGGAGCAGAAATTCTACCAAGCGGAGCGTTTAGCGTGTCCCGTAATGGCCCTGATTACGGCGGCGCAGCCTAATCTGCTTAGGTGGATTAGGTCTGAGGAGCGCTTTTTGCAGCGCGTTGGCCAGGTTTGTCTAGCAGTCCTACCTGAGGCGGTGGTAAGCTGCCACCCCTTGTTTGCTTCGAGTTCGAAGTGCGATCGAACTCTGAGCTTGCAGCTGGCCATGGGAATACCCCAGCCCTCCTTGTCTGTGAGGAGAGGCATGGTAGTACCATGCCTTGCCAGCTCGTCTGCTTTGCAGTTGCCCTCGATGCCTTTGTGACCGGGCACCCAAATGAGGTGAATTTCGAACTGCTCTGCCATCTCGTTTAGAGATCTGCGGAAGTTTGTGACGGATATCGAGTTGGATGATATCGCTTGTAGAGATTTGATAGCCGCCTGGCTATCGGAAAAAATGCAGATTCTATCTGCAGAGCATTCACATTCAGAAATGCATGAAAGTGCTTCCTGTATGGCAGCGATCTCTGCTTGAAATACGCTGCAGTGATCAGGAAGGTTGAAAGATTTGTTGATAGACAGCTCCTCGCAAAAGACGCCTCCCCCTACCCGGTCGTCTAGCTTAGAGCCGTCGGTGTAAATTCTTACTGAGTCGGTCGGCCCTGGCGTGCCTGAGCACCAATCTTCCCTTGGGGGGATTAGTGGGTGGAAAGGAGTTATGGGGAATTCCTGAGGACAACAATAGTCCGTGTAAGAGGGGATAAGCAAGTTACCCACTAGAATATTAGAGTGTCCGAAATTCTGCTCGGACCACTGCTTAGTTTCCCTCATGCGTAGGGCAGAGAGAGTTGCTACTAATTTCCCCATTTAGTCAATTGGTAGGAGATTTAGTATATTGTCAAGAGCCTCAGTTGGGGTCGTTCTGAGGGCCCCTGTTGTGATCAGTCCAGCGGCACGCTGTACTTTTCCAAGCTTGTGGACTGATGTTTTCTTAGAAAGCGTTGGCCACCATACTGACACTCCGTACAGTAGGATGGGCCGAATGATGGCTGTGTACAACCACAGCGTGATGTGGGGTGCCATTCCCCATTTTAGTCCGATGGACTTCTTACATGTATACAGAGCGACTGAGGCCTTCTTAACCCGTTCTTCGGTGTTAAGATTCCAGTCTAGTTTGCTGTCTAGAGTGAGCCCTAAGTATTTGGAGGATTTACTGAAGGCGAGTTCCACCCCGTTTAGGGTTGGGGGTTTGAGGGGAGGTAGCTTATACTTCCTAGTGAAATGGACTAAGTCAGTTTTGGCTTGGTTTAGCCAAAGTCCCTTTGAATTGGCCCATGAGGACAGGGTTCGAAGTGCGGTGGTCATACGCTCGCACAAACTTTGGGGGAATTTACCCGAGAAGGCTATATCAACGTCATCCGCGTAGGCTATCACCCGACAGCCCCCTCCCTCTAAGGAGCGCAGCAAGCTGTTAACAGCCACATTCCAAAGGAGAGGGGAGAGAACACCTCCTTGTGGGGTGCCTCTCTTGACGGCCCTGGAAATGGTCGAAGACCCCAGTGTGGCCGTGACGATTCTGCATTTAAGGAGTTGATCAATCAGATCCACAATGCGGTGTCCAACCCCCAACTCCGACAAAGCCTCGGTGATTGCGCCCGGTACGACGTTGTTGAAAGCGCCCTCAATGTCTAGAAAGGCTATAAGGCAGTACTCCTTGTAGTGGAGTGCATTTTCTACTGTGGATATAACCGCATGGAGCGCCGTTTCAATAGATTTGCCTTTTTGGTAAGCATGTTGTGCTTGAGAGAAGTGATCGATCTTGATCGAATCTCTGATATGTATACTCAGCACCCTTTCTAGTGTCTTTAGTAGAAAGGATGTATGACTGATTGGACGAAAGTCCTTTGGGATTGTATGTGAGGCTTTGCCAGCCTTCGGGATGAAGACGACCTTGGATACGAGCCATGGCTTGGGGATCGAACCGGTCGTCAGGATATCTGAAAAGATTTTCTGAAGCCAGTTAATGACAGTATCCCCTGCATATTGCAGTTGGGCTGGAATGATTCCATCCAGCCCAGGGGATTTGTAGGGCGAGAAGCTACTTATGGCCCAAGAGATGATATCCCTGGAGAAAAGGTCGGTGGAGACTTGCTCCTGAATTTCTCTGTGGATAGGGGGTCGAAAAACTGCAACTGAGCAACCGGGAAAGTGGGTTTCCACCAAAAGTTCCAGTGACTCAAGACTGGTCGTTGTCCATGAGTCATTGGGTCCTTTGAGGAAGCCCACGGGTGCATGTGTGCTCGAGAGAACTTTCCTGAGCCTAGCGGCTTCTGTGGTACTCTCGATTGTGGAGCAGAAATTCTGCCAAGCGGAGCGTTTAGCGTGTCCCGTAATGGCCCTGATTACGGCGGCGCAGCCTAATCTGCTTAGGTGGATTAGGTCTGAGGAGCGCTTTATGCAGCGCGTTGGCCAGGTTTTTCTAGCAGTCCTACCTGAGGCGGTGGTAAGCTGCCACCCCTTGATGCTTCGAGTTCGAAGTGCGATCGAACTCTGAGCTTGCAGCTGGCCATGGGAATACCCCAGCCCTCCTTGTCTGTGAGGAGAGGCATGGTAGTACCATGCCTTGCCAGCTCGTCTGCTTTGCAGTTGCCCTCGATGCCTTTGTGACCGGGCACCCAAATGAGGTGAATTTCGAACTGCTCAGCCATCTCGTTTAGAGATCTGCGGAAGTTTGTGACGGATATCGAGTTGGATGATATCGCTTGTAGAGATTTGAAAGCCGCCTGGCTATCGGAAAAAATGCAGATTCTATCTGCGGAGCATTCACATTCAGAAATGCATGAAAGTGCTTCCTGTATGGCAGCGATCTCTGCTTGAAATACGCTGCAGTGATCAGGAAGGTTGAAAGATTTGTTGATAGACAGCTCCTCGCAAAAGACGCCTCCCCTACCCGGTCGTCTAGCATAGAGCAGTCGGTGTAAATTCTTACTGAGTCGGTCGGCCCTGGCGTGCCTGAGCACCAATCTTCCCTTGGGGGGATTAGTGTGTGGAAAGGAGTTATGGGGAATTCCTGAGGACAACAATAGTCCGTGTAAGAGGGGATAAGCAAGTTACCCACTAGAATATTAGAGTGTCCGAAATTCTGCTCGGACCACTGCTTAGTTTCCCTCATGCGTAGGGCAGAGAGAGTTGCTACTAATTTCCCCATTTGGTCAATTGGTAGGAGATTTAGTATATTGTCAATAGCCTCAGTTGGGGTCGTTCTGAGGGCCCCTGTTGTGATCAGTCCAGCGGCACGCTGTACTTTTCCAAGCTTGTGGACTGATGTTTTCTTAGAAAGCGTTGGCCACCATACTGACACTCCGTACAGTAGGATGGGCCGAATGATGGCTGTGTACAACCACAGCGTGATGTGGGGTGCCATTCCCCATTTTAGTCCGATGGACTTCTTACATGTATACAGAGCGACTGAGGCCTTCTTAACCCGTTCTTCGGTGTTAAGATTCCAGTCTAGTTTGCTGTCTAGAGTGAGCCCTAAGTATTTGGAGGATTTACTGAAAGCGAGTTCCACCCCGTTTAGGGTTGGGGGTTTGAGGGGAGGTAGCTTATACTTCCTAGTGAAATGGACTAAGTCAGTTTTGGCTTGGTTTAGCCAAAGTCCCTTTGAATTGGCCCATGAGGACAGGGTTCGAAGTGCGGTGGTCATACGCTCACACAAACTTTGGGGGAATTTACCCGAGAAGGCTATATCAACGTCATCCGCGTAGGCTATCACCCGACAGCCCCCTCCCTCTAAGGAGCGCAGCAAGCTGTTAACAGCCACATTCCAAAGGAGAGGGGAGAGAACACTTCCTTGTGGGGTGCCTCTCTTGACGGCCCTGGAAATGGTCGAAGACCCCAGTGTGGCCGTGACGATTCTGCATTTAAGGAGTTGATCAATCAGATCCACAATGCGGTGTCCAACCCCCAACTCCGACAAAGCCTCGGTGATTGCGCCCGGTACGACGTTGTTGAAAGCGCCCTCAATGTCTAGAAAGGCTATAAGGCAGTACTCCTTGTAGTGGAGTGCCTTTTCTACTGTAGATATAACCGCATGGAGCGCCGTTTCAGTAGATTTGCCTTTTTGGTAAGCATGTTGTGCTTGAGAGAAGTGATCGATCTTGATCGAATCTCTGATATGTATACTCAGCACCCTTTCTAGTGTCTTTAGTAGAAAGGATGTATGACTGATTGGACGAAAGTCCTTTGGGATTGTATGTGAGGCTTTGCCAACCTTCGGGATGAAGACGACCTTGGATACGAGCCATGGCTTGGGGATCGAACCGGTCGTCAGGATATCTGAAAAGATTTTCTGAAGCCAGTTAATGGCAGTATCCATTGCATATTGCAGTTGGGCTGGAATGATTCCATCCAGCCCAGGGGATTTGTAGGGCGAGAAGCTACTTATGGCCCAAGAGATGATATCCCTGGAGAAAAGGTCGGTGGAGACTTGCTCCTGAATTTCTCTGTGGATAGGGGGTCGAAAAACTGCAACTGAGCAACCGGGAAAGTGGGTTTCCACCAAAAGTTCCAGTGACTCAAGACTGGTCGTTGTCCATGAGTCATTGGGTCCTTTGAGGAAGCCCACGGGTGCATGTGTGCTCGAGAGAACTTTCCTGAGCCTAGCGGCTTCTGTGGTACTCTCGATTGTGGAGCAGAAATTCTGCCAAGCGGAGCGTTTAGCTTGTGTAAGTATCTTCTTATAGGAGGTTAGGCTGGCTTTGTAGAGACTCCATGATTGGTCGTCTCCCCTGAACCTTGCTTTGTTAAAGAGCTTTCGCGAAACTTTTTGAAGCTCGCTTATTTGTGGGGACCACCATGGTGGTTTGGCTTTCCCTTTTGGTTTGCTCTGGGGGCATGACATGTTAAGGGCGGACTTGCATGCCTCCGTGAGCTTGTTTGTGAGCAGCTCTGTGTGCTCGGGGGAAGGGAGTCCCGCTGGGGGATGCTCTGGAATGAGTCTTGTGAGACATTTTTTGAAAGTGGTCCAGTTCGTACGTCTAAAGTTTCTGCACCATTTAGGCTTTGGGATATCAAGGGAGAACACTATATCGATATACCTATGATCAGAGAAGGAGTGCTCATCTAGCACTCTCCACCTAGTAAGTCTCTGGTGAAGGGAGGCTGTGGCTAGCGTTAAGTCTAGGACTTCTTCCCTATTCTTTGTAATAAAGGTTGGGTCGTTTCTTATATTACAAATATTCAGATTTGTCGTGAGGATATAATTAAAGAGTAACTCACCCCGTTCATTTATATCCGAGCTGCCCCACTGATGGTGGTGAGCGTTGGCGTCGCAGCCTATGATCAGCTCGGTGTTTGTCGCTTCGCAGTCGGCGACTAGCGCACGTAGCAGTTGATGAGGGGGTGGCCCTTGATGGTCGTGGGCCATGTATGTTGAGCTGAGCCTTATGTGACCTGACTCCAGCTCGAGGCACGCAGCAGTGTTGTCGCCATTGCTAAAATTAGGGAGCAGAAAGATGTCTAGATGTTTCCTTGCAAGTATGCAGGTACGAACTTTACCTTCGTTGCGGGCTACAAGCAGCTTGTAGTCCTTAGTCCCCAGTCCAGAAACCTTGCCACAGCAGACCCAAGGTTCCTGAATGAGGACAACGTCTACTCCGCATTGGCTTGTGCGGAGCAGCAGAGCGGCTGCAGCCGCCTTACAGTGGTGGAGGTTTATCTGAAGAAGTCTCAGAGACATCTTCAAATTTCGACTACGATACACTTGCATACAAATTTCGACTTAATGGCAAAAAAAAAACGAATTTCGGACCATAGTGCAGTGGTTGGATTAGAGATGTGGTATTCGGTGGCAGGAACAAAACTTATACATTTTCGTGTTCCAACTGACAATGCCCGGGTGCATTGTCTACCAAGAAGAACTTTAAATTTTAAGCCTTTTTCTTTCAAATTGTAACGGTCGTTAGGTTGAATTTAAACGTACGCGGCAAGACGGTTGTTTTTTTTCATAGCTGCCAGCTTTGTGTCGTGTGTGCATGCAATTATCAAAATATAATTGCCGCTGCACTAAAGCGCCGACGCGCACGCTGACAGCGCAACTCACTTCGCTTATGTCACTGCATAAAGCTCTGCCGGCGTATTAAAGGTCACGCGTGCATGAAGACAACCTTCTTCTTGGAAAATTCTTCTATCCGCCGCGAGTCGCCCAATAAGGAGGCCAAAATTGTGGTTAAATTTGCGGTAAGGCAAAAAGTAAAGCCTCAATTAAATCCGTCATCATCCCCGTCTTCACATAGTGGTTGCGACCGGCAAACGCTATCGTTTGGCCGACCAATAATTTGGGTACGTGCCAGTGCAAATATATGTGTAAAAAAACAAGTGCTAAACCTTAATTTCGCTTTAGGAACTATCCCCCCCAAGAGTCTCAATTCGCCGTCATCCAGGCCCACACGAGTATACAGCTGCTGCTTAAGCCTACCGTGTTCGGGGTGGAGACGGCAGTGTTTTTTTTTTCTTTGCATTTGGAAGAGTCTTAAGGCTGCTGGTGACCCAAAAGTCTCCTAACATGGTGGAGAGCGGTGCAAGCGGTGCCGCTGGCGAAGCACCGACCTCACCCTGGGTAGTCTTCGAGTCCCAAGTTTCGATGCGCGGGAATTGAACAGCTCAGCGCCAAAAATCGGCAAGCCCAAATTCGACCACTGAACCTATTGTGAAAAAGAAAAACCTCGCTAAAAGAGCAAAAAAATAAAGTCGTAAAGGTTAAGCTAGTTAGAAAAAAAAAAATTTGTAAATGGCAAAAACAACAATCAACAGTATAAGGGAAAAACCCTAATCAAGTGTAGTGTAGCACAACACGTAGTGCCTTAAATAAAGACATGAAAGTGATGAACAAATTCACGAAAAACTATATCCCCAACCCGATCAATTTACCCAAAAACTGGTGGGTGAAAACCAAAAAATAAAAATAGACAAAAAAGTATAAAAGACAATTTAAAAAACAAAATAAAAAAAAAACACAGAAAAATAAAACCACCGCATCCCGAAGATACGTGCATCTCTGTGAAAGGCCTTTCAGCGAGGAATTGTACACGTATGTTCTCTGCAAGAAAAAGTGATAAGATAATTGTGGTTGCTGGTTAAATACAAAATACAGCAACAGCAGCCAAATCAGCTGTTCACCGCCAGGGTCAATGAACCCGTGTTTGGGTGTTTGAGCTTCTCTCACACACTTTTTGCTGCGCAGGTAAAGCGCTGATATGGTTGCGTTGTAATGCGTGACAATTTTTGTGGAAACTTTGTATTATATGTATGGTAACCCTTTAACGTAAAATGGTTTTAAAGTAAAATCAAATAACATATAGAAGGAAAAAAAAAATATTTTTTAATATAAAACCAAAATTATTAATTTGGAAAAAAAGTTTCGTTTGGTGGTTCTGTACAAATCATGCCCATTTTATTTACATAATTTCTTTATTTAAACATGAATACTGCACTATTATTATTATTATTATTACGAAGGCCTTGTTGCACTGCGACCAGATGTTTTTGGATTAGGGTAGAGCCTCTATACCGAGGCTTTTAATAAAAGTGAGCACTTTGGTAGGGTCTATATGTTCCCAAATCCTGTAGGGGGGGATAAGTTCTCCTCCTAGTTGTAGAAGTCGACGTCTGCTTAGCGAGGGGCATTCACATAGAACATGTTCTGATGTTTCTAGCTCCAGCTCACAGAATCTGCATGTGTCGATTTCTGAAAGTTTTAATTTCTTAAGTGCAGTGACCCGTTAGGTAGCCTGTTAGAGTGCGAATTTCGCTCTTTTTTAAATTGATGATGCGTTTTGATCGCGTCATCTGGGGGACGAGAAATTGTTTGGCTTGTCTCAGCCCTGCACTGTCGGTCCAGTGGTGACTTATCTCCGTTTCCTCCCATTTCCTGACCAGTTCTCTTTTGTGTCCTTTCGAAAGTCCACAGAATGGTTCAGGGCCGATTAGTGGTGTCATCGCCCCGCGTTTAGCTAGGGAGTCTGCCACCTCGTTTCCTATATGGCCTTCATGCCCTGGCACCCAGCCCACCGTTAAGATGTTTTTGGAGGCAAGGGCTTTCAGCTGCTGGAAACAGTTCTCTACAAGTCTGGAGGAGATCGTGAAGGATCTCAGCGCTAAGAGCGCCGCCTGACTGTCAGAGAAGATGTAAATCCGTGCACCTTGCATTTTCCTGCGAAGGCATTCACGAGCACAGATTTCTATGGCGTATATCTCTGCTTGGAAAATTGTTGGAGACTTTCCCATGGCTATGGACTTGTTGAACCTTGGTCCGAAAATCCCAGCCCCGGTGTCGCCGTTTTCCAGTTTCGACCCGTCAGTGTACCACGTTTGTGATCCACTGGGCAGAGATATTGATTTTGTTTTCCACTCATGTCTGGTGTGCAAGACTACAGAGAAGTTTCTGTGGAAAACAAGTTTTGGTTTCTGTTCGTCAGTTACGCGCAGAATGGGCTCGTTTATTAGGGGTTCGAGAACCCGAAGATGCTCGGTAAGATCACCAATTTTAATATTGGTGATGTTTTGAAGGCGAAGTTCCTCCAGGCAGTCCTCCTTTTTCAAGGTGATGGGTAGAGGGGTATGCCAGTTATGACTCGAAGTGCTGCACTGGGACATGTCCGGATGGCTCCAGTGATGCCTATGCAGACCAGTCGTTGAAATTTGGTAAGTGCAGCCGCAGCTGTCTTCTGGGTAGATTTCGTCCACCAAGCAAGAGATGCATAGGTTAGGATCGGTTTTACCACAGTGTTGAAAGACCAGTAGATCATTTTGGGACTTAGGCCCCATGTTCTACCGAAAAGCCTGTTGCAAGCGAAGTATGCTCGAGTGGCTTTATGTATGGTCTTTTCAGGGTGTACATTCCAGTTGAGCTTGGAGTCGAGTGTAACTCCTAAGTAGTTGGCTTCAACCGAAAAGTCAATGGTGGATTCATTTAGGAATGGTCTTGTAAGAGAAAGAGACCTTTTCCTTGTAAATGGAACCAAAACAGTTTTAGACGGGTTTATGGACATCCTTTATCCTTTATCCTTTATCCTGACACCATCTGCTGGCTATATTAAGGGCTTGCTGCATGGTGTCCGAGATGGTTTGCTCATGCCAGCCCACTACATAGATGACTAGATCATCAGCGTAGCCTTAAGTGGAGAACCCTAAGTTGTTGAGCTTATAGAGTAGCTCGTCGATGACCAGAGTCCACAAGAGAGGAGAGAGTACTCCCCCTTGAGGGCACCCCTTGTGGCTGTGATTGAGGTCATGGTTCCTCCAAGGTCTACAGTTATGATTTTGGATTTAAGCATTTCCAGAATCCACCTAATAATGGGTGTGGAGACATTTTTTTGTACAAGAGAGGCACGGATAGCCTCATATGACGTGTTGTCAAAAGCACCTGAGATGTCTAAAAAGGCACATAGTGCTATTTGTTGAGCACCAATGGCCTTTTCAATGGTTGTTGTAAGGCAGTGAATGGCAGTCTCAGTTGACTTACCAGCTTGGTACGCATATTGGTACTTATGTAAGGGAAGATGCTTGAGATTCACCTCCCTGATGTGCTGGTCAATTATCTTCTCCATAGTTTTAAGGAAGAAGGCGCTAAGACTAATCGGTCTATAGGACTTAGGCAATTGGGAATCTTTCTTCCCTACCTTAGGTATGTGTCCAAACAAGAGACTAGCTCGGAATAAACGGACCAGGGGGATTGCGAGTTGGTGCAGTCCCCGCTGAAACAAGCACGGATAAATTTCATCTGGTCCAGGGGATTTGTATGGACTGAAATTCTGTATAGCCCATTGTACGTTATTTTGATGAAACAGTCTATAGGGAAATTTTCCAACACGTTCTGAGCGATAGGGGGGTTCCCTTCCCTCAGCCCCATTGGAGTCTGCCACCATAGCCACGCGCAGGTGTGGACACTGTTGGCACTAAAAGATCCCAGTTGGTGTTTTTGGGATTTCTAGTAACTAGACTACATTGCAAGGCGCATCCTATATCAAATCTAATGTGCTTGTGATCTGACATAGTGATCTCATTCGCAACGTGCCAGTTTGAGACAGCGGACAACATGTTTAGACTACAGAGAGTTAAGTCGAGGACTTCTTCTCTAATCGCATTGATAAATGTAGGCTTGCTGCCTCGATTTAGTAAGCCTATGTTATTACTAATAATGTACTCAAGAAGGTACTCACCTCTTTTGTTGATGTCACTGCTCCCCCAGACCGTGTGATGTGCATTGGCATCGCAAGCGATTATCCACCGAAGCCGGTTCCTTTGGCAGTGCTCTATCAGGGCACAGGTAGCCGCCGTAGGCACAACGTCTGAGTCGCCGGGCAGATAAGCGGAGGCCAGCACTATCTCCTGCTCGCCATGGGCAGTGGGTATTTTAATCCAAACTGCCACCAGGTCCTCAGTGATGAACTGTGATAGGGGAACATATGTTAAATTTTTGTTAATTAACAACGCCGCTCTAGGGCGAGGTTGGTCGTTTGCATATAGCAGTTTATCGGATGTGGTGCTTAGCCCCAGGACATGTCCGGCATTTATCCATGGCTCCTGGATAAATGCTATGTCCATTGTATCAAACCTCTCGCAAAGGACGTCAGATGCGGCCTTTGCATGGTTTAGGTTTGCTTGGAGACATCTGAGGTGTCTCCGGGTGTTGGTGAGAGTGGGGGGAGGGGGACAGGACATTAGTCCGCCCTCTTGCGGCCCCTGGCCACCATCTTCCGGCCTCGGTTGGTGAGCAGAAGGACCTCTTCCTCAGGTGTGCGCCTCACACCCTCGTTCACGCGCCCGGCTCCGCGCGTGATGCGCCCGTGGAGGGGAGGGCGCAGAATTTTCCACGGTGCTGCGGGCTCTTGGGCAGCTGCAGTACCACTAGCCTCATTTCCGCTGGGTGTCCGGATTTTGCTGTTGGCCGCAGGCAGCCCTGGGGTTGCATGAGTCTCCTCAGTGGCACCCTGTGGCGTTGTTACAGCCGTGTCCGGTATGATGGCCTTGGAGCAGGTGGGCTTCTCCGCTGCGAGAGCAAGAGCCACCGCCTGTTCCGTCGGCTGCGTGTTGGCCTTTGGCTTTAGTGTAGCCGTGCCCCACGCAAAATTGAGCTGGTACCCTAGCGACTTTAGCCGGTTGGCTGAGACTGAATCCAGCGCTATCGTTATGATAGACATACTCTGCCTCATTTCGCGGTGAAAAACACGCCAGTCTCCCACGCGCAGGCCGCTGTTCTGGCCCTCGACGAGCTTCAAAATCTCATCCGTCTTCAGATCTGCATTAGGAAGCGGAAAGTAGCCAATGGAGACGGCGGCACGTGGAGCCTCTGCCTCAGGGACTACTTTGATGTGGGCGTCCTTCCACAGCCGGAGTTTGGGCACTTCTGTGCTCAGCCACTCGACTGTTTCCGCATTCCCGCACGTTATGGCCATCCACCCTGGTCGGAAAGTGCAGCCAGAGAGCAACGGCTTCACAGAGCCGTGTCTCAAAGCCATGACCCTCGACAGGATGGCGGATTGGATGCTGTTGAGCTGCTCCGTCGTGAGAAGCTTACTGGGGTAGTCGGCAGGGAGTATCGCCATCTTCGCCGAGCTGGCAACGTCCCTATAAGAGGCCATGAAACCGACTTGGGGTGACTGCTCCTGTGTTGCTTGCCCAGCCACAGCTGCGGCTTTGGAGGCTGCTGGAGCCCCCGTGGCAAGCAACACGCTTGCAGGAACATCCTTCGTCAGGGCACTAGGTGCCACGGTTTTTATCATTGCCCTCTTAGTCGACACCTCTTCTGGGGTCGTTTTGGCTGATCTACCTCGCTTGTTGGTAGCGCCACTCATGCTGGACACTGCCCTAGGAGGGTCCATAGGCTTCTGAGCGAGCCTTTTGGGCTCATTAATGGGTATGCCGTTCGCAAGGTGTCTGCGCAACCTCTTCCTTGCGGCGCCAGATAGCGCGATCCGCTTAGGTTTTTCAGCCTTTGGAGAGGCGAGAAGGGTTTCTTCCTCTTCCTTGGTGATGGTGTCGGTGCCAGAGCTTTGTGAACAGATGTCCATAGCTTCTTCGGGTTCCCGGATAGGTTCGATGTTACTCGATTTGGGGCTGCTTGAGCACCCTGCTTCTTGGGGGGTATTTTCGTTATTTAGTTCCATAAGTTGGTCCTACGAGTAGTGAGGAAGGAAGTATCCCCCGGGGCAGAGCCTCATACCCCGGATCGGGCACTTATACGACCGGAGGCGCCAGGTATCCGGAAGCCACCGTAAAAAGACACACTAACGTAGTGGCATTCATCACAGGGGCACGGTATGGTAACACCGGTGATTACGGGTTTTTTCGAGTTGTCCTCTCTAGATCCACCATATTTCGCCTAGAGCAGGGGCACCTCGAGCAGGATGTGGCTCTTCACCACTTATGGTCGGTCTCCAGTAGTCGGCATGTGACTCCCAACTCCCACTGGCTGAGTCAGCTTGGCGCGGCGGCAGGCACACACGCTTCACTAACAAAACCTTAGCCTACTGCACTAACCTTTTATAATTATTATTATTTTTCCCAATTATATTTTTGCTAGTTTTTTTTTTTATATGCCATGTTAGCCATTTCGTTATTTTGATTTAATTTCATTTGTTTTTTTGTTTAATATTTACGTACTTGTTAATTAAGAGAAACCCCCGCTGCTTATCAGCAAATAAACAATTGAAGCAAATTTGTAGGAAATAATTATTTAGCTGCGAAAAATTTTGTTGAAGACACTCTGAAGATGCTGAAGTATAACTGAATGTACGACCATAATGATCCGAATAAATTTAAGTTATGTTAATAGATTTTCAAATGTTCATTGAAAGAAAAAAATTAAGAGATAAGTTTTTTGTTCGATATTTCCGGCGGTGGCGGGCATGACAATCTAACAGGGTAGGAGGAAACATAATTGGGGATCTTCATCAGTACGTTACCACGAAGATCCAGGTTGGGAGGGTACAGACAGCGATGGTCGCTCCACAGCTTAGACCTCGCATTTAGGCGAATATCTACCAAGAGACGAAGCAGACCATTGTATCAGCTGCTAGATTTTTCTTCCTCCTCTATTCTTAGTATTTTCGTATTTTTTTAAAATACTGCTTATATTTTTCTTTCCTATTAGTTTCCGTTTTTTTCCTAGGGATCCTATTCATTTAATGATTGTGTAGGTTGTTCGATCATGGCACCGAACCTCCCCACCCGCAAGAGCTACGGAACCAGAGGATCCCGATCGCCATTTCCGTCCACCAGAGTCTGTGGTTAGCGAAGCTACTCCTAACCCAGCGGTACCGAGCCAACTGTACCCTTTCGCTTTTGGGCGCAACACACAGTGGGGCAAACCTCGATGACGCTACAATATATTTTCTTGTTTCTGGCACAAATAATTTAATGAACCATTCTGTGAAAACAGTACTTGTCACCCATGCTTTTTTATTGGCCATCCAATTAACCGGCAATGTAACAAAATTTACACCTTTCATTTCTCGAGGCTTATGTGCACGATTGATAATTAGGGGCTTTAACATCCGATCATCAGAAGCGTTACTGCAAAATAAAAATGTGACTCGATCTTTTTCAACTTTAAAACCACCAGCAATTTTTTGCGATTTGGCCACATATGTTCTTCTCGGCATTTTTTTTTCCAAAAAAACCAGTTTCGTCGGCAGTAAAAACCTGATCTGGACTGTATGCACCATCGGCTATTATTTTTTTAAGTTTTAGTGGAAATTCTTTGGCGGCTCTCTGATCTCCAGAAGCAATCTCGCCCTTGATTTTTATGTTATGAAGTGCATGCCTTTGGAGAAATCCCGTTAACAAACCTGTGCTTGCAGAAAATAAGTAGCTCTTCTCAGGAGTTGATTGTGTGGATGTAGACGGTTGTTCATCCTTTATCATTTTATAAAACTTTAATGGTTGCTGTTTGATATTGTTTCCATCTACGGGAATTTGTTTTTGTGCATTGTCCTCAAGCCATATTATGAGTGCTTTTTCCAATTTTTTCTTTAGCAGCATCTCTAGTGTATGATGAAGAGTTACCAGATATTTGTATTTATAGTTCTTATTGTGGCTTCATTTAAACCGAATATTTTTCCAAGAAATTTTGAGCCTTCTCCATTTCGAAGGGGATCTAAAATTTCAATTTTGGTCTCCAAAGAAATTGCTTTACGTTTTAGTTTTGTATTTGACATATTCTTTTAGGGATACATACAGTATTTAACAAAATTAAAAAATATAAATAGCTGAATAAATATAAATTATTTTATGGTTTATTGCGTTCAATTTAATGTAACGTTGGACAAACAAATTTGCCAATAAAAAGTTTCTTTACCAAACACGTCTTATGGCATTGATAATTCACAAAATATTAACACATTTCAATTGCTCTGACCAGTTAATTTGCTTGTATGCGCAAAAAGGGAATTCCCCTAAATTTGTACTATTTACATTTGCTTTGACCAGTAAATTTGCTTGTACGCTCGAAAAGAGAATTCTCTTAAATTTGTGATAAGAACATACTTCGAAAAATTATATTTAGAAACAAAAAATTTTTTAAATCGTTCTAAACGGAATAAAATCGTGTAAAAATATTAAAAGTCTTTTATTTTCAAACCGTGTTATATCAAAACCGTGTAAAAATTTATTTTCATTTTGTCTCCTAACTGCCCGACGCGAACTTTCCACCGTTTGTTCGGCTTGCCGAACTTGTCTGTTCGTACGTCTTTGTGCTCGTTGCGCTGTGTTTTGCGCTCGTTTGGTACTCCTTATCTTGATACAATTAACAGGGTAGTGTCATCAGAGAGAGCACTCTCTTTTTTCGGATGCCAATCAACAGTCGCAAAGTGCTTGTCGTTCGGCTAAGACGTTGAAGCGGACGAATTTTTTTCTGTTAGTTATTTTTGTTGATGTTTGTTTTTTTAGGTTAAGAAAAAATTGTGGGAGGAAGCCTTGGACCATTGTTTTGCACCTGACAGCAGAATATGCGAATTGCATTTTGAGGCTACTGATTTCAAGCTGGCAACAAGCCGAAACAAATCACCGAAGCGAAGGCAGCTCATGCCTAATGCAATCCCAAAAAAGGTTTTGCGCTGTGCAAATGATTTGGTTTCAGACAGCCATAAAAATTGCAGTACCCAAACAGAGTAAGGGCCAGTTTCTCAATGTCTGGTTAGCTAAACTAACAGATGGTTAGCTGAAATAACTGATGGTTAGTCAAAACTGAGTTTCTCAATGTCTAGTTAGGGTTGTTCGTGATTAAAACTAACATGAGGCCTGAGTGCCGGCTAAAATTTGTTCTCTCGTTAAGTGCCGATATAAATATCGATGAAATCATCGTTAGGCAAACAGACTGTGGCTGACACTTGCATTGTTTACATTTTATTATTCAAGCAAAATGGCATCGCATCAAAGAATTTTTTACATCCACGCAATGGAAACAAAGTTTGAAGAAATGGAGCAGCGCGTGAATAGTTCTATAAATTTTAGACAAAGGGTGAACTATTTCACTGAGTTGGATGAAGCCAAATTTGTGCAAAGATTCAGATTGAGCACCGAACTGAACGGCCAGTTTTTGCCAGGCTTCGTCTTTCTGCTTCCAAGTCACAATATCGCTCCTTTTATTTTCGAAAAGTTTTTTCCTCGTGGCCGCTTTCTGTTCTCAACTGAGCTCATTAAACTTGTTTGTTAACTCATTTCCATTTTTTTAATTGTTATTTTTGAGTTGGAAGAAGAATTTGGCAGTCACAAAACAAAAAATACCAAACAAAAACAGCTGTTTTGCTCGAAAAGGGCTCGAAAAGGGTGGCAGCACCATCAATGCGATAGTATCATATCGATTTAACTTAACTATACATTGAGAAAACCAAATTGGCTTAACGCGAGCGTTAAATTTATCTGGTCGTTAGCTAATTCTTACTTTAACCAGACATTGAGAAACTGGCCCTAAGTGAATAAGCTTGCGTACACGTACATATATTCTTACGTATGTATATGTATTTTACAGTTCGGAAACCAAACATGCAGGCATATTGCTTGAAAACATTAGTTTAAACAAGTGGAAACGTTGCAGTCGGACGCAACCGACTGCGGTATACCCGTTACCAGTATTAAAACCGGTAAAAAGAAGCCTGATTGATAAGGGGTACGGATGCGGCAAGGGTGTACGCTGCCTTAAAGATTTTCCGATGCAGATGGGGATGCCACCAGCTATCTTCCTCCCAAATTTGGTGACTCTAGCTCAAAGTTTGTAAAAGGTGGGGAAAGGGGGGTGAAATGGATAGGCGTGGCTTCAAAACTTTGATGCAGATACACAAAATTTCACTCGTTCGACCCAAAATGGTTGAATTTGGACTCGTCTGCAAAAATTACTGTGTTCCAAAAGAAATTTGGTGTGGCGACAGCCCAATACTGAACTGGATCCAAAAAATGTTAAAGCGACAGTTAAGCATGGCGGAGGAAGTGTGATGGTATGGGCATGTAAGTCGGCAGCCGGCGTCGGAAACTTGGCGATTTTTGAGTCGACGATGGATAAGACTATGTACCTCAATATTCTTAAAGAAAATTTGCTCCAAAGCGCCAAAAAGTTAGGAATCCGACGTGATTTCCGGTTCTACCACGACAACGACCCCAAACATACGTTCGGAATAGTGCAGTCCTGGCTTACCTGGAACTGCCCCCACGTCATGATTCCTCCGGCCCAGTCTCCAGATTTAAATGTTATTGAAAATTTTTGGACTATGCTGGAGAACAACATCCGGAATCATCGGATTTCCAGCAAATAGGACCTTAAAAATGCTCTGCTGGAGGAATGGAGCAAAATATGCCTGGAAACCACTTGGAAGATGGTCTCTTCGATGAATAATAGGTTAAGGGCTATTGTAAAGGTTAAGGGATTACATACTAAGTACTAAAATCCTTATTTAACCTTTTATTCGGCAAAAATATAACTGGTTTGTGTCTGCATATTTTAAGCTGTGACCTATATTTTAGATGTATTTTTAGTTTTTAGTGTATATATAAAACTTAGCAATATTTTAGAAACAAATAAAGTTCCTTTTTTAAATGTGATAAAACATAAAACAAATTGGCGTTTAAACATTTTTTGTTTTTCCTCTGGTTTAAAATATATAGCACCTTAAACTTTTTATTTGACCCTGCATCATTTAAGCTGTGAGTCACTGTATATATATGCCACAGCTCGTTGTAAAGGAGTATGTGAATAGGCGTAATGATAATTTTAATAAAAATGGTATTAGGATTACTAGTGCACAGCCTGTAAGCCACCCTGTGGCCTCCACGTCGTCGGCAAAAAACTAATTAGCTTGGCCTACCAAAATGTTAGAGGCCTTAACTCTAAACTTGCCAAATTATATGTAAACAGCTTATCTTTTGATTCACAAATTGTTGCACTTACAGAAACCTGGTTAAAACCCGATATTTCTGATTATTCCGTTTTTCCTTCTAAATATAACTTGTACAGATGCGATCGCACTTCCCGCAAAGGGGGTGGTGTTCTCATTGCTGTTGACTCCTGTATTTCCTCTGAACAGATTCTTTCTCAGGATCTTCCGGACATAGAGTTTTTATGTGTTAAAATATTACTAAACGGCCGTTCACTTTATGTTACTTGCTCTTATATTCCTCCTCAATCTGATATTAACATTTACTCATCCCATCTGAGTGCCCTGCAACTTGTTTCGTCATTTTTGACTGATATGGATAATCTGATAGTGGTTGGTGATTTTAATCTGCCACATGTTGCATGGTCTGTGAATGACACATCTTCGGCGGTGTTACCAGTCACTTCTGATGATTTTATCGATGGCCTACTGGAGTTAGGCCTATCGCAAGTTAACAGGGTGCATAACTGTAGTGGTAGAATGTTGGACTTAATATTTGTTTCTGACTCAGATTGCAGTAATGCTTGTAGAATACCCCCTCTAGTGCTTCCGGAAGATACCTACCATCCAACCTTAGAACTATCCATCGAAATTCTTAACCCTAGTTCAATATCTAATAATACATTAAAAACCCGTTGCTTTCGTAAAACTAATTTTACTAAATTAAATTATCTTCTTCAACATACTAATTGGTCTCGCCTTTATTCTTGTAGTGATATAGAAACTGCCATTGCCATATTTTATAGGACCTTGAATTCGCTTTTGGATATTTGTGTTCCCCTCACTTGTCCTTCAAGTGATAATAAACCACCTTGGTTTACGAGGGAACTATCGAAATTGAAAAACGCGAAGACAAGAGCATATAAAAAATTTAAAAAATCGGGAACTACCTTAGATTTATCTTCGTATTTAGTAGCAAAATCTAGTTTTCTTTCTGTTAACACATCTTGTTATAATAATTATCTTAATCGTTGTAGACTAAACTTTTCACGTGACCCTAAACAGTTTTATAAATTTGTTAACTCTAAACGTAAGTCTTCTTGCTTGCCTACCTCAGTATACCTTGATAATACAAAAGCAAGTTTTGATCAGGCAGTAGCCGATCTATTTGCTGAGTATCTTCAATCAGTATACTCAACGAAATTATATAGTTGCAGTAATTCCTATCCTTTTCGAGTTCAATCGTCAAATTGCATATATATCCCAGTTATAACTGAGTGTACGCTTCTAAGTGACCTTAACTCTACCAAACCAGGCTATCTGCCTGGTCCTGATGGAGTGCCAGGTTGTATACGTAGATACTGTGCGGATTCACTTTGTAAACCCTTACATAAATTATTTAACTTGTCGGTTGACTCAACAGTGTTTCCTGCTATATGGAAGGAATCTTTTATTATTCCACTCCATAAAAATTCTTCTAAGTATAACGTTAAAAATTATAGAGGCATATCCAAGTTGTCCGCCATTCCTAAAGTCTTTGAAAAAATTATATGTTCTCAACTGCAACATACATGTAGTTCAATTATATCGCCTTATCAACACGGTTTTGTTAGGCGTAGATCTACTACCACTAACCTTCTTGAATTCACTTCGCTTGTTATCAAAGGGTTTCAGGAAAAAATGCAAACTGACGTTGTTTACACCGATTTTAGTAAGGCATTTGATTCTGTTAGTCATTCTCTGTTGCTTCAAAAATTAAATATTATTGGATTTCCATCAAAACTCGTATTGTGGCTTTCGGAGTACTTGTGTGGCCGAACACAAAAAGTTGTTTTTAAGTCGTCTGTATCTAAACCTATTTTAGTTACCTCTGGTGTTCCCCAAGGTAGTCACCTTGGTCCTTTGCTATTTAATTTGTTTATTAACGATCTTCCAGCTGTTATTACTAACTCTTTTGTTTATATGTTTGCTGATGATGTGAAGCTATGTTTCACCTATAATGATGCTTCTCTGTGCAACTTACTACAGTCGGATTTATGTGCGCTGTCGGCCTGGTGTCGTTTTAACTTACTCAATTTAAACTGTTCAAAATGTAAAGTCATGTCTTTTTGTAGAAGTACCCCTCATACTGCTCACTACTTGCTTGATGCTTCACCACTTGACCGCGTGTTTGAAATTAAAGATTTAGGCATTATTCTTGATCCTAAGCTAAAGTTTGACTCTCATATTTCGTCTATGGTTAATAAGGCCATTAATGTCTTTGGCTTCATCAAGCGGTGGTCGAAAGAGTTTAACGATCCCTACACCACTAAAACGCTTTATACATCCCTAGTACGTCCCATCCTGGAGTATGGATCTTGTGTGTGGTCCCCACAATACTCGATTCACCAGGATAGAATTGAATCTGTGCAGAAGAAATTTCTTCTATTTGCCCTTAGAAGTTTTAACTGGGTTCCTGGAGTAGACTTACCCCCGTATTCAAGTAGACTCCTTTTGATTAATCTTCCCTCCCTGTTAAACCGTAGAACTATGCATGGAGTATTATTTATTACTAACCTACTTAATGGTGAAATCGACTCATCAGTTCTTTTGAGTCGAATTAAATTTAATGTCCCAATTAGATCTTCAAGTAACTTTTTACCCCTTAGCCTTGATCGTTGCTTCAGCAACTATTTAATTCATGAACCATTTCGTGTTATATGTTCTGACTATAACAAACTTTATTCTCTTGTCTCCTTGGAGGCCTCATCTCCAGTACTAAAAAGATCGATCCTTTTTGCTTTATCTAATCGTAACCACTAACTACTAATCTAATGCTGGTCTGATTGGGTTTTTCTGGGTTTTTCCCAATCCTCGCAACAAATGTTGGACTACTCAATTTTTATTGAATTTCCCAGAGCTTTAACGTTAACTTTTGATTATATTTTCAGATTTATATATTAATCTATATTTTTATTTTAAATTATTTTAACTATTTTTTAATTTAAATTAATTTTGATTTCATTTTAATGTCAGCTGCTCTTAGCTGACAATAAATAAATAAATAAATAAATAAATATATACTATACTAGTGGACCCAGACCACGCGTCGCTGTGGTGCTTTTTGATGTTTTCTCTGTGAATAAAGCACATAATAGAATAGAACCTTAAATTCGATTTTGGTACGCCATGTTAGTAGCCTGCTGAAGACGCCAAGCTTGAGTAGCCCGTCTGTTGACGTCGAGCTTGAGACTGTTCGGGTGTCTCCATAGCCTGTTGAGATGCCATATATTCAGCATGCTGTCGACGCCGAGCTTGGGACTGCTCTGGTATCTCGGCAGCACTGTGAGCTGCCTCACGCTCTGCCTATTCAAGCCTTCGTAGTTCGGCTTGTGGAAACGTTTCGTAAAGTCTAGCTATTTTCATAGCTCGAGCTTTATTAGAGCTTTGAGAAAGATTAGACTTACGCTGTTGTGGCATAATTCCAAGCACGTGGTTTTTTTCTCTACACTTCCAAAAAATACACTTGATTGCTTTGCTGTGTTAACAAAATTCTATTTTAATAAACTCATTAATAAATATTTGACAGATAAGACAAAGTGGGCAAAGTGTGGCGTGGCAAGTTTTTTCGCGTTTGTCTTTATAAATTGGATCCTATGTGTTTCCCCTGGTTCTAAGCTACCTCCCCAACAATTTTCAGCCAAATCATCTCAGCCGTTCTAAAGCTATAAATAGTGTAACTAACACGACTTTCTTTTATGGAAAATAACGCATTTTTCAAGTATTCGTCAATTTTTCAGTATTTTTAAGATGTATTCTGCTATTCGGGGCGGAGACAAATCCAACAAATCAAAAACCATGAAAATTGGTCCAGCAGATCTCGAGTTATAAGTGTTGTAACAAACCCGACTTTTTTTATATATATAGAAGATAGAAGAAGATGTATATATAATATACTTATTTCTATGACTATAGATGTTTACACATCAAAAAATATCTTCTATCATGATATAAGGCACTTACGCGCACAACTTTTGACTCGTTCTGCGCATGACGTCACGATCGACCCAATTTTGTGTATAATTGTATGAAAAGGCAGCGTTATTCGATATGAAAGCAACTTTTGTCCACACCCTTCTAGCTAGAAACTTGAAACTTTGCGATTCTCTTTATCTATGGCATAGTAAATTAAAGTTTCAAGATGGGGGTTCTGCGATAACTGGGGGGCTGGCAAATCGATAAATTCGATAACTCAAAACCGACAAATCCACAAATTTCGCACATCCTTACAGCTAGAACTACCAAATTTGGTGAGCAGATAGCTACTAGCAACCCCCAAAAAACTGCATCAAAATTTTTTGAGCCACGCCCACCCATTCCGCCCTCAGCCTCCCCCACGCAATTTAAAGTAAAAAAAGCCTATATCTCCCACAGTTTTTGAGCCATAGCCACCGAATTTTGTGCCAAGATAGGTGATGATGACCCCCAAAGAACCGCATCAAAAGTTTGTATGCCACGGCCACCATTAACTCTTTTCACAAATTAAAACAATGTAACAAAGCACAGCAGGTCCATCGTGACGTAAAAAACGGTCAGCTGATAAAAAGCAATATGGCGGACATGCGCAATGCCTCATCTGGTAGTCTTTGCATCATGTATAACAATATTAGAAGCGCATACGAAGCGTAGTCCCAGTGGTGCCATAAAGTAAGCGATTGCTTCCTTTTGTATATTATATACATATGTATGGATGTATATGTATACTTATTATTAAATGCGTATGTGTGAACGTTTGCGAGTCTCGCGGCACACACAATGGTATTTGGTTGCCAATGCTCTCGACCTTTTGCATATAATGTGGAGTAAATATTTTAAATTGTCATTACACCAAAACTGCGCAGCTGACTGTGACGTGGGTAAGTGGCCGTGGCATTTTCCTTTCTTATGGCGCGATTTCGCTCCAATGCATTCACACAATCTTTGCCACAAACTGTTAACCCAGCGCCAGCGCTCTTTTGTCACATTCCTTATGCCTTATGCCCGATTTGTCTTTTGGCACGAAAACCAAAGCACTTTTTGTGTGACGATACCTTGCCGAAAAATGTAACAACGTTTGCTATCGGAGTAAACCTAAATTGGGATCTTACTTAAAGAATTCACTTTATTCAAATATATTTTATATTATCAAACCTGGTCCATGCGTTTCTGTGAAGTAGAACTTCAATAAAAAATGTGTATGAGGTAAAAGCGGGCGCGGGCCTGTTTCACTAAGACTGCGTACACACGGTGCTTTTTTAACGCATGCATTCTTGTTGATTTTCTTTTGAAAGTTGCTTCGAGTTGCAACTCACACACACACGATGCTTTTTATACTCGATACCGAAGGTAAAGAGTATATTGGTTTTGCGCAATGTCCGTCATGGTGTCTGTCCGTCTGTCCGTCAGTATGTGTGCAAGTTTTTTCCACACCCTTCAAGCTAGAGACTTGAAACTTTCCAATTCTTTTTATCTATGGGATAGTAAATTAAAGTGTCAAGATGGGGGTTCTACGATAACTGGGGGCTGGCAAATCGATCAATTCGATAACCCAATAGCGATAAATCCACATATTTCGCACATCCTTACAGCTAGAAGTACCAAATTTGGTAAGAAGATAGCTATTAGCAACCCCCAAAAAACTGCATCAATAATTTTGGAGCCACGCCCCCCATTCCGCCCCCAGCCCCCCCGCATTTTAAAGTCAAAAAAGACTATATCTCCCACAGTTTTTGAGCTATATCCACCAAATTTGGTGCCAAGATAGGTGATGATGACCCCCTAAAAACTGCACCAAAAGTTTGGATGCCACGCCCACCGATACTGCCCTAGCCGCCCCCATCCACCCCAACGCTTCGTCAAAAACGGGAATGCGTGTATCTTCCAGAGTTGTGGAGCTAGAGCCTCCAAATTTGGTGGGAAGATAGCTGTTAACGACCCCCAAAAAACTGCATCAAAGTTTTGGAGCCACGCCCACCCATTACGCCCCCAGCCCCCCCCGCATTTTGAAATCAGAAATGGCTATATCTCCCACAGTTTTTGAGCTATAGCCACCAAATTTGGTGCCAAGATAGGTGATGATGACTCCCTAAAAACTGCATCAAAAGTTTGGATGCCACACCCACCAATACTGCCCTAGCCACCCCCATCCACCCCAACGCTTCGTCAAAAACGGGAATGAGTGTATCTTCCAGAGTTGTGGAGCTAGAGCCACCAAATTTGGTAGGAAGATAGCTGGCAACGACCCCCAAAAATTTGCATCAAAGTTTTGGAGCCACGCCCTCCATTTCGCCCCCTTTCCCCACTTTTTACAATTTTCGAGCTAGAGTCACCAAATTTGGTATGAAGATAGGAATTGACATTCCACAAAGATCTGCATCACAAATTTGGATGCCACGCCCACCCATACCGCCCCCAGCCCCCTTGCCCCACTTTTACAAATTTCGAGCTAGAGTCACCAAATTTGAAATGAAGATAGCAATTGATATTTCACAAAGATCTGCATCAAAAATTTTGATGCCACGCCCACCCATACCGCCCCCAGCCCCCATTGCCCCACTTTTTACAAACTTCGAGCTAGAGTCACCAAATTTGGTATGTAGATAGCAATTGACATTCCACATAGATCTGCATCAAAAATTTGGATGCCTCGCCCACCCATACCGCCCCCTGCCCCCCTTTCACCACTTATTACAAATTTCGAGCTAGAGCCACCAAATTTGGTATGAAGATAGCAATTGACATTTCACAAAGATCTGCAACAAAAATTTTGATGCCACAACTACCCATACCGCCCCCAGCCCCCCCCCTTTCCCTACATTTTACAAACTTTGAGCTAGAGTCACCAAATTTGGAAGGAATATAGCTGGTGGCATCCCCATCTGCATCGGAGAATCTTTAAGGCAGCGTACACCCCTGCCGCATCCGTACCCCTTTGCAATCAGGCCTCTTTTTACCGGTTTTAATACTGGTATCGAGTATGCCGCAGTCGGTTGCGTCCGACTGCAACGTTTCCACTTGTTAGTTGCTGCTTCTTTTCGATAAAAATTTTCGATTGTGCCGCACTGGCGTACATTATAAAGATTTTCGTACTGCTCATAATTTGACAGAAACAATTCTGTGTTCGCTTGAGTCCACATACTTTCTTTTATGCTTTGTAACTTTGAACAAAAACAACATATAACCGTAATTGTAAATAATTATCGAAATAAACAACCCTGAAGCCAAGTGATTATTGAAAATTACAACCCTGCAGGCAACAAATCGGAATAAGCACAAAAGGAAACGCACGTTAAGAGTTGCACGTCTTCGTCATGGTGCAACTTTTTACCAACACTGCTTTCCTCACCTCCCTTGCCGACAAGCCCAAAGTTGCAGCGTTAAAAAGCCACCGTGTGTACGCAGTCTAAGACCCCTTTTACACGATGAAGTTTTTTCATGAAGTTTTTTTTCATTCTGTTTTAAAACTTCTTCGCAAATCTGGTCGCATTTACACGGTGAAGTTTTTTCATGCATCATTTTCTTTGTAAATGGAACTCTGATTTAAATTAATGGTCGATAAACATACGTCTTTGCCATCGATTGTATTATTTGTTAACATATAATTGGTTTAAGAAGTAACAAGTAAATAAAATGGATTCAGTGAACATTACTATTAATAATTTCTTAAAAAAAAACAATTGGGGTGTTCAACAGCTCCGTTTCATCCTTTCATGTTTCTAAGTTGAAATGATTAACTCGTGAACGGCATTTTGAGTGTCAATGCGTTTCAAGTTTGTGCAGTCAGTTGTTGTTTGTTTACATTTCTTATTTTTCAATTTTTGCCACTGTTGCTGTTTACCGCGGTTATTCTTTATTTATAAACAAGTGGAAACGTTGCAGTCGGACGCAACCGACTGCGGCATACTCGATACCAGTATTAAAACCGGTAAAAAGAGGCCTGATTGCAAAGGGGTACGGATGCGGCAGGGGTGTACGCTGCCTTAAAGATTCTCCGATGCAGATGGGGATGCCAATAGCTATATTCCTTCCAAATTTGGTGACTCTAGCTTAAAGTTTGTAATATGTAGGGAAAGGGGGGGGGGGGTATGGGTGGGCGAGGCATCCAAATTTTTGATGCAGATCTATGTGGTATGTCAATTGCTATCTTCATACCAAATTTGGTGACTCTAGCTCGAAATTTTTAATAAGTGGGGAAAGGGGGGCTGGGGGTGGTATGGGTGGGCGTGGCATCCAAATTTTTTATGCAGATCTTTGTGGAATGTCAATTGCTATCTTCATACTAAATTTGGTGACTCTAGCTCGAAAATTGTAAAAAGTGGGGAAAGGGGGGCGAAATGGATGGCGTGGCTCCAAAACTTTGATGCAGATTTTTGGGGGTCGTTGCCAGCTATCTTCCTAGCAAATTTGGTGGCTCTAGCTCTACAACTCTGGAAGATACACGCATTCCCGTTTTTGACGAAGCTTTGTGGTGGATGGGGGCGGCTAGGGCAGTATCGGTGGGCGTGGCATCCAAACTTTTGGTGCAGTTTTCAGGGGGTCATCATCACCTGTCTTGGCACCAAATTTGGTGGCTATAGCTCAAAAACTGTGGGAGATATAGCCATTTCTGATTTCAAAATGTGGGGGGGCTGGGCGCGTAATGGGTGGGCGTGGCTCCAAAACTTTGATGCAGTTTTTTGGGGGTTGCTAATAGCTATCTTCTTACTAAATTTGGTAGTTCTAGATGTAAGGATGTGCGAAATATGTGGATTTATCGGTTTTGGGTTATCGAATTTATCAATTTGCCAGCCCCCCAGTTATCGTAGAACCCCCATCTTGACACTTTAATTTACTATCCCATAGATAAAGAGGATTGGAAAGTTTCAAGTCTCTAGCTTGAAGGGTGTAAAAAAAATTGCAGCCATACGGACGGACAGACGGACAGACACCATGACGGAAATTGCACAAAACCAATATACTCTTTACCTTCGGTATCGAGTATAAAAATGCTATTTAAAAGTGCTAAAGATATGCTATGCGATGCTTTAGAAAAGCAAGTTATTAGAGAAATAGAGGATATTGAAGGTGAGAAGAGCTCGTTGTTTGAATTAGTTGCTCAATTACATGCTTTTAACATTTGGCGGACATTAATCATATTTGTTCATACATTTTTTTCAAAAATACACCAAATATACTAAAAAGTACTGAACATCGATAGCAAATATCGAATAAATATCGTGCTCTTCCCATCTTTACTTTGTTCAAACTTGAAACACTTTTTGTATACAAAGGCTGGGGTGTTTCAACGTTTCAAGAAATTTTCTATGTATGTTGTTGTTGCGGGACGTTTCAACTTTGAAACGTGAAACGATGAAACGAGCTGTTGAACACCCTAAATGTATTTACTATTGGCGCTAATATTTGCTTGTGCGATATTTCGCATCGATAACTTTATTATTCACATCAAACACTGTGCAACTCTGTGTTTACATGCAATCGGAATAAGGCAAATCAAAATGAGAGAAATAAATCATTGCTACAAAAGTCATGAAGCATAGCTTGCAGCTGTTACCCCTCTACTCCCTTTGCCTGCAAACGAATCCTTCAGAAGCAAAAACTTCATCGTGTAAAAGGGGTCTAAGTTTTTTTTGGGAGGCCGTGCACGACATTTTTTTGACGGGGGCCAGGAGACCGGGCTTTTTTGGGAAGGGTCTTTTTGCTCAGGCTTGGGCCCGCACAAAGCCCGAACGAAACTCAATGTGGAGGCCCGGCACCGCTGCGGGTGTTTGCAGGCCAACGGGTAACGAAAAAAAGGCGGGCCTGCGCCCACCTCTAGTATACGGGCCTTTTTATTAAAAAAAGTATTTCTTTCCTGTTTTTTTTTAAACTCGTTACCGAATGTAAAGAGTATATTGGGTTTGTGCAATGTCCATTATGGTGTCTGTCAATTGTCAAGATTGAGGTTCTACGATAACTGGGGGGCATACCGACATATCTCTGCCGAGCTAAGAACGACTAATCTCCACGCGGAGATATGTCGTTCTTTGCTCGGCGGAGATATGTCGTTTCAAAACGTCATAGCTCCGCGCGGAGATATGTCGTTCTTCGCTCGTCGGAGATATGTCCCTATTAAAACGACATATCTCCGCCGAACTAAGAACGACATATCTGCACCTGAAATATGGTTTCAATAAATGTATTTATATTTATTGATTTGTTTTAAATCATGAAAATAAGATGAAAAGCCCGAATATCTGAAAGAGATTTAATCTACCCTTAAAAAAAATAAATTTCATAGATGCCTTTATTCATTGTAATTATTTTTATATTTATTTATAATTGTATTTGGGTCTTACATTTGATATTTTAATTATATATATAAACATTGCGAATTGCATCTTTAACATTCTGTTGACATGTTGGACATTTGGGTTCAACACTGTCAGTATCATTTTGTTCTTGATTGTGGACAAGAATTTGATCCCAACAGTCACTAACAATATTTAGATAGTTGCTTGGGCGCAGCAAAACAGATTTAGGTTCGCTCAAACATACATTGCAGGGATTCATTTTGACAATAGAAGAATCGGACAGTTGACTTATGTTCGAACCACTCGAAGATAGGGAAGATTTGGAAGACCTCATTTCGCACGGCATTCCTGATAATTCAGAATCAGTATACACAAATAAGTCTTGTTTTAAAAACCGGCCACTTAGAGAGACAGTGCGTGTCAAAAAATCCTGTATACCTATTTCTCCTTTGTCGAATAAATCCATTTCATTCATAATTTTTTGAGCGCGATCCTGACATTAAATTATTTTAATAAATTAAAAATTAAAAACTCACGAGTTGTGCCAAGTTTTTACACACTTTTATCATAGACGAAGAATACCTATAGACTGGACAACTCTCTCTTGAGTGAAACTCGTCTGAAAAATATATGGGTGCGCAAACGAGAATTGACTTTGCAAAAGCACGATGGCAAAGCGGAACGATACACAAAGCAATGTTTGATGTTTCTTACTCGTTGTCGTGCAGCTGTGTTTCTGCTCGCCAAGACCCGGCCAGCTGATGAAGGCAGAATAATGAAATCGAACAAAAATGTATACTTGCATGATTTGGCATATTTATTTCTTCAATTTTTGTATTTTGCTTGATTTTTGATTTTTGTTTCGGCTAGCTCCTATAAGCATGTGTGTGTGCCCTGTCTCTATGCATGTCCATATTTTAATGTATGCGTACCTCTTGCCAGGCAATTCATTGACCTTTCTCAACAAATATGAATTTCGGCAAACGCTAAACAGACAATTTTTGATTAAATTTGTATTATTTGCCTACAAAAGCCTAAGAAAAACCAGACAAACAATACTTCCAAGGCAATTTTGGTGCTCGTCGAACATTTGCTGACCAGGCACACATCACAAAAAACAAGCCTCTAGCAAAATAGGCAATTGTCAGTTTTGCATTGCTAAAGCAGAAGCAACACAAGAAAACGCTCTGCATAGCCAAACTAACAAGTGCAAAAGAGACAAAAGTATACGTCCACGCATGCATGTAAATACTGCAATGTGTGTGTAACATCGCTACAACAGCAAAACATATGAGCGAACCAACAATAACAACATATATATGTATATGCATATGATTAAGACTATTTTAATAAACATTATTAATTATAATAAACAACTTTATTATGTATACTTTACTTTTACACAATCTCACGGGAGCTAGCCCAAACAAAATACAAAAAATTATTACAAAGCCCAGGCCCAATATGAATTTCGGCAAAATTTTGAACAAGCCAAGTGCATATTTGCAGCGACCAGTTAATATAAAGTCATGTTTACAGAATTGTTGATTTTAACATGCCTTGGACTTTTCTGCAAGTTCGAACAGAAGTAACGAGTAAAAAAGTCGGCTCTTCCACGATAAACAGCTGTGCTTGTTATGATTATTGCTTCTTTGTTTACAATACACATGCCATGTTTTGTATGCTAGACACAGTGTCTACGTCATTTTCCTATGTCGCTTGTTTTAGTTAGTTTTAAGCGAGCATAATATTTATTATAAAACTCCATAATTAGTAATAAATATATTAAAAAGTAAAGTATACATAATAAAGTTGTTTATTATAATTAATAATGTTTATTAAAATAGTCTTAATCATATGCATATACATATATATGTTGTTATTGTTGGTTCGCTCATATGTTTTGCTGTTGTAGCGATGTTACACACACATTGCAGTATTTACATGCATGCGTGGACGTATACTTTTGTCTCTTTTGCACTTGTTAGTTTGGCTATGCAGAGCGTTTTCTTGTGTTGCTTCTGCTTTAGCAATGCAAAACTGACAATTGCCTATTTTGCTAGAGGCTTGTTTTTTGTGATGTGTGCCTGGTCAGCAAATGTTCGACGAGCACCAAAATTGCCTTGGAAGTATTGTTTGTCTGGTTTTTCTTAGGCTTTTGTAGGCAAATAATACAAATTTAATCAAAAATTGTCTGTTTAGCGTTTGCCGAAATTCATATTTGTTGAGAAAGGTCAATGAATTGCCTGGCAAGAGGTACGCATACATTAAAATATGGACATGCATAGAGACAGGGACACACACACATGCTTATAGGAGCTAGCCGAAACAAAAATCAAAAATCAAGCAAAATACAAAAATTGAAGAAATAAATATGCCAAATCATGCAAGTATACATTTTTGTTCGATTTCATTATTCTGCCTTCATCAGCTGGCCGGGTCTTGGCGAGCAGAACCACAGCTGCACGACAACGAGTAAGAAACTTCGCACATTGCTTTGTGTATCGTTCCGCTTTGCCATCGTGCTTTTGCAAAGTCAATTCTCGTTTGCGCACCCAATGTTGCCCGCATATATTTTTCAGACGAGTTTCACTCAAGAGAGAGTTGTCCAGTCTATAGGTATTCTTCGTCTATGGTTGCACTTACAATACATACATATTTACTTGCACTCTTCATTGTTTTGTTTAGCACTTCGATTTGCTTATTTCATTGTTTACATTTTCAATATGTTTACATGCTGCAGCAAGAATTGTAAAACGGTTGGTACAACCAACCAAGACTTTATTTTATGTAGATTGTGTGACAAAATAAGGAACTGCTTAGTTGCTGACTCTGGCCTAAAATGGTATTGTGAGTCCTGCAATGAGGTTGAGAAGGAAACTGCTCAATTCATAAGGCAGACTCACCTAAGCTTTGTATCTATGAACAAAGCGTTTAATAATCTGCATACGGCTTTTAAAGAGCTTGAGGCGAATTTTAAAAACGGCAATATTATGTACATGAATCTCCGAAGCGCAAAAAGACTTCGGGTCCTTTTCCACCTAGTGTCCCACCTGTCTTGCCAACCAAGCCACTGCTGGTGCCAAGCAATAATCCCACAACGGGTCCTATTGCTGGCCCATTAATGGTTTTTAACTCACCAGCTAGAAATCCTAGTAATAACTTAACCACAGCTAACAATCCTTTACTAGTGCCCTCCGATTCGACAGCTTGTGTGCCTAGTAATCCTACTGTAGGTACAGCCGGCGCTGCCAAGCCTCTTATTGTTGTGCCTATGTGAAAAGTTTTGGCCGCCACAGCTCGTTGTAAAGGAGTATGTGAATAAGCGAAATGATAATTATAATAATAATGGTATTAAGATTACTGGTGCACAGCCTGTTAGCCACCCTGTGGCCTCCACGTCGTCGGCAAAAACTAACAAATGTAATTAGCTTGGCCTACCAAAATGTTAGAGGCCTTAACACTAAACTTGCCAAATTATATGTTAACAGCCTATCTTTTGATTCACAATTAGTTGCACTTACAATACATACATATTTACTTGCACTCTTCATTGTTTTGTTTAGCACTTCGATTTGCTTATTTCATTGTTTACATTTTCAATATGTTTACATGCTGCAGCAAGAATTGTAAAACGGTTGGTACAACCAACCAAGACTTTATTTTATGTAGATTGTGTGACAAAATAAGGAACTGCTTAGTTGCTGACTCTGGCCTAAAATGGTATTGTGAGTCCTGCAATGAGGTTGAGAAGGAAACTGCTCAATTCATAAGGCAGACTCACCTAAGCTTTGTATCTATGAACAAAGCGTTTAATAATCTGCATACGGCTTTTAAAGAGCTTGAGGCGAATTTTAAAAACGGCAATATTATGTACATGAATCTCCGAAGCGCAAAAAGACTTCGGGTCCTTTTCCACCTAGTGTCCCACCTGTCTTGCCAACCAAGCCACTGCTGGTGCCAAGCAATAATCCCACAACGGGTCCTATTGCTGGCCCATTAATGGTTTTTAACTCACCAGCTAGAAATCCTAGTAATAACTTAACCACAGCTAACAATCCTTTACTGATGCCCTCCGATTCGACAGCTTGTGTGCCTAGTAATCCTACTGTAGGTACAGCCGGCGCTGCCAAGCCTCTTATTGTTGTGCCTATGTGAAAAGTTTTGGCCGCCACAGCTCGTTGTAAAGGAGTATGTGAATAAGCGAAATGATAATTATAATAATAATGGTATTAAGATTACTGGTGCACAGCCTGTTAGCCACCCTGTGGCCTCCACGTCGTCGGCAAAAACTAACAAATGTAATTAGCTTGGCCTACCAAAATGTTAGAGGCCTTAACACTAAACTTGCCAAATTATATGTTAACAGCCTATCTTTTGATTCACAATTAGTTGCACTTACAATACATACATATTTACTTGCACTCTTCATTGTTTTGTTTAGCACTTCGATTTGCTTATTTCATTGTTTACATTTTCAATATGTTTACATGCTGCAGCAAGAATTGTAAAACGGTTGGTACAACCAACCAAGACTTTATTTTATGTAGATTGTGTGACAAAATAAGGAACTGCTTAGTTGCTGACTCTGGCCTAAAATGGTATTGTGAGTCCTGCAATGAGGTTGAGAAGGAAACTGCTCAATTCATAAGGCAGACTCACCTAAGCTTTGTATCTATGAACAAAGCGTTTAATAATCTGCATACGGCTTTTAAAGAGCTTGAGGCGAATTTTAAAAACGGCAATATTATGTACATGAATCTCCGAAGCGCAAAAAGACTTCGGGTCCTTTTCCACCTAGTGTCCCACCTGTCTTGCCAACCAAGCCACTGCTGGTGCCAAGCAATAATCCCACAACGGGTCCTATTGCTGGCCCATTAATGGTTTTTAACTCACCAGCTAGAAATCCTAGTAATAACTTAACCACAGCTAACAATCCTTTACTAGTGCCCTCCGATTCGACAGCTTGTGTGCCTAGTAATCCTACTGTAGGTACAGCCGGCGCTGCCAAGCCTCTTATTGTTGTGCCTATGTGAAAAGTTTTGGCCGCCACAGCTCGTTGTAAAGGAGTATGTGAATAAGCGAAATGATAATTATAATAATAATGGTATTAAGATTACTGGTGCACAGCCTGTTAGCCACCCTGTGGCCTCCACGTCGTCGGCAAAAACTAACAAATGTAATTAGCTTGGCCTACCAAAATGTTAGAGGCCTTAACACTAAACTTGCCAAATTATATGTTAACAGCCTATCTTTTGATTCACAATTAGTTGCACTTACTGAAACCTGGTTAAAACCCGATATTTCTGATTATTCCGTTTTTCCTTCTAAATAAAACTTGTACAGATGCGATCGCACTTCCCGCAAAGGGGGTGGTGTTCTCATTGCTGTTGACTCATGTATTTCCTCTGAACAGATTCTTTCTCAGGATCTTCCGGACTTAGAGTTTTTAGGTGTTAAAATATTACTAAATGGCCGTTCACTTTATGTTACTTGCTCTTATATTCCTCCTCATTCTGATATCAACATTTACTCATCCCATCTGAGTGCCGTGCAACTTGTTTCGTAATTTTTGACAGATATGGATAATCTGATAGTGGTTGGTGATTTTAATCTGCCACATGTTGTATGGTCTGTGATTGTCACATTTTCGGTGGTATTACCAGTCACTTCTGATGATTTTATCGATGGCCTACTGGAGTTAGGCCTATCGCAAGTTAACAGGGTGCATAAATGTAGTGGTAGAATGTTGGACTTAATATTTGTTTCTGACTCCGATTGCATTAATACTAGTAGAATACCCCCTCTAGTGCTTCCGGAAGATACCTACCATCCAACCTTAGAACTATCCATCGAAATTCTTAATCTAGTTCAATATCTAATAATACTTTAAAAACCCGTTGCTTTCGTAAAACTAACTTAACTAAATTAAATTATCTTCTGCAACATACTAGTTGGTCTCGCCTTTATTCTTGTAGTGATATTGAAACTGCCATTGCCATATTTTATAGGACCTTGAATTCGCTTTTGGATATTTGTGTTCCCCTCACTTGTTCATCAAGTGTTAATAAACCACCTTGGTTTACGAAGGAACTATCGAAATTGAAAAACGCGAAGACAAGAGCATATAAAAAATTTAAAAAATCGGGAACAACTTTAGATTTATCTTCGTATTTAGTAGCAAAATCTAGTTTTCTTTCTGTTAACACATCTTGTTATAATAATTATCTTAATCGTTGTAGACTAAACTTTTCACGTGACCCTAAACAGTTTTATAAATTTGTTAACTCTAAACGTAAGTCTTCTTGCTTGGCATCCTCAGTATACCCTGATAATACAAAAGCAAGTTTTGATCAGGCAGTAGCCGATCTATTTGCTGAGTATCTTCAATCAGTATACTCAACGAAATTATATAGTTGCAGTAATTCCTATCCTTTTCAAATTCAAACGTCAAATTGCATATATGTCCCAGTAATTACTGAGTCCACGCTCCTGAGTGAATTTAAATCTATCAAACCTGGCTACTTGCCTGGTCCTGGTGGAGTGCCAGGTTGTATTCTTAGATACTGCGCGGATTCTCTTTGTAAGCCCTTAAATAAATTATTTAACTTGTCTGTTGACTCAACTGTGTTCCCTGATATATGGAAGGAATCCTTTATAATTCCACTCCATAAAAATTCTTCAAAGTCAAACGTTAAAAATTATAGGGGTATATCCAAGTTGTCTGCCATACCAAAAGTCTTTGAAAAAATTGTATGTTCTCAACTGCAACACGGATGTAGTTCAATTATATCGCCTAATCAACATGGTTTTGTTAGGCGTAGATCTACTACCACTAACCTTCTTGAGTTCACTTCGCTTGTTATCAAAGGGTTTCAGGAAAAAATGCAAACTGACGTTGTTTACACCGACTTTAGTAAGGCATTTGATTCTGTAAGTCATTCTCTGTTGCTTCAAAAATTAAATATTGTTGGATTTCCATCAAAACTCTTATTGTGGCTTTCGGAGTACTTGTGTGGTCGAACACAAAAAGTAGTTTTTAAATCGTCGGTATCTAAACCTATTTTAGTTACCTCTGGTGTTCCCCAGGGTAGTCACCTTGGACCTTTGCCATTTAATTTGTTTATTAACGATCTTCCAGCTGTTATTACTAACTCTTTTGTATATATGTTTGCTGATGATGTGGAGCTATGTTTCACCTACAATGATGCTTCTCTGTGCAACTTACTACAGTCGGATTTGTGTGCCCTGCCGGCCTGGTGTCGTTTTAACTTACTCAACTTAAATTGTTCAAAATGTAAAGTCATGACTTTTTGTAGAAGTACCCCTCATACTGCTCACTACTTGCTTGATGATTCACCACTTGACCGCGTGTTTGAAATTAAAGATTTAGGTATTATTCTTGATCCTAAGCTAAAGTTTGACTCTCATATTCCGTCTATGGTCAATAAGGCCATTAATATCTTTGGCTTCATCAAGCGGTGGTCGAAAGAGTTTAACGATCCCTACACCACTAAAACGCTTTATACATCCCCAGTACGTCCCATCCTGGAGTATGGATCTTGTGTGTGGTCCCCACAAAACTCTATTCACCAGGATAGAATTGAATCTGTGCAGAAGAAATTTTTTCTATTTGCCCTTAGAAGTTTTAACTGGGTTCTTGGAGTTGACTTACCCCCGTATTCAAGTAGACTCCTTTTGATTAATCTTCCCTCCCTGTTAAACCGTAGAACTATGCATGGAGTATTATTTATTACTAACCTACTTAATGGTGAAATCGACTCATCAGTTCTTTTGAGTCGAATTAAATTAAATCTCCCAATTAGATCTTCACGTAACTTTTTACCCCTTAGCCTTGATCGTTGCTTGATCAAGTATTTAATTCATGAACCATTTCGTGTTATATGTTCTGACTATAACAAATTTTATTCTCTTGTCCCCTTGGAGACCTCAATTCCAGTACTAAAACGACCGATCGTTTTTTGTTTATCTAATCGTAACCACTAATTACTTATCTATCGCTGGTCTGATTGGGTTTTTCTGGGTTTTTCCCCAATCCACGCAACAAATGTTGGACCACTAATTTAATTGTTGAATTTCCCAGAGCTTTAACGTTAACTTTATTTTTTACCTAAATTTACTATCAGATTTATATATAATTTTATTTTAATTAATTTTTAATTTTATTTAAATTTAAATTAATTTGGATTTTATGTCAGTTGATCTTAGTTGACAATAAACAAATAAATAAACAAATGTTGGTAAGAGAGCTCCGTCTTACGTGTCATCAAAACAAAAAGAAAAGGTGTTATCTAAAAAACAAATAATAATTTAAATTACTACATGATATTAATCAAATAATAAAATAATTACCTTTTGCATATGTTTGACATAAATTATAAGGAGTTGCTTAGTCTCCGAAAGGGCATACTTTAAAAGTAGCATCTATTAAAAAATGCCTATTCTGCTCCTCAATATTTTCCTGCATCAAGGAAAATCAAGCTTCGCGTACATCCTCTGGAGTACTTGGAGATTTTGGAAGAATGGGTTGTCTCTTTCTTTGTAGTGTGCGTTTGACAGGATCATAGCTAACTTATATTTCCTCTTCTCCATTTGTTTTCCTAATTTATTAAAAAATAATAGCAAAAAAAATTAGAAGTTACATATTAACCAAATGTACGCCATTTTTGATTCGCACTCGAATAAATATGCATACATGCTATGATTTGTGTGTACATGTATGTACATATGTTTACTTACATAGCGAGAACATCATTAAATATTTTTTGGTGTCGTCGTTGCAACTACTAATTGGCATTTATTTTTAACTTTAGTTAGAACTTAGATTTTTTCCATTTCATGGCCTTTTGGTCCATGAACATTAGGGTGGGTCAAATTTTTTTCGCCAAAATCGTACCCGAAAATCGGAATCTTGGATGAATTCTAAGAAAATTTCACCATGGAACTTTGTGTCTAAAATCAATTCCTAGCCCCCGCTGAGAAGCATAAAGATTTGACAAATTGACCAAAACAAGCCATGCACTGATGCTCTACTTTTGTAACTTTTTAACACAGTAAGGTAAAGGTCTGTAATTTAAAATATGTATCCAAAAAACACCATAAAAGTTTGGAGCAAACTTCGGAAATTTGGAGAACTAAATAAAAATGGGCGTGGCACAAGAGAGGGTGTTACATACGCAAAACATCGCTTTACCCAACAATTTAAACTTGATCAAAAAAATGAAAACATTGTGAAAACAACTATTTTAAATTTATATTTCATTGTTTTATTTTAAAAAATTTAATTTTACTTAGTTTAAGTTTTAGTAAGATTTTCTTAAAAAAAATTTACAATTTTTTTATAATTTTTTAATGATTTTTAAAATCTTTCTTAGAGTCCATTTGTGAATTTCTTGATCGACTTTCTAAAGTCACTGACATAACATCATCTCGATTGTGTGGCATTACGCGTCGTGAAACATGCGTCAACAACTGCACACATCGTTCGGTTCCCTGAATGTGGGATGGAATTGCTGGATCTATCAGTGATATTTCAGCAGAATTCATGTACTCCAACAAGTGTTCATGCGGGATACTTGAAGTATGTGGAGGTTCAAATAATATGTCGTCGTTATCCAAGTCAACTAAATTCGTATAGTCCGTGCAATCGAAATTAATGACATTTTTCTTATATTTTCTTAGATTAGTAGGGTCGTACAATTTTTCGCGATAGTAAATAATTTTATTGATAGCAACTTCCCGGACAGATTTCCTTTCATCGAAAAGCATTGCTAACAAAATATTTTCGGTATGTGCGAAAAATGCATTGTTTTGTATTGCTTTGTTTACTATTTCTCGAAGATTTAGTGGCAAGAATTGTGATGACCGAATCAAATTAAATAAAAGTTTACTGCCATATACCACTGAATTATAAAATTTGACATTAAAATACATTGGTACATAAACTTTCATAATGTAATTAGCCAATATTTTGAAATTTTTGGAAGGTAAACTGTGTACTGTGTTAAAAAGTTACAAAAGTAGAGCATCAGTGCATGGCTTGTTTTGGTCAATTTGTCAAATCTTTATGCTTCTCAGCGGGGGCTAGGAATTGATTTTAGACACAAAGTTCCATGGTGAAATTTTCTTAGAATTCATCCAAGATTCCGATTTTGGGGTACGATTGCCACGTTTTTTTTGGTCCATACAAATTGACCCTCCCTAATGAACATGCTTGATTACCTCGGGCTTTGAATAAACGCGAGTCTTATCTGCACTTAAATAAACTCGATCCTTACAGTCTTTAACACGGCACACATATGCGGTGTCGCTAGATTTTAATTGTTTGTTTTTGATATATATTTGTTGGTCATTTGGGGTATATAACAATAAAGAGCAGCCTGTGCGGCTTCCCTCTTTAAACTCAAAATTGATATTATTAAAATTCATTTTGTTCACACTTTGATAAATCGACAAGCACACTGATCGAAAGACTGACATCAAGTGATTGCATTCGATAAGCGAACATCAGCAACACATTTTTTAGTAAACAGAAAAAAATTCAGACATACATATGTACGTACTGTAACGAACCTAAAGTTACGCGGTTTTAGCTGGGCTAACTCTCGCGGTGCTGAGGGTACGTGCCAACAAATTTATATTTGTGGCGGCTGCGGCAATAATAACACAATTTAGTTTGACTTTTTATACATGTATTTAACTGCACTCTCTGCTAGTTTCACGTTGGGTTTTTACAATTTAGTTGTACACTTAATGATATTTCTTGTTTGAGTTTAGGAAATCGCACGGATCTTGTGTCGGGGTTTTATTTGCAATGCTGGCGCTCTCGTTGCACCAAATATTCAGAGTCAATGTTACGCCTACTAAACGAGGTTTTAGCTAGCAACGCCCGAATTCGCCAGGCTCTACTATGGCCTCCTTGTTACCATAAGGATTTCGCCAATAGTCTCGCCTACTCTCAGGCTCTGGCTTTAGCTTCACCTGTCCTTCGCCAGGCTCACTTGTCTGATACTTGGTTTTAATTCGAGGTTGCTTTGCAAATGCAACGCGGCACAAGACTTGACAACTTTCGCGTATCGATTTCTCAGTACAATGTTTGTTAATCGCTAAGGACACGATCTGCTTTGTCCTTATTGCGATATGAATCCTTTTAATTCTTAGATTATCCTTTCGCGTAGGATTTCTTGCCCTCTGAGTCCTGTGTTCACTTTATGTTTCGCGTTGACTTTCCACTTTGCACTCACACAAACTTTGTATTCACTCTTGTACTGATTCTTGCACTGCTCTTGAACTGACTCTTCAACTGACTTTTGAACTGACTTTTGAACTGACTTGCCGCTCTGTCAAAGGCGGCTCCTTTTATACCCTTGTGCTGTCTCGCTGGACCGGGGCCTGTCAGCGCTGCCAATGTCGCGCCGAGGGCAAAGGTGGCGTGATCGTTCCAGTGAGATTTGCCTAGCAACAACGGTTCCTTGTTGCTGATCACGCCTGTCGTTGGTGTGACAATGACCACTATATCTCGTGGATGCTCCGCTCACACACCAACGGCACTTTGCCACGACATTTACGGTACGTGTTTTGCGGCTCCCATGTGCCAAACACGTACCTTAGCGCTGACATCCTGTGTCAGAGCGAGACAGCATGCGAATTCGCCGCAGCTCAGGTCCGGCTGCGGTTATAAGTGTAATCGCTTTTTGTGAGGCGCTATACTTGAATATGGCTCCTCACAGTACATACTCTTATTTTAAAAGCAGAACATAATTCATATTATTTCTTCCAAAGAAGATTGTTCAAATCGTTTATTTTGATTTTGGTTAAAAATTTTATGTTTGTTATTTGTCTTAAGTTTTTAAAAGTGTACATTAATAAGTTGCGAATGAAGGAATGCAGAGAAATTGTGCAATTTTGGCGCGTGCTTTTTCTATATGTACGCATCAGTGCTGCCACATTTTGAGAATTGGTAACCAAAATACATGTGCAGCTAAAACTGTAAGTATTTTGTAAACAATATAAGCAATCATACGTTGATAAAACCCTCCTCTATTTTAAAAGTTAATTTAAAATAAGCGCATCTAAACTTAATTATATGCCACATGACAAGTGTACTTAAATTAAATTTTTATATTTGTATAATTTTTTTTGTTCCACTTAATTTTAATACCAACATTCTGGCAGCACTGATACGCAAATGTACATACATACATACACATATGTGCCTGAGTGCAATAAGTATATGTATGCATGATGGATCTATAATAAAGTGTTCTATTCCGCATTCCTGTTCTTTTTGGCCGTACTTAGCATGGTGAAATAATATAAAGGTGTTCTATTCCACGTTCCTGCTCTCTTTCGGGGTACTTTGCGTTTGTCAGTATGCATTGACATTTTGAAGTGAGCAGTCGTGTTGCGGAAAGTTTGTTAATTGTGTATACTTAGAAAATGTCGAAACAATACTGTTGCATTTGTCTCGCAAAGACAATAAATAAAGTTTTTCATGTGCCATAAGACGCAAAAAAAAGGGAGCTGTGGAAAAAGGGCGAAAATCAAACGCTGATTTAGGGAAATAAAATATTAGAAAAGCATTTTGATGTTGCGGCTTGCAACATAAGAATACAGAAGCAAAAGCAAAGGCAAATGGACCATAAAAAATATTTAAAAATATTACTTTAATTTTATTATTATTAATTGTTACTTATTTTCTAAAATATAAAGTTGATTAAAAAATGAATTCCTACAACAAATTTGTTTCATATTTCTAATTTCGTATTATTTTATTTGCTGCAGCTAACAATCAACACTAGCAAGAGCAGTGCCGGTATATGAAGTCGTATCTATCTCTTTCTTAGCTCTCTCACCATGGCTCTCATACTAACTGCTCTCTTTAAAACCTAAGTACCCCACCACGGTGGAATAGAACACTTTAGCACATAGCATAGCAAGTGAATACCCTAATTATTTCACCATGGTACTTAGTTTTTGTCAGTATGCATTGACACTTTGAAGTGGGCAGTCTTGTTGCGGAAAAGTTGTTGATTGTGTATTAGAAAATGTCGAATGTTGTTTTTTAAAAACGAATTGCTCAACAATTCACAACATATACAATTAGACCCAATAATTAAAAAATTTTTTTTAATTTACGTCTATAATTTAGAATTAAAAATTTAAATGAAAAAATAAGGATTCAGAAGCAAAAACAAAGGCAAATGGGCCACAAGATATATTTAAAAATATTACTTTAGTTTTAGTATTATATTGTTAAATAAAAAGTTATTTAAAAATATGAATTCCGAAAACAAATTTGTTTTATATTTTTCATTTCAAATTCTTTCATTTGCTGCAGCTAACAATAACACAAGCAAGAGCAGTGCGGTATACGAAGTCGTATTTGTCTCTTTCTTATCTCTCTCTTGCTCACTGCTCTCTTCGTAAAATAAGTACGTCGCCAAAGCGGAATCATGATACAATTAACAGGGTAGTGTCATACGATAGAGCCAGATACCAATGTATATGAAAGTGTAAGTGCGACAGAGACACCACGTTGCTCTCTTGATTTTACTCTCTTGCCTCTGTTAGGGAATTGTTTTGTAAGTGCGAGTGAGTTAGGTATAAAAAGTGTTTTGTTTGTATGCGGTCGACGAAATTATGTTGCGTTGTAAAAAGAAAATTGTGAGTTTGAATAAAACGCAAATGATTAAACAAACGTAATAATTTTTAATAACAAGCTCTCTCCACAACTTTTGATTGCCGGGCCCTAAATCGGACACAATGGCCACAACCGGGTATCCGGCATTGTTGAGCTTAACAAGGATACTTTGCTGCGTTGCTACGTCCATACGGCAGTCATAATTATAAAACACGGGCTGTTTCCACGAACTCCTTAGCCCCCGTACCATCGCGACTTGCACGTAGTTACGTGGCTCATAAATCACATCTGATGTTGAATCGTATTCATAATTTGCCGAGACTTTCATTTCATTCGCATATTCTGCTGTCAGGTGCAAAACAATGGTCCAAGGCTTCCTCCCACAATTTCTTTTTAACGCTGTCCTTGGGAACACGAACTATTTTAACTTCCCCGCCGATAATCTTTTTTTTGGCAAATTGCGCAGTATGAAGGCATTTTAAAAAGTCACAAGTCAAATCTTAACCTAAAAAAACAAACATCAACAAAAATAACAAACGGAAAAAAATTCGTCCGCGTCAACGTCTTACCCGAACGACAAGCACTTTGCGACTGTCGATTGGTATCCGAAAAAAGAGAGCGCTCTCTCTGATGACACTACCCAGAGCGGAATAGAACACCTTATTATTGTTTCACCATGTATGTATGTGCAAATATGTTTTCGTTTCTCTCTTCCTCAATAGTAACGGTAAATATGTTCTGGGTATGCTAACTTAGCATAAAAAGCTAGATAGGCGAAAAAATAAAGCAAAAAAAGCTATTTTTATACAAATGATACCAAATGACTCACAGAAAAAAGCTGTCCAATACAATATTTGAAAACTTTTCCTGCGATCGCGTTTTCAAAAAAGCCAGATCTGACGGGAAAAAAGCGGAAATGGCTCCGCTGATGCTAAGGTCTTTTGTAAATATGTATTTTAAGAATGTTTTTGCATAATTTTTCCTTGGTCATCATTCTTAGTACCTTTATCACACATGTACATAAAATGTACAATGAGTGGCGTGATATGATTTTCATAGGAATTATGTACATATGTAAGAACATTGTATGTGTAAAAACCATTTTGTTTGACTTTTTTGGTCAGCGTGAAACAAATTGGATGTGTTTTTATGTATGGGGAAAGTTAAAAAATAAATTAGGCATTTGTTGCACATTTACTTATTACACTGAGGTATGTAATATATGTATGTATCATATACATATGTATTTATGTACATTGATAAAATTTTTCTGCAAGGCTTGGCTGTTTTTCATTCATGTTAGTGATTATGTATCGTTCATGCAATGACTGTTATTCCTTTTAATTTACATAAATAAATACAAATGTACATACAAGAATAGAATATACAAATCTTCGCGCGGAGCTTCATATGTATGCCATTCTTCGCTCGGTGGAGATATGTCGTTCTTCGCTCGGCGGAGATACATATGTCGTTTTAAGAGCGACATAGCTCGCCAGCAAAATGTACTGGGCGGAGATATGTTGCGCGGAGATATGTCGCTATGCCAACATCCTTACCAAATTTGGTGAGACGATAGCTACAAGCAACCCCCAAAAAACTGTATCAAAAATTTTGGAGCCACGCCCACCCATTCCGCGCCCCCGCATTTTTAAGTCAAAAAAGCCTATATCTCCCACAACTTTTGAGCTATAGCCACCAAATTTTGTGCCAAGATAGTTGTTGATGACCCCCCATCAAAAGTTTGGATGCTACGCCTACCAATACCGCCTTAGCCGCCCCCAGCTACCCCAATGCTGCTTCAAAAACGGGAATGCGTGTATCTTCCAGAGCTTTGAAGCTAGAGCCACCAAATTTGGTAGGAAGATAGCTGGTAACGACCCTCAAAGACCCTTTCCCTTTCCCCACCTTTTACAAACTTCGAGCTAGAGTCACTAAATTTGGAAGGAAGACAGCTGGTGGCATCCCCACCTGCATCGGATAATCTTTAAGGCGGCGTACACCCCTGCCGCATCCGTACCCCTTTGCAATCAGGCCTCTTTTTACCGAGCAACGTTTCCACTTGTTTTTCTTAAATATCATGCAGCTCGTGCGTTACTTTATAAAACTCTCTTTTGATAAACAGATTTAATTTGAATGTAAAAATTAGCGATTATTTGGTTTGAATTTCAATATCAACAATCTCTTTTGTTAGTTGGCATTTACACTTTTTAACAAGGTATCAGTTACTCTATTTTCTTTCTATCTGCATTTGCATTGGTATTCGTATGTATCCACACTGATACACAGTTCAGGAAACTAAACAAAATAACTGAACCTCGACAAAACTGTTTTCTTTATCATTAATCTCATTACCACATTTCTAAACAACACACTTCCCACAAATGGTGATGATATTTTTGGAAAATTGTATGTAAGTGTTGTTCAAGCTCAATCGAATGTAAAACACAGATTTGACCATACCACAATTTTCTTTCTACATACAAGTTGTTACAGGGTTAAGACCAGGGACCGTAACTATTATAATTTTTATTATAAAAATTGAAAAATAAAAATTATTTTATTTATTTTATTAAAAAAATTATTTTTAATTGTTAAATTAAATTTTTATAATAAAAATACAAAATAATTATTATGTTTTGATTTTTATATGAAAAATAAATCATAACTTTTATTTATAACTTTTATTTTAAAAATTGAAAATAAGAATTACGTTTCAATTTTTATTAATAAAAATTGAAAATAAAAATTGAATTGAAATAACTTTTGAACGGATCAAGCTAGATTATATATGAGCACATATATATAATCTATGCATCAATACCTTTCAGTTGGTGTATAATATGTATGTATGAACAAACGCATGTACATATGCATGTTTATACAATAGTCTGCTTAGACACTTGCTTAGACCGCCTTATCAGCGGCTGATGTGTAAGCGCAAAAGTGTTAATGAAGAAGAGTGAACAATTTGAAGATAAGCAAAAGACAATTACAGAAGTATCCAAAGGTATACTTACAAAAAAATAAAATAAATCATCTAGTATATAAGGGTCTACTAAGACACTTGTCGGTTTTCAGACTTGTAGTATAATCAAAAATGTGATAAATTATTAAGTTTTCTATTTATTTAATTTAAGAAACATAATCTTCTTGATGGATTCCGATGAAAGGTTGCATCTTAAATCAGTCACAACTAATTTTAGTGCAGAAAATGCCCTTTCCACTGATACCTGTGTAGCAGGCACAGAATGCAGAATGGAAGCCAGGCGGTACAACCTAGGGTACGTGAACTTTTTGCTCTCCCAGTAGCTCATAATATCGACGTTTAGGTCTATTGGCTTTGGCGAATACCCCTGTATTTCCGTTATTGCCAATTTAAGCTCCGGTTCATCCTCTTCCTCAGACTCTTCACACTCAGAGGCCACCTCGATAGAATTTAAAAATTCATTTAAAAGTGAGCATGTACTCTGTGATGTCAATTCAAAAGCATTTTCCGCTGGAATTGACGCTAACTCAGGGGCTTCTAGTGAGACCCGTTCGACATGTATTGGACTCTCCTGATAAACAAAAAGAGCATAATAATTAATTGTCATATTTATGTGTTTATTTTAATAAAGCTTACCTTTTTGTTTAAAGCAAGAAGTTGGCGCATCAGTCCTACCAAATGATTTTTGGCTGCCGCCTGCTGAAAAGGATTCTTGAGAAGAATCCGCCGAATTCTGGGATCCAAAAAAATTGCAGAGAGAATAACTTCATTAGATGTGAGTATACTCTCACGACTCTCCAAGCTATTGGCTAGATCTTCGCTATAAATATTACTATTCATAGATTTGATAGTTAATTTAGTCTCTAACCAAAGCTTGTAAAAGTCACCAAAATAAAGCTGTTCACTTTGCAACTTTTTGGTGGCTGCAGAAATCGGCTCTAGCACAGACAGCAACAATTTGATATCAGCCCATTGCTTGTCCGTCAACTGCAAATTTGCAGGAAGGTGTTCCTGGACGAACTCCTCGTATATGCAAACACTTTTCAGCATTTCATATGTGGAGCTCCACCTTGTTGTCACATCAGTGGTTGGCAGCGGTAGAGCCGTGGTAGAAATTGCTAGCCTAGACAATTATAATAAAAAATTTGTCATTATCTACATTAATTATTAATGAAATTAATTTTGTGTCCTTACCTGAACGTCGGAGTTCGCAATGTTTTTACTACTTTTCGCGCACATGCAACAACTTCATTTCGTCCATCATCATTCAAAAAGTCTTTTACGGCAAGTTGCATGGAGTGAGCTGCACAGCGAATTGAAGAGATTGAAGAAACACGGATCTCATTCATCAGCTCCTCGTTTTCGAGATCAGAATTGAGCACACTTTCTGGGTCTTCGTTCAAAAACTCAACTGCTTTTACGACATTCTTGCCATTGTCTGAGGTGATCGTATAAATTTGCTGCTTAGAAATCGAAAACTCTGACAAAATGTTTTCAATTTCCATGCTCAAATTGAGCCCTGTGTGTTTCCGATGTAGCTCAATTACACCCAATGTCTTCACCTCAATGGCATGATTGCGGTAGTACTGAACGTTAACACCCAGTATGCCTTTGGAATGTCGGGAAGCTATGTCAATTTTGAGTGAAAGCATTTTATCTTTAATCCGATTCTTTAATATGTTCTTTTCACACTCATATTTTTCTGAGACATGCAGCATAACATTCCGTGATGTTATCGGACTCAAGTCTAGCCCGTGAAAAATCTGCTCTGTAAGCATTTTGAAGGGAGCAGAATCAAAAAATTGAAACGGCACTTTTTCTTCCGTCACAAATTGCACGCAAGCTTTTTTCACCTCCACTGCTGACAATGTCACTGAAAATTTTTTTTTCTTCTCCTCTGGCTCACTCTCTTCTTGATCTACCTCAGATCTGTAAGCATCGGCATGGCACTCCTGAAGATGCCTCTTCAAATTTGTAAAGTAGGCACCCTTAAAGGAACGCTTACAAATTTTACATTCCGAAACTTCATCTTTTGATTTAAAATCGAAAAATGCACGCACAATAGCATCACGCTTACGACCCATCGCAATCAATTACCAAACATAACAAGAACCAATGCATAGAAAATGCATAACGATGCTGCGTTAACCACTTCTTATCGCAAACCGCATTGTTTTTGTTTTGCACATTATCCAATGTACAAAAGTTGATAAAAGTAAACACACACGTTATATTTTAGAAATATTTTGCAAGAAATTTTTTCTGCAGTTCTTATAACAAAAACTAATTTTATTGCATCATCTTTTAAACAAAAGCAAAAAAAAAAAAATTTTCTTTTTTTTTTGTAAGTATACCTTTGGATACTTCTGTAATTGTCTTTTGCTTATCTTCAAATTGTTCACTCTTCTTCATTAACACTTTTGCGCTTACACATCAGCCGCTGATAAGGCGGTCTAAGCAAGTGTCTAAGCAGACTATTGTATAAACATGCATATGTACATGCGTTTGTTCATACATACATATTATACACCAACTGAAAGGTATTGATGCATAGATTATATATATGTGCTCATATATAATCTAGCTTGATCCGTTCAAAAGTTATTTCAATTCAATTTTTATTTTCAATTTTTATAATAAAAATTGAAACGTAATTCTTATTTTCAATTTTTAAAATAAAAGTTATAAATAAAAGTTATGATTTATTTTTCATATAAAAATCAAAACATAATAATTATTTTGTATTTTTATTATAAAAATTTAATTTAATAATTAAATATTATTTAAAAATAAAAAATTGGAAATAAAAGTTTTTCGTGTTTCCGAATATGCCATACAAAAATAACATATTTGTCTATATCTCATTCATCGTGGAGGCTTTTATGGCCTTCAACTTTTTTAAGTCATAACTATTATTTGCGGTCCCTGGTTAAGACTTGATCCCATTTACTTGTAATACGCAATCTTTAAAAGTTTTAAATATAAAACATATTTTGTTTTTAATTATAAGTAGCTATAATCATTTTCTTATATAAAAGAGTTTATCCTAAGTGATTGTTGACATTGCCACAGCCTAAACGAAAAGAGCTACAAGGCTGAAATTTTCACACTTCCATTCCACTACTGTCGCCAGATTGTCGGACAAGCTGAGAGCTCGATCGCTAGCGAGAATACAAAAACAAAACAATGGGCAATGACGCCTTTGAGTCCCGCAAGCAAAGTGTCATAAAAAAAAGGTTCGTACACTTGCAAGAAGCGTTTGTTGTTGGGCCCGCACTGCTACTTTTTGTTGGTGTGATTGATTTAAAAAAAACACAACAAACAACAAAACAAAACTTGGTGCGTCTAAAAAAATTACCCACACCAGAATATTTTATGGGGGTGGATTTGCCTACTTGCTGCTTATATAACTTAGACAAAACTAACTAACATTATTAATATGTTATTGATCATGGTTGAATTATACATGGTTAGGTCGAGAGAGAGAGAGAGCTCAATTTTTAGGAGCCTGTTGTTAGTCGAAAAGCAGCTGTTTTCAGTCGTGGTGTTTTTTTGAAAAATGTAAACAAAATCACACATCGTTCTATCTCTTTTTTGCTCACAAAAACAAGACGATAAAGCAATATCGAGAGAGCAATTATGCTATCTCTCTTGCACTCGCGTGGTCTTATCAACAGGCTCCTTCTGTTGCTCATGACCTAACCATGTATAATTCAACCATGGTTATTGATATGCAATTGCGAACAAGCATAGGGTGTTCACATAATTGCGCGTGTTGCTCTTAAGGTAATCAGGTAATTACAAATCTCGCTCCGATCATGTTCCTTTGATGTTGCTCATTTACGTTCACTCTCTATTTTATGTGCGCGCTTTGCATGCCAATCATAAAGTTTAATAACCCTAACTCCTCCGCACACACTAAATTAAAGCTAAAGGCAATATGCAATTCACTTAGCTGCAGCCTCTTAGATATGTTTTGCGTTAATTCAGTGCGTGCGAAGAAGGTAGCGTTACTACGCTCTTTGTTAGACTTGCAGAGCGCGCGCATACATAAGAGAGTTAACCGAAATAGCCAACAACGAAGGCGCATGATCGGAGCGAGATTTAAAAATAATTTGTCATCTAGCGCCGAACATGAAGAGCGATGCGCGAGCGTGTTCAAGTTTTAAGCTGCCTCTTTGGGTTTGGGACCAGCAGCGCTGAGCCCGTGTATTAAAATGACTTGCAGAAGTGAGTTTTTCTTGACTTCATTTTAATATATCAATAGGGGTAAGCGCATAGAAGCATCAAAAAGATTTCAGGTTAATAATTCTGAAGCTCATAGAGTTGCAGTGAGAAGACATCAGGCTAATAATCCTAATGCACGTCAAGAAAGGCGTTTGCGTGCATGGAGTGTTAAAGCCATGTCTGGCTTAAGCTAAGATTTTGAAATAATTTACAAGTCAGATAAAGTTACTCAACTTGGTAGTATGAATTTTATATGCAAACATTGTAATGCTTTAAAATGGAAAAATGACCCCTGGGTATCTGTTACAAGGCAAAAAAAGTTAAGCTTTCCCAAAATGAAAGTTTGCCTGATCCACTTAAAAGCTTAATAATTTGTGGACATCCCAAGCATGATAATTTCTTTGATCGTGTAAGAAAGTATGCTTTCAAATGAATTCTTTTGGAAGTACAAAAACTATAAATGAAAGTTGGTCAACCTTTAAAGTCCAAGGACAAGTGTATCACTTAATTGGTAGTGTCCGACCTTTGCCAAATGAAGAAATGCAGTTTCTTCAAATTTCTTTTGTTGGTGATGATGAAAAGGAAGCTCAACTACGTTGCAAAAATATTTCAAATGTTGATTTAAGCGTAGTAAAGGATCTTCAATGTATGTTTCATCATCATAATCGTTATGTAAAAGATCTAAAAATGGCTCTCAATAAAATACAAACAAGTACCAAAGACTATAAATTGGTTATACATGCTGATCGAACACCCGCTGGTGCACATAAATGGCTTTACAATGCACCTCTATCAAGCGAAGTAGCTATAGTTATTGTTGGTCAGCAATTTGAAAAGCGCAATATTATTATTGAAAGCCATAATTATAAATTACACCGTATAAGTGAGGTGCATCGATCATACGATGCCTTACAGAACCCTTTGGATATACAAGAAAAGAATTCATTATTAAAAAAGGAGGAACCCAAAAAAATTATATCTGCGTTAAGCTTTTACAGTTATAAAAATAATGATTCGTCAATCTGAGTTAAATCATTTAATTTATTGTCGTTCCCTTTATAGTCAACTTTTAGTTAATATGTATGCTAAAATCGAAACAGAAAGGTTAAATTATATTGGCTACAATCAAGCGAAACTCAGAGCAGATAGCTATATACATACATCTACAAGATGCAATAGGCCAACAAGATGTTGAAGCAGCTCAACTTGGTCAGATGGTAATTTTACCATCTTCTTTTACAAGCTCTGCACGATATATGCATGAAAAGACTCAATATGCTATGACATATGTTCGCCATTATGAGCGACCAGATCTTTTCATAACATTCACATGCAATCCATAATGGAATGACATCAAAAGTGTTTTGTTACCGGGTCAAAAACCGCATGATCGTCATGATATTATAGCTCGAGTTTTTTCAGATAAAATCGATAAAATTATCTGTGCCGAAATACCAAACGCAGATGAGGATCCTATGTTATTTAACATTGTTAAGTCAAATATGATTCATGGTCCTTGCGGTGCATTTAACAATAAATCGCCATGCACGAAAAATGGAAAATTTACCAAAAGGTTTCCTCGACAATTACTTAAAGAAACTGTGACGGGAAAAGATAGTTACCCGCTATATCGTAGAAGATCGATAGAAGATGGTGGTAATGCAATTAATATAAATGGTAATTGCATAGATAATCGTTGGGTTGTGCCTTATAACTGTGTACTATTGAGAACATTTGAAGCTCACATAAATGTTGAGTAATGTAGTTCTGTAAAGTCTATTAAATACATTTGTAAATATATTAACAAGGGCAGTGATCAAGCATCATTTACTCTTGAAGACCAACGTAATGAAATTAATATGTATGAAAGTGGCCGTTAATTAAGTAGCTCAGAAGCGGTATGGAGAATCCTTGCATTTCCCATACATGAACGTTTTCCGGCTATTACACACTTAGCTGTTCATTTCGAAAATGGTCAACGGATATATTTTAACCCCAATAATCCGCAACAATTACTTGACAGATTAAGCACTACACCCAAAACCACTTTGCTAGCCTTCTTTGAGCTATGCACACGTGATGAGTTTGCAAGAACGCTTCTATATTGTGAAGTTCCATCGAATTTTACATGGAACAATAAAGAATTTCAAAGAAGAAAACGAGGGCATGATGTGCCAAATTTTCCTGGAGTTAAAAGAGATTCAGCTTTGGGATGATGGCAAAATAACTTTACCATCAACTTTGTGTCATGTTGTGAAAAGTATTGAAGAGCTAACTCTAAAAATATTTCCGGATATTACAAATATCTCTCAAAAATCACTCGAATGGTTTTCAGAACGTGCTATTTTGACTGCGAGAAATGACAATGCATTGGAAATAAACGAGTTTTTATTAAAATCATTTCAAAGTGAAGAAATGACATATAACCCTATTGATTCTGTGACTGAAATCGAAGATGCAGTTCATTACCCCGTCGATTTTCTTAATTCATTAAATCCGGCTGGCCTGCCTCAACATAAATTAACTTTAAAGATTGGTTCACCTGTAATGTTGATTCGCAACGTGAAACCGCCAAAACTGTGCAATGGTACAAGGTTGCAAGTTTAAGTCCTTCATAAGAATGTTGTCGAAGCAATTATCTTTACTGGCAATGGTATAGGGGAAACGGTTTTTATACCGAGAATTCCATTAATACCTTCTGATTCTGAATTGCCAATTCAATTTAAAAGATTGCAATTTCCTTTAAAAGTTTGCTTTGCCTTAACAATTAATAAATCACAGGGACAAACTCTTAAATTAGCCGGACTAGACTTAAGACACGATTGTTTTTCTCATGGCCAATTTTATGTAGCCTGCTCAAGAGTCAGTTCACCAAAAAGTTTATTTGTATTAGCACCTGACGGAAAAACAAACAATGTCGTTTATAAAGAAGCTCTTAAAGTTGTTAATAATTGCAAATTAAATTCAATAAGTGGATAAGGCCTACTGGGGAAACCACAATATTCTCTACCTCAATGGTGGCGTGGAAAAGAGAATATTAAATACTTTGCTTAAATATTTTGTGAAATATTTTCTAATTTATTTATTTTGTATCTATCTTCTATTGCTAAAATTTATATAAACTATCCGCGCAACGAAGTAAGCGGGCCACTTACTAGTTTTCTTATATAATTTACATAAAATGGGATAAGGGAAAGATATTATAAGGGCTAGAGATTTCAGATTTACAAGTAAGACATAGACAGAGCATATTTGACTCAAATTATCGTTAACTATTTTGTTTTCCGATAAACACATGGAATATATATATCAACAACATTTTGAATTTGATAATTTTGAAAATTGATCCAAAAGCTTAATACGAAGTAATGGTCATTTGTGAAAATTTAATTTTAATCGGTTCAGAAACATCGGAGATATCGAAGATTCAAGTTAAGACAACCATTAAGTAGCACTGTATTGCATGCACGTTCTCTATTCAAAATTTTGTTGTTATCGATTCCATGCGTATATTGGAATCCGAAAGAGGAGCTTAAATTCCTAACACAGAAATTCTAGTCCTTTTAGTCTCTGAGATCTACGTACATACAGACGGAAAGACAGGCGTACCTGGCAATATCGACTCGCCTGTTTATGCTGATCAAGAATATATTTATATTTCATGGTTTCGGAGATGCTATCTTGTGTCTACCTTTTTTTTTTACCCATTTCTTGGATTCATGGTACAAACATTTTCTAATGCAAACACACAATAATGAAGAAAATTTAACTGAATTTTATATATGAGTTTTTCTACGGTATCGAACAAACAAAAGGAACCGGTTGGATCTGGGCTTCGTTTTGTTGATTGGGTTCGGACTTTTTTGAAGATATGGAATACGCATTAACTTGCTTATAAAGATTCAACCTTCTTCATAAGCTCAGGGGCTTTGTGGCACCTTAAGCGACCATCCTCGTTGAAGTCAGCCTTGGTTAAAAAAAAAAAGGAAATTCTATTTAATGTATGTATATGTATGCATCTAAAACGTTAGTGTTGGTATCGTCGTTGCTAGCGTCACAGTGAGCATTCAAAATTATATGGCTTTAATCATCATTCAAACTATGCGGACTCTGAGCAGTCTTTGATTGTCCACCCAAATGACAAAAGAGTGTTTGCTTTTAGCGGAATGAAGCTTTTAATTTATATGCGGCTGTTAAAATGCTATAAATGCTACTCGTTAAATAAGTGCTACTATTTCTTATGCGTCGAGACCGTAGCCGTATTAATTTGAGGTTGAAGCCCGTTTCTCTTTATTGTCAGAGTTGAGACTCGCGCTGAATTAATTACCACTTGGGCTTCCTTAGCAGCACAAATGGTTAATCAACAATTTTACGTGGCTAAATGCGCTCTTTGTAAGATGAGTAACAATGTTCAATTGTGTTTTTTATACCCTAAACTCAAGAAATAGGGAAAAAGATATATTGGTTTGGAAGCAATTTATGTAACAAGCATATGGGAGCATCTCCGACCCTATTTAGTATATACATATAGGTTTTTGATCAACATCAACAGCCGAGTTGATTTGACCTTATCCGTCTGTCTGTATGAACGCTTCGAACAGAAAAACTATTTGAGCTAGAAGCTCTAGATTTTGAACAGGTTTGCCTCAAATTTTAGACTAGTTTTTTTTTCGCTGGTACAGCTGTTATTGATATTACTTACATATTAAATTGGGAAGTTGAGGAACATTAAAACTAACTGCAAACGAATTAATTTCGTCAACAGCGCAATGGCTAAGGCATCCGCTAAGTGAATGAGAGATCCAGGCTCGAAACTCGTCTTAAGCTTGTACTAATTAATTTGCATTCCAGCATCTCAAGTGTCCTCTCTCAGTTGTTGAAAATAAACTTTTTTTATTAAAACAAGCGGATCCGACAGACGTTGTTCTGTTCATATGCTTTAATAAAATCATTTTAGTTCCACTCACGCGACTACAAATTTGAATATGTATCCAATTGAACCGACTTTTCACACACGGATTTAAATTGAAATATTCACGGTGAAAAAAAACTGATTTTGACAACTTTTGAAATTTATTTTAGTTCCACTCACCATGAACTGGCTGGACTAAATGTTAGAATTTCTAACTACACTTTGCTTTCTCGATATATTTTTATACTCGTTACCGAAGGTAAAGAGTATATTGGTTTTGTGCAATGTCCGTCATGGTGTCTGTCCGTCTGTCCGTCCGTATGTGTGCAATTTTTTTTACACCCTTCAAGCTAGAGACCTGAAACTTTCCAATTCTCTTTATCTATGGGATAGTAAATTAAAGTGTCAAGATGGGGGCTGGCAAATCGATCAATTCGATAACTCAAAACCGATAAATCAACATATTTCGCACATCCTTACAGCTAGAAGTACCAAATTTGGTAAGAAGATAGCTATTAGCAACCCCCAAAAAACTGCATCAAAAATTTTGGAGCCACGCCCTCCCATTCCGCCCCCAGCCCCACCGCATTTTAAAGTCAAAAAAGCATATATCTCCCACAGTTTTTGAGCTATAGCCACCAAATTTGGTGCCAAGATAGGTGATGATGACCCCCCAGAAACTGCATCAAAAGTTTGGATGCCACGCCCACCAATACTGCCCTAGCCGCCCCCATCCACCCCAACGCTTCGTATAAAGCGGGAATGCGTGTATCTTCCAGAGTTGTGGAGCTAGAGCCTCCAAATTTGGTAGGAAGCTAGCTGGTAACGACCCCCAAAAAACTGCATCAAAGTTTTGGAGCCACGCCCTCCATTTCGCCCCTCTTTCCCCACTTTTTACAATTTTTGAGCTAGAGTCACCAAATTTGGTATGAAGATAGCAATTGACATTTCAGAAAGATCTGCATCAAAAATTTGGATTCCACTGCCACCCATACCGCCCCCAGCCCCCCTTTCACCCCTTATTACAAATTTCGAGCTAGAGTCACCAAATTTGGTATGAAGATAGCAATTGACATTTCAGAAAGATCTGCATCAAAAATTTGGATTCCACGCCCACCCAAACCGCCCCCAGCCCCCCCTTTCCCCACCTTTTACAAATTTTGAGCTAGAGTCACCAAATTGGGTATGAAGATAGCAATTGACATTTCAGAAAGATCTGCAACAAAAATTTTTATTGCACAACTACCCATACCGCCCCAGGCCCCCCCCCTTTCCCCACCTTTTACAAACTTTGAGCTAGAGTCTCCAAATTTGGTATGAAGATAGCCGGTGGCATCCCCATCTGCATCGGAGAATCTTTAAGGCAGCATACACCCCTGCCGCATCCGTACCCTTTTGCATTAAGGCCTCTTTTTACCGGTTTTAATTCTGGTATCGAGTATGCCGCAGTCGGTTGCGTTCGACTGCAACGTTTCCACTTGTTTGATATACTTACGCAGTGGATTAGCAGCAAAACGTTTTATTTTCGGGTTTGACATTGTTATTCTTTTAATATGAACATTTAATTGTTAAAATTTTAAGTGAAAGCAGAAAATTATTGTTATTTTGGATATTTTTGGTTTCGTTTTGCAGACAGACTTGTAAAAAGCGCCCACATCCAAATTTTCACCCCCATATATTTTAACAAGTTCAATTGCGCAATCACGTCTTGGTTTATATTTAACAAACCAATTGCGCAAACTCTCTGTTAAACTTATTTTGTCATCATTAGAATTTCTGTCCTGTTCGTCTAAGTCCACGTCATCTTGCATTTCTTGCGCACGCGCATCATGCAAAGCAACATCGAGCGCAGACACTTTTATCTCGCTGGGGTGCTCCGCTGTATTTTTTATGCACAATAACCGTCGCAGACGCTCCCTCTCACGTGCTCTTAAGCGCCGCATTTGCCGTTCTCCAACCATATTATATTAACTTTAATAATATCACTTATTTTAAGCTTTTTAAAAACAAATAATCTCTTAAGCTAAGTCCACACGATGCAAACAATTTGCTGCAAGTTGAAAATAATTTGCAGCAAAAGTTTGCATAACTGTTCACACCAACGCAAATATTGCATGAAAATTTCTTGCTTCAATCAATTTTTGTTTTTTATTTATTTATTTTATTTATTTATTTATTTATTGTCAGCTAAGAGCAGCTGACATTAAAATGAAATCAAAATTAATTTAAATTAAAAAATAGTTAAAATAATTAAATTAAGTAAAATATAGAATAATATATAAATCTGAAAATATATTTAAAAGTTAACGTTAAAGCTCTGGGAAATTCAATAAAAAATTGAGTAGTCCAACATTTGTTGCGAGGATTGGGAAAAACCCAGAAAAACCCAATCAGACCAGCGTTAGATTAGTAATTAGTGGTTACGATTAGATAAAGCGAAAAGGATCGATCTTTTTAGTACTGGAGTTGAGGCCTCCAAGGAGACAAGAGAATAAAGTTTGTTATAGTCAGAACATATAACACGAAATGGTTCATGAATTAAATAGTTGCTGAAGCAACGATCGAGGCTAAGGGGTAAAAAGTTACGTGAAGATCTAATTGGGACATTAAATTTAATTCGACTCAAAAGAACTGATGAGTCGATTTCACCATTAAGTAGGGTAGTAATAAATAATACTCCATGCATAGTTCTACGGTTTAACAGGGAGGGAAGATTTATCAAAAGGAGTCTACTTGAGTACGGGGGTAAGTCAACTCCAGGAACCCAGTTAAAACTTCTAAGGGCAAATAGAAGAAATTTCTTCTGCACAGATTCAATTCTATCCTGGTGAATAGAGTATTGTGGGGACCACACACAAGATCCATACTCCAGGATGGGACGTACTGGGGATGTATAAAGCGTTTTAGTGGTGTAGGGATCATTAAACTCTTTCGACCACCGCTTGATGAAGCCAAGGACATTAATGGCCTTATTGACCATATACGAAATATAAGCGTCAAACTTTAATTTAGGATCAAGAATAATACCTAAATCTTTAATTTCAAACACGCGGTCAAGTGGTGAAGCATCAAGCAAGTAGTGAGCAGTATGAGGGGTAATTCTACAAAAAGACATGACTTTACATTTTGAACAATTTAAGTTGAGTAAGTTAAAACGACACCAGGCCGACAGGGCACACAAATCCGACTGTAGTAAGTTGCACAGAGAAGCATCATTGTAGGTGAAACATAGCTCCACATCATCAGCAAACATATATACAAAAGAGTTAGTAATAACAGCTGGAAGATCGTTAATAAACAAATTAAATAGCAAAGGTCCAAGGTGACTACCCTGGGGAACACCAGAGGTAACTAAAATAGGTTTAGATACCGACGATTTAAAAACTACTTTTTGTGTTCGACCACACAAGTACTCCGAAAGCCACAATAAGAGTTTTGATGGAAATCCAACAATATTTAATTTTTGAAGCAACAGAGAATGACTTACAGAATCAAATGCCTTACTAAAGTCGGTGTAAACAACGTCAGTTTGCATTTTTTCCTGAAACCCTTTGATAACAAGCGAAGTGAACTCAAGAAGGTTAGTGGTAGTAGATCTACGCCTAACAAAACCATGTTGATTAGGCGATATAATTGAACTACATGTGTGTTGCAATTGAGAACAAATAATTTTTTCAAAGACTTTTGGAATGGCAGACAATTTGGATATACCCCTATAATTTTTAACGTTTGACTTTGAAGAATTTTTATGGAGGGGAATTATAAAAGATTCCTTCCATATATCAGGAAACACTGTTGAGTCAACAGACAAGTTAAATAATTTATTTAATGGCGCACAAAGAGAATCCGCGCAGTATCTAAGAATACAACCTGGCACTCCACCAGGACCAGGCAAGTAGCCAGGTTTGATAGATTTAAATTCACTCAGGAGCGTGGACTCAGTAATTACTGGGACATATATGCAATTTGACGTTTGAATTTGAAAAGGATAGGAATTACTGCAACTATATAAACTCGTTGAGTATACTGATTGAAAATACTCAGCAAATAGATCGGCTACTGCCTGATCAAAACTTGCTTTTGTATTATCAAGGTATACTGAGGTAGGCAAGCAAGAAGACTTACGTTTAGAGTTAACAAATTTATAAAACTGTTTAGGGTCACGTGAAAAGTTTAGTCTACAACGATTAAGATAATTATTATAACAAGATGTGTTAACAGAAAGAAAACTAGATTTTGCTACTAAATACGAAGATAAATCTAAGGTAGTTCCCGATTTTTTAAATTTTTTATATGCTCTTGTCTTCGCGTTTTTTAATTTCGATAGTTTGCACGCAAACTTTTGCATGGCTATTTCGTGCAATATATTGCGTTAATGTCTACACATGTTTTCATTTTTTGTTTGCAGTGCTTGCAAGTGAAACTCATCAGCAAGTTCTGTTCTTTTGGGAAAGTCAAGGAATAACGACGTGTTTATATTATGCCGGAACAAAAATCGAGAGTTGCTGCTATTGCTATATTAGCAACTTTAATTAAACGTAAAAAAGTGAGAAGATTAGAGTGTGCAAAAAAAAGAAAGTGTTGGGTGAAAGAGTGGATTACCAAAAGAGATGAAAAAGGAGTGCATCAGAACCTTTTAAAAGAGATACAAAATGGCGATGAAACAAACTATTACAATTTTTTTCGCATGTCAGTCAGTGATTTCAATTTTTTATTAGAAAAAGTAAAAAACTACATAACTAAACAAGACACTGTAATGCGTCCTGCGATTCCACCAAATCAGCGATTAGCCCTGACATTGCGTTTTTTAGTCACGGGTATGTATTAAATATAATTAACATTTTTATGAACTTTTAATTAATTTATTTATTGATATAATTTAATTTTTTACAGGTGATTCATATCATTCTCTGATGTTTCTTTTTCGCATTCCTGTGAGTACAGTTGCAAGCATTGTGCCGGAGTGTTGTCGATCTCTATATGAATGCCTGAAAAGGGAATATCTTAAAGTAAGTATGTAAATTATATATGCATTTACTTTTTTACCATCTGAAAAGCCAAAAACTGGAGAATTGGTAGACGAGTACACGATAATAGGTGTGGAACAAGTAAAAGTGCCCTCGCTATCAGTTTCCGATAGTTCCAAAACAGCTTTTTGAATTTTTCTGCGAAGCAGAAGTCTATTTTGGTATGATTTCAACAATCTGAGCTCAGATGCAACGAAATCACCAAACACCTGATGGTCATCCGCTGGCTTATCGAGTAAAGCGCTTGCCTTTTTAATAAGCATATCTTCGTCCTTAAATTGTATCTCGTCACGTTTTCTTTTTTTTGCTTTGGATGTACTTGGTACGTCATCTGTTGGTATTGACGAATAAGCTGAACATGGTGCCTCTCCTAAGAATATTGTGTTAACGGCGCTTTCACTTAGATCCTAAATATATGTGAAAAAGTATGAAATGAAAATGTAAACAAAATATTAATAATTTATTTGAATTTTCTTAGGTTCCCAACTCTACTAAAGAGTGGCTTAAAATTTCATCCGATTTTGAAAGTATTTGGAACTTTCCTCATTGTAGCGGTGCATTAGACGGAAAACACGTAGCTATGAAAGCTCCGTCTAACAGTGGTAGTACCTACTTCAACTATAAGGGCACGCATAGCGTTGTGCTAATGGTGTTAGCAGATGCAAACTATAAAATAATTTACTTCGATGTAGGGGGCAAAGGAAGAATTTCTGATGGAGGAATTTTTAACGCATGTAGTCTATCATATGCGTTAAAAGATGAACAACTTAATGTTCCTGATGAGCAGCCACTTCCAGGTCGAGATCTAAAGGTGCCCTATGTACTTGTAGCGGATGATGCATTCGCATTGAAAAGATACATAATGAAACCATATCCATTCAGAAATCAACCAGCTCCAAATAGTGTTTTTAACTACCGTCTTTCCAGAGCAAGAAGAGTGGTAGAAAATGTTTTTGGCATTATGGCAAATAGATTTCGGGTTTTAAGAAAGCCATTGGAACTTGGGCCAGAAAAGACAATAGATGTTGTCTCTGCAATTTGCGCATTACATAACTGGTTGATGGCCAAGAAAGAGTCAAAACAAAAATATGCTCCGAATGGAACATTCGACAATGAAGTTGATGGAGAAGTGGTACCAGGTACTTGGCGTAACGATCTGACGTTAGAAGGAAACTGCATACCAATTCAAAGAAGTACGCAAAACTCTACTGAAGAAAAAAATATACGTGAAGAATTTAAAAATTTTTTTGTTTCGCCTGATGGCGAAGTGTCATGGCAATATAAACATATATAAAATAAGTTATTACTACGATATGTTCAATAAATGGTACTACTTTCAAATTTTGAATTTTATAATTATTTCCGTCGTCATTTTTAATAAATTTAAGTGCATCGAAAAACTCCCATTTGCTGGTATAGTTGTCCGATGTACCCTGGCCACTATTTTTATGCTTTACTCTGCGCACCTCTTGCAAAAATTGAGTGCGCAAATGATGAATTTTTGTTTTTATTTCATCATTACTTTTGTCTTATTTTTCAGCAATTTCGCGATAAGCATTTTGCTTTTTATACTTATTTTTATAATCTGCTGACGAGACATCCCATAAAACAGAATAATTCTCGTACAATTCAATTAATTTTATCGTTTTCTCGCGATCCCACAGGTTGCTTTGCTTGCTGCAATATTGCGACTGAAAGCAAACAGCACATGCAAACAAGCAAGCAACTGATGCAACCAAGACAACGGTAAAATAATGTATACAGACGACAAGCAAAAAATATTGCTGCAAAAAAATTTTCCAAGTTCTTTGTTTGCAGCAAAATGATTGCACTCGTGTTTATACGTGCAAATTTGATTGCAGCAATCAACTTGCTGCAAATTGTTTGCATCGTGTGTACCTAGCTTTACCTTCACAAATTATTTCACAATTAAAACTCACTTCAAATTCCAACACGTGCCAAAATGTCTGCCGAAAATTTTACAATAGGCAAAAAATAGATAAAAGCATAAAAACCGGTTATAACACATACTTTTTTGATGCAATTTCTATTATCTTTGAACTTGGCAGGCGACACAAACTTTCAATGCACGCCTTTGTATACCCTTACAAAAATTGAACGCTGGGTTATTCTAAAGACAACCACTGCCGCCAGCCGTACTAGAGGAGACTATTAAAAGTCGCACACTATCCAACTTCTCTGCTGTAACTCACATGCATAGCTCGCTGCGTTATTTCGCCGCTGTAACATTCACTGCTGTAACACTCGCTTCTGATACTCACACGGATAGGCAGTCAAAAATACAATACAGAATTGTACTAGACGAATGATAAATGTTGGATACTCTTATAATGTTGGAAGATGATATGTTATTAAACTGTGTTTAGTTATTTCTCAATTGTGTGCTAACGCCAACCTTTGCTAATCAAAATAATCAAAATATGCAATTATTGCAGATATAATCTATTACTATATATCCACAATAGCAATTATATTTTATTAGGGTATCCAACTTTCATCGTTCGTCTAGTGGATTTATATTTTGCTTCTTTTGTGAATTGTAGTGTGTATATGCATTAAATAACACCCTGTATTTACATATGTACATAAGTATGCGACACTTTGTTGCATACAATAACAAACATATAGCCAAAAGCGCGAGCCACTTGAGTTTATTGACTCAGGCTCATATTACGCAGCGCGGACCGCTAGTACACTAGCCGGCCATTCAGCTGACGGCGCATATCCCACGCTACGCTTATGTAGCGCATACCACGATTAATATATATGTACTCGCAATGCATGCATATACCATGCACACTCTCTCCATATTCTTATTATTATATAGTGCAGAGAGCCGCTCCGCTGCCGGCGTCACTGGCAGCGCAGCTCCGCGGCTATAGGCTAAAATATACTTTAAGATATATTGTACCATTCATTCAATAAAAGAACTCCAACATAATCGTTATAATGTGTCTCCGCCAGTAATTCCTATAGAATGCACACAAGCTCACACTTTTTATTGTAGCTTAATTTAATTATTGACAAACCGTTATTGTCTATTATAACTAAATATATTAATAATTGCCAAAAACTCTGCTCATACAAATAAATAAGTCGGCTGCTTTCTGCAACTAAGCACAAACAAAACAAAGCGAATTCAAAGCAACAAACAGCGCGCTGCAGCGTTCGTTAATTCACGAGCGAGACTTCGTCTTTTACGACCACTTTTCTCTGCCGCCACACGAATACCATCATTGTCGTTTACAAGCAGAGACAATTGTAACCCAGCCAGCCATATGCGGAGCGCTCCGAAGTAGGAGTGAAAAGAGACTCTCAAAAGTCACATCAAAGGAGCTTTTTAGGAGCGCTCCGAAGTCGGAGTGAAAAGGGACTCAAAATAGCACCGCATGGTACCGTTAAGGGAGCACTGAATCATGTTGTGACATGTTCTTATTTTGTTGTTTCTTCTTTGCATTTGCATTTCTTGGAATCGAACAGTCTTTGATTTGCTTTGTTGTTCACGTCAGTTTACCAGTGCAAATTTTCGCCTATTTGTGTTGGACGTGTTATTCGAAGCGGTTAAGGGTAATTAATAAAATTATTTAACAATTAGGGTGTTCAACAGCTCGTTTCATCGTTTCAAAGTTGAAACGTCTCGCAACAACAACATACATAGAAAATTTCTTGAAACGTTGAAACACCCCAGCCTATTAGGGTGTTCAACAGCGCTATTCATCGTTTCAAGTTTCAAAGTTGAAACGTCTCGCAACAACAACATACAGTGAATCACATTAATATTCGGTTTTTTTTTTTTCAACTTCAAACACGAATAAAATGTATACAACTTACACTAATCAAAAATGTAAAAATGGTAGATTAAAGCTTGTTAAATTACCTTTTCATAGAGGTATATATATCTAGATTTTATTGAAAACTAGTACAGAAAATATGCATAAAACAAAAAAAGTCCAAAATTTGCGCCACATTAATATTCGGTTTTTTTTATAAAAGTAAAAAAAATCTGTTTTATCTAAGAAAAAAACTTAATCGAATATTCGGTATGATACCCATTATAGTGTATGGTATCGCCTAGGCATTTTGGAAAAGTTTTTAGAATTTTTTGGGTATATTCATGCCCAGTTTAAGCCCACTCTTCCTGAAGCTGTTCTTCTAATACGGATAAGGACGATATTGGCGTTCTGTGCACACGGCGGACCAACTCACTCCACAAATTTTCAACAGGATTTAGATCTGGTGATATGGGTGCCTTTTCCAAGACTTTTGGGCAGTTGTATAACAGCCCAGTCTCCATTTTATAGGCGGTTTGCTTTGGGTTATTGTCCTGATATAACTTGAACGAGCTGCCAATACCCAATATCTCCACCGAAGGATTCAAATTTTGGCTCGAAATTTTCAAATAATGGTCTTAGTTCATTTTGCCATCAATGAAAATGAGATTCCCCGCTCCTTTTGTGAAAATCGGGCCTATCCCAATACACTACCCTCGCCGTGGTTCGCGGTTGGTCTTAAGTAATTCTTCTGCAGCTCAGTATCCGGCTTCCGCAGCACCATGGACTTGCCACCACTGCCACCAGAAGACATAGATAATTAGGGTGTTCAACAGCTCGTTTCATCGTTTCAAGTTTCAAAGTTGAAACGTCTCGCAACAACAACATACATAGAAAATTTCTTGAAACGTTGAAACACCCCAGCCTATGTATACAAACAGTGTTTCAAGTTTGAACAAAGTAAAGATGGGAAGAGCACGATATTTATTCGATATTTGCTATCGATGTTCAGTACTTTTTAGTATATTTGGTGTATTTTTGTGCATAATAGTAAAAAACACATGTGATTAATGGCCGCCAAATTTTAAAAGCATGTAATTGAGCAACTAATTCAAACAACGAGCTCTTCTCACCTTCAATATCCTCTATTTCTCTAATAACTTGCTTTGCTAAAGCATCGCATAGCATATCTTTAGCACTTTTAAAAAGCATTTTTTATAAATAAAGTATAACCGCGGTAAACAGCAACAGTGACAAAAAATGAAGAATAAGAAATGTAAACAAACAACAGCTGACTGCACAAACTTGAAACGCATTGACACCCAAAATGCCGTTCACGAGTTAATCGTTTCAACTTTGAAACATGAAACGATGAAACGGAGCTGTTGAACACCCTAAATGTCTAAACGAAGGCTCGTAAAAAAACAATCTGATAGAATTATAGCTTCTTTAACAAACAATTGTAAAATTGAAGTGATTAGTGAGTTGGATGAAAGTTCAATGAACGATAACGTAGGTTGCATCCCGGAAAGTAGTGAAACTTTTATTGTCAGCGATAGCTCAGACGGAGAGGATTGTGACAGCTCGGATAAAGAAGCAGACGATTTTGAGGTATACGAATCCACGTCGAATTTAAGTGAAGATTTGGCAGAGTGGGCTATTATATATAATATTTCAGCGTCAGCCATTAATCGGCTTTTAAAAATTTTACGTGACCATGGTTGTGTTTTGAATGCCGATCACGCTCTCTTAAAAAAACTCCAAGGCAAGTGCCTTGCGTTGTAATGGGAAGTGGAAAATAGGTTCATTACGGTGTTAAAGACAGTTTAACGGATTTCTTTGAAAAAAAAATAAATTGACAGAAAAAACAATTAAACTAAATGTCAATGTAGATGGACTTCCTCTGTTTAAAAGTTATAAGCAGCAGGTGTGGCCTATATTAATAAATGTTCATAATTCTTCCCCTGTTCTCGCTGTTGGTGCTTTCGTGGGTGATAGCAAGCCTCCAAACGTTAATGAATATGTTTCAGACTTCGTTACGGAAACGAAAGACTTGTTATATAATGGTTTTACCTATAAACCTAAGCATTTTCAAGTGCAAATAAGAGCATTTATATGTGATGCACCGGCGCGTTCATACATGCTTGGTGTAAAAGGTCATTCCGGCTATTTCAGTTGCGTTAAGTGTCACCAGCGGGGTGAAAGTTGCCAAAATAGAATAATTTTTAAGCCTGAAATGGCGCTTTTACGCACTGACGAACAATTTCGTTCAAAAAGTTATACAAATCATCACAAGATAAGTGAGTCCTTAAAAATTTAAGAGCTTCCAATAAATATAGTAAAAACATTTGCTTTAGACTATATGCATATAGTTTGCCTTGGTATCGTTAAAGCTTTGATGGTGGCATGGATAAAAGAAAAGGGCCAAGATTATTCTCTTAAAACAGAAAAAATAGTTCTTCTAAATGAAAAACTATTGTCATTAAAAAATTGTGTTGGAAAAGAGTTTAACCGGCGTTAAAAATTAAAACATATGAAACTCCATACGAGCGGCCACGCAGCTGTTGAGCGACGTGCGAAAATTACGAGCGACGCACAGTGGGGCCTTTGCTCATTTAGCTTATCAAAAATCATATCTTCTAAACTAATGAAGCGATTTCAAAAATTTAAAAAGCAATTAATAGATGACTTTTCAAGCTTTAAAATGTTCGCCAAGAGTGCTAGGTATCCGTGGTGCTTAAATATTCAAGGTCAAAGTCAAGAAATATTTCCAGCACATTTTACCTGTAAAATTCCAATTAAAAACGTTTGTTTTTAATCATAACTGAAAATTTTTTATAACTTCAATGACTATTTCGCATTTTTTGTTGTTTTTATTCGATTTTCTAACTCAAATACATAAAATTTAAATTCTTATTTTTGGGTGATTTTTTGAGGTTAATTTTTAATATTTGCTATCGATGGCTGATTTTCAACCAAATAATCATCAACATTACTGCTAGTAAGGTTAACATCTAATAAACTCAACATTTCGGAACTATAGTTGCTATCTTCCAAATCCTTTCGTGATCGCACATGTCTCAGCGATGCAAGAAGTGGATCCGATAGTTTCGTCATCTGTCTGTATAATTTGTTTGTATATGCTTTGTTCAGACGATCCATCACATCCCCACTTATTGAGTAGAGTCAGATTTTCAGGAAGAAGCTCGACCTCTCCATCAGGCAAACTTTCAACTATACGCCTAGCAGTGTGATCCATTAAATCCTGGAGTTTTACTTCTACAGATGTCTCTGTTATTATTGTATTAGGTGGCAGTGCTTCCTTTTTGGCAAATACAATTTTGTTATATCCGGGAAGAACTATGACGTTATGTTTTTTTAAGGAGCTGCGTAAAATATCATACTTCTCCTTAGTCAGTCCCAAGTCCATAAATAGGGAAAACGCTTCTTCATCAGTGTACTTAATGGCGACTGAGTTTGGTGGCGTTGGAATACTTTCTTTAATCCTATTCAGCCGTAAAGGACTGGCGACCTGCACAGCTTTCGTAATTGTCGCTCTTGTCCTCTCTTGTTCCTTCATATACTTGGATGAAAGTGCTTCCGACAGATGTTCAGCTGTTAAGCTATCCGTAGCATCCTCAAGTTTACGTTTCCTTGTAACACATGAACACTCCTCCATACTTTTTTGCGGCCTTCCTCTTCCTCGGCTAGTCGATGGGTAAACTTCTTCCTGTTCTGAATATCCGAATGTTGTACATTCCTCCAACCAATTTTCATGCTTTTTTATGAAAGCCGACATGGTTCTATGGACCAAGTTCCATTTTCGCTTCAAGTTAGCGTGAATGAATTTAATTTGTGTCTGAAGCGCACAACTAGCGTTTTCGAGTACGCCAATCTCTTTAAGCAACGCCACTTGAAAATCGTTAATATTTTCAGAAGCACGAAAAAGTTCAAAAATCTTTGAATTTGTTAAATCCATTATTGCGCTTATTTATCAAAATTTCGTGAATTATATTGAAAAATACTATTCAATCTGAAAATTTCTTATTGTTCGCAGCAATAAACAACAAGTGTTTCCTCTTATGAAGTTATGAAATAACTGTTGCCATCAAGTGACATATTTTGCACTTTATACCATATTTTTGAGTTAGCTAGGTAAGCAAGCAAAATTGGTATAACCCTTTTCCAATTAGCTAGGTAAAAAACAATATATACCTAAGGTATTGATTTACATTAAAAATAGGTAAACGGGGAAATACAGAAATTAAAAAAAAATAACCTGTAGTACCGCAACTTTACATCAACTACAATTATATTTACCTGCCTCCTCAGACCTTTTCCATTCAGGTAATTAGAAAGGATAGGAAGGAAAAAAGGATTAGAAGGGATATATATAGACAGGTAGTACTTATAATTCAACATTTAGAAATGTTGTCAATAAACAGCACACACGCTACAGCCAAATTTGTATGCGCTCTTCTTCTTCCTTATACCTGCCGCGTGTTTTTAACTCGAGGTATCCCTAGTTTTTTGGCTCGCGTTTCCAAAATGCAGATTTTCGCAGATTGTGACTATATACATATGAAAGGTATATATTATAGCTTTCAAATGCATGTGGTCCCACCGTGACTCTGAGAGATACTTTTTTGTTATAATCCACGAAAGTTCAAAAAATGCCAAAACTTAGTGTATTTTTTAAACGATTCTAATTTAATAAGTATTTCAGCTATATTTAAACTGTATACAGAAAAACACTGAGATTGAACATACTTTAAAGATAAAGAAAAAAGATCGAAGATCGGTTGTGTACGTCGCCCAATATTCAGTTCGAAAGTGGTAAATTTATGTAAAAATTGTCATTTTTTTCGTACTCACGTAAAATTACTCAACTTTGAGGAGCTCTACCACCCATAATTATTAACCGATTTAAAAAATCTTTTGGATCCATAATCTTTGAAGTATTCTCTATCGATTACATATTTCACTTTTGCCAAACGCGTTCATGAAAAAAATGATTTTTGATAAGCTATCCGAGAAAAGGCCCCACTGTGCGACGTCGCTCGACATGTGGCCACTTCACTCAGAGCGATCGCTCGCTGACGTCGCTCGAGAGAGCGTCGCTTAAGGCCCAACCAAACGATGCTTGCTTGCTTCGCGTCTCGGAGAAAGACTGAACGAAAAGTATTGAGCATGAAAGCCTATGACCATACGTTGCTTAAGTGCTTTGTCTCTTGTTCTTCTTTCTTTGACAATCAAAAATTTGTTGACTGGCAAAGAAAAAAGAACAAGAGTCAAAGCGTTTAATTCGGAAAATCATAACAAACAGAAAAAATAATTAATAAATTAAAACATGGATAAGCGCGAACAATTGAGAAAAATATGTTTAGCGATGAGTGGATTGTGTAATGCTGCTAAAATAATAGTTGCATTGAAAAAAAAAAAACAAAGGAAAAATAGAAGATCTTGCGCAGTGCGACAAATTAATAGAGACCGGTACTTGCACGGGTTTTACGAGGTGACTTTTAAGGCGATGATGATGCACGATAGCCAACAATTCTTTATTTATTCGCGGATGAGTGTGCACCAGTTTCAGGCATTACTGAAATTGATTGAGCCAGAAATTGCGACAAACCAAAGAAAGAAGAGTGCATTTATTAGTGCTGAGTGCAGGTTGTCAATTCTGTTGCTGTGAGTACACATATTTATGTACATACATATATTTTTCAGAAAATACATTTCAATAAAAATTTTACAAAACAGGTATTTGTCGCAGGGAGTTTCGATGCAAAAAATGGCTTGGTCGTTCAAAATGGGCAAAGAAACGGTTCGCTGCATTATATATGAAACCGCAGACATCCTCTGGAAAACTTTGTTCCCGTTTTATGTTGGTGAGCCAAATCTACATGATTTTGAGGCAATTGAGCAGGATTTTGCAAGCATGTGGAATTTCCCAAATTGTATCGGTGCAGTTGATGGAAAACATATTGCCCTTCAATGTCCACCTAATAGTGGCAGCCAGTTTTTTAACTATAAAAAGTACCACTCGATTGTTTTATTGGCAGCATGCGATGCAAAGTATCGCTTTACGATGGTTGATGTGGGAGCATATGGTTCTCAAAATGATTCAGGTAAATGATCTACACAAATCTATTGCAAATTGAAGCTAATAACACCTTGTTCATAGGCATATTCCAGAACAGCAAGTTTGGGAAAAACATTATAAATGGAACAGGGCCCATCCCACCACCGAAAGCTTTGCCATTGAGCAATACCGTCATCCATCACTTTTTTGTTGGAGATGCAGCTTTTCCTTTGGGACTTCATTTGATGAGGCCCTACGCTGGTCTTGATTTGCCGCCTTTGCAGGCAAATTTTAATAAAAGGCTATCAAGAGCACGTAGGGTCATTGAGAATGCGTTTGGTATTTTGGTGGCAAGGTGGAAAACAACTCTACACATGTACCCAAATAATGCTGAAAAAATAGTTTTCGCATGTGTTCTGCTGCATAATTATATTATGCTTAACAGCGACCATTCGACAGATGGGTACTGTGCAAGCACATTTGTCGATCACGAAGATGGAAATGGAGTGTTCCAAGAAGGACTTTGGCGCAGCGAAGTTCAAAATGATCTTCCAAGTTTGGAACGGTCAACTAACCATAATGTCCGAGGTCGTAATGTGAGGCTAATGAGAGAAAGACTGACCAATTATGTAAACGAACATTATTAAAAAAATATATATGTTTAACAATTAAAAATTATCTTTATTTTTGTGATTGGCGGGCTTGCGCTCGCATAACGTTTATTTCACCATACATTTTGGCGAAAAATGGATCTAGCACATCTGCCGGCAAGTCTTCTATCAGCAACTCCATTGTTCTAAAATGAGCCGAGGCAATTGGATTCTTTTCTGCTGGCACTGGCGCACTTATCTGAGCAGCAGCAACTTGCAAACTCTTTGCAGCTTCGCTAATTAATTCCAAACCAATGTCGTCCTTCGAGCGCTTGCTTTTCCGGCTGAAACTTTCATCTTCATCTTGATCGATAAAAGTTTCGAATGTTACGTCGCTGTCGTTGAGGCTGTCAGCGTGGTTTGCATCAATCTCGCAAATCAGGCTACTTTTCATCGTTGCGTTGTCGCGAGTGCTAAAAAGAATTAATTAGTGATATACAATCATAAGAAATATTATTTGTATACCGTCGTGGCGCTAAACTTTGCCTAAGGAAACCAAGTGACTCAAAATAGCACCATGGTTCCTTGTAGATCTGCCCGCTGCCTGAACTGGACTCCATTTTCTTCATTTCTTTTACAAAACGCTCCCGCAACAACTTCCACCGATGCTTGCATTCACTTACTGTTAATATAAAAAGAAAAACCATTAGTATTGAAGATCTGTTGCTGATTTTACAAAAAAAACGTACCTGTTTTTTCGCACTCTGCAGCAATTCTATTCCACTCTTTTTGTTTCACCAATATATTGAAATAATTCTTGTTGGTTTTATCGTACAGTAGAGGATGCGGTTGCACAGCCGCTATAAGTTTTTCAAAAAACTCGTTGTTTTCCATTTCAATGCGAAAACAACCACCAAAGTGAATAATGTAAACAAAACAATGGTACAGTGTTGCCATATGCTCTGTTTTATTCCATTTAAAATAAATGCTAACATTTTATGTAATATAATGTTAAAAATAAAGATAGCACATGGTTTATAGATCTAGTATATTATATCAATGTGTTTATAAACAATAAAATGAAGATCTAACAATTATTTTAAATATTTTCCATATAATAAAAAAACAGCGACAGCTCTAGAGCACAAAGCATCGAAGCATGTTTTCAAATATTGAACTTATGCTTAGGCGCTTAAGCATTCGTTAAAAAATTAAAACTCAACGAAACCGTGCGTAAGCATCGTTTGGGCAGATACACGTCGTAGCATATGTTGAAACTTTTTTTTTTTTTTTTTATATTTGATCCCTTCGCTAAGCAGACTTAGCTGATGATATATACTCTTCCCCGCATGAAGGTGCACTTTCTTCTTCTGGAACACGGCTCTCTTCACTTAAAAAGGAATTGTCGTCGCACATGTTGTGTAAAACGACACAAGCTCGGATAAAATGACAAATTTTTTTATTGCCTATAAGCTTGCAGTAGTACAATTGTCTAAATCTCTGCTTCAATATTCCGAAAGCATGTTCAATAACTACTCTACATGAACTTAACTTGCGGTTAAACTCTCTCTGTTGCCTTGTCAAATGACCATTGTCACGATATGGTGTTATAACATTATTAGAGCATCCATATGCAGAATCAGCCAAAACGTAATATTCACCCAGAGCTGATACTTTTGAATATGCGTCGGAGTTTTCGAAAACACGATTATCATGAACCGACCCGGGATAACCAACAAAGATATCGACAAATCTCATTTTTTCATTGCAAATAGCTTGCATTTGGATTGAAACGTCTCCCTTTCTATTTATATAAACATCCTTGCCGCTTCGAGGAGGAGAAATGCATATGTGCGTTCCATACATGGCACCTTAGAAAACAGTATGTATTTTAGGAATGTAATTTTTAAAAAACTATTGTTACCTATAACTCCTTCAGCAAAATCTTTTCCACTGTTCAGTCCAGCATAATAAGCAGATGTTGCTTGCTTCTCAAAGTCATTCGGCCAACGAATCATGTTGTCTGCCAAACCACTCACGAAAAAGGTTACTCTCCCAATTATAAGGCTTGTCGTGCTGATGGCAACATTAAATCTATCGGCTACATCCCGAAATGAGCAAGCCTCATGACCAGCAAACCACAAAAAAAGCAAAACATGCATATCTGATGAATACGCTCTAGTTTTTCTTATTTGCATACTCCGAGGATTTTTCAAACTCCTTCGACAGATACTGGAAAATTCCTCTTGTCACTCGGAAAGCGTTTGAAATTCGTTGTCCGTGTAGGTTGGAATAGTACTTGTTAAGTAGTCCGTCACGCAATTCCTTTTTCCTTTCGGGAAATCCAACAACTGCACCATTAAAAGTTCCTCTTCTTCATCGCCACTTGGATCAGTAGAGCTTGCAATAGTTTCAGCATCGCTGTCTTCATCAATTAACTCACTTAAAGTGAAAATTTTATTTTTATTAAAACTCATGTAAAGGCCCAAACAAACGATGTATGCTTGCTTCACGGCTCGAAGTTGTCAGTCAGCTGTTGTTTGCTTCAATTGCCCTAACTTACACCTTTTTTGTTCGATAGCAGTTCTACACTTTTTTACACTTAAAATTTTCAGAGTTGTATTTTTCGTGTTCTGTTCTGCCCTGCACTACCCTGCACTTTCTACTATCAAACAGACCTTTTATGTAATACTAGTAAGTGGCCCGCTTACTTCGCTGCGCGCATAGTTTATATAAATTTTAGCAACAGAAGATAGATACAAAATAAATAAATTAGAAAATATTTCACAAAATATTTAAGCAAAGTATTTAATATTCTCTTTTCCACGCCACCATTGAGGTAGAGAATATTGTGGTTTCCCCAGTAGGCCTTATCCACCTATTGAATTTAATTTGCAATTATTAACAACTTTAAGAGCTTCTTTATAAACGACATTGGTTGTTTTTCCGTCAGGTGCTAATACAAATAAACTTTTTGGTGAACTGACTCTTGAGCAGGCTACATAAAATTGGCCATGAGAAAAACAATCGTGTCTTAAGTCTAGTCCGGCTAATTTAAGAGTTTGTCCCTGTGATTTATTAATTGTTAAGGCAAAGCAAACTTTTAAAGGAAATTGCAATCTTTTAAATTGAATTGGCAATTGAGAATCAGAAGGTATTAATGGAATTCTCGGTATAAAAACCGTTTCCCCTATACCATTGCCAGTAAAGATAATTGCTTCGACAACATTCTTATGTAGGACTTTTAGTTGCAATCTTGTACCATTGCACAGTTTTGGCGGTTTCAAGTTGCGAATCAACATTACAGGTGAACCAATCTTTAAAGTTAATTTATGTTGAGGCAGGCCAGCCGGATTTAATGAATTAAGAAAATCGACGGGGTAATGAACTGCATCTTCGATTTCAGTCACAGAATCAATAGAGTTATATGTCATTTCTTCACTTTGAAATGATTTTAATAAAAACTCGTTTATTTCCAATGCATTGTCATTTCTCGCAGTCAAAATAGAACGTTCTGAAAACCATTCGTGTAAATTGAGAGATATTTGTAATATCCGGAAATATTTTTAGAGTTAGCTCTTCAATACTTTTCACAACATGACACAAAGTTGATGGTAAAGTTATTTTGCCATCATGGGTTGGAAATAATCCATTTCCTATTTGAAGAAGCATTTCTGCAAATTCACCAGCTATGCTATCACCTTTTAAGTGCACTCGCATATTCTTCGTTAATGCAATTTTCTGTATTTTGGGCCACAAAATTGAAGACTTTAAGCACGCATTTATTTCATCTGCTCTTGTTCCTCTGGGGATCACTGGAAGAGTTTGTCGAAAATCACCAGCTAAGAGAACAGTTATGCCACCCATTAGGTATTCACTATCTCGAAAGTCTTTCAAAGATCGATCTACAGCTTCAAAAGCACCTTTATGGCCCATAGTACACTCATCCCAAACAATAAGCTTGCAATCTTTGAGCACAGCAGCAATATTAGATTGCTTTGAAATTGAGCAATGTGGTGTTTCTAAATGAATCAAATTAAATGGAATCTTAAGTGTAGAATGCGCTGTGCGACCACCATTAAGTAAAGTGGCTGCGATACCGGAAGAAGCAACGGCCAATGCAATTTTTTTACTTTGCCGTACCTTTGCCAATAATAAATTTAAAAGATACGTTTTACCTGTTCCACCAGGTGCTTCTAAAAAATAGGTTTCTCCTTTTTCTGCTTCAACGCTATGTAGTATCTTTCGTATACTTGTTTTTGCTCAGCAGTAAGGAGTAGCTCATTATTAACAACAAAATTATCGCAATTTTCATAATTTGTTTCTCTATGATAATATCTTCTGAGAAACTCGCTTTATAAGTATTCCAAAGTTTAAGAGGATCTGAAATTTGACAAAATACTAACATTATTGCAAAAAGTTCTCTCAGTTTTGTAGGATTTTGACATATGACAGCTTGGGCTATAGTTGAATCCGAGTGCTTATCATCTTCAAAAATTCCTAGAGCTTTACACGCCAGTTGAAATGATGCGTATGCTATACCATTAACGGTTTTTATACTCGATACCGAAGGTAAAGAGTATATTGAGTTTGTGCAATGTCCGTCATGGTGTCCGTCCGTCTGTCCGTCTGTATGTGTCCAACTTTTTTCCACACCCTTCAAGCTAGAGACTTGAAACTTTTCAATTCTCTTTATCTATGGGATAGTAAATTAAAGTGTCAAGATGGGGGTTCTACGATAACTGGGGGCTGGCAAATCGATAAATTCGATAACTCAAAACCGATAAATCCACATATTTCGCACATCCTTACAGCTAGAACTACCAAATTTGGTGAGAAGATAGCTACTAGCAACCCCCAAAAAACTGCATCAAAAATTTTGGATCCACGCCCCCCATTCCGCCCCCAGCCCCCCCGCATTTTAAAGTCAAAAAAGCCTATATCTCCCACAGTTTTTGAGCTAGTGTCACCAAATTTGGTGCCAATTTAGCTGATGATGACCCCTAAAAACTGCACCAAAAGTTTGGATGCCACGCCCACCAATACCACCCAAGCCGCCCCCAGACGCCCCAACGCTTCGTCAAAAACGGGGATGCGTGTATTTTCCAGAGTAGTGGATCTAGAGCCACCAAATTTGGCAGGAAGATAGCTGGCAACGACCCCCAGATATCTGCATCAAAGTTTTGGAGCCACGCCCCCTTATTCCGCCCCCCTTTCCCCACCATTTACAAACTTTGAGCTAGAGTCACCAAATTTGGTATGAAGATAGCAATTGACATTTCACAAAGATCTGCATCAAAAATTTGGATGCCACGCCCACCCATACCGCCCCTAGCCCCACTTTCCACACTTTTTACAAACTTCGAGCTAGATTCACCAAATTTGGTATGAAGATAGCAATTGATATTTCACAAAGATCTGCATCACAAATTTGGATGCCACGCCCACCCATACCGCCCCCAGCCCCCCTTTCACCACTTTTTACAAACTTTGAGCTAGAGTCACCAAATTTGTATGGAAGATAGCTTGTGGCATCCCTATCTGCATCGGAAAATCTTTAAGGCAGCGTACACCCCTGCCGCATCCGTACCCCTCTGCAATCAGGCCTCTTTTTCCGGTTTTAATACTGGTATCGAGTATGCCGCAGTCGGTTGCGTCCGACTGCAACGTTTCCACTTGTTAAATTTAAAAATGAAGTTACAGAACTACAATACTCAACATTTATGTGAGCTTCAAATGTTCTCAATAGTACACAGTTATAAGGCACAGCCCAACGATTATCTATGCAATTACCATTTATATTAATTGCATTACCACCATCTTCTATCGCTCTTCTACGATATAGCGGGTAACTATCTTTTCCAGTCACAGTTTCTTTAAGTAATTCTCGAGGAAACCTTTTGGTACATTTTCCATTTTTCATGCATGGCGATTTATTATTAAATGCACCACAAGGACCATGAATCATATTTGACTTAACAATGTCAAATAACAAAGGATCCTCATCTGCGTTTGGTATTTCGGCACAGATAATCTTATCGATTTTATCTGTTCTTATTTTATTTTCTAACCAAAGTAGAATATGTATATGTGGTAAACCCCGCTTTTGCCATTCCACAGAGTACATGAAACATGGCACGCTTCCAAACAAAGAACCTTTTGTCAATAGTGGCATTAAAGCTTTAACTTTTAAATGAAAAACTCGAGCTATAATATCATGACGATCATGCGGTTTTTGACCCGGTAACAAAACACTTTTGATGTCATTCCATTATGGATTGCATGTGAATGTTATGAAAAGATCTGGTCGCCCATAATGGCGAACATATGTCATAGCATCTTGAGTCTTTTCATGCATATATCGTGCAGAGCTTGTAAAAGAAGACGGTAAAATTACCATCTGACCAAGTTGAGCTGCGTCAACATCTTGTTGGCCTATTGCATCTTGTAGATGTATATAGCTAACTGCTCTGAGTTTCGCTTGATTGTAGCGAATATAATTTAACCTTTCTGTTTAAATTTTAGCATACATATCAACTAAAAGTTGACTATAAAGGGAACGACAATAAATTAAATGATTTAACTCAGATTGACGAATCATTATTTTTATAACTGTAAAAGCTTGACGCAGATATAATTTTTTTGGTTTCCTCCTTTTTTAATAATGAATTCTTTTCTTGTATATCCAAAGGGTTCTGTAAGGCATCGTATGATCGATGCACCTCACTTATACGGTGTAATTTATAATTATGGCTTTCAATAATAATATTGCGCTTTTCAAATTGCTGACCAACAATAACTAAAGCTACTTCGCTTGATTGAGGTGCATTGTAAAGCCCTTTGTGAGCACCAGCGGGTGTTCGATCAGCATGTATAACCAATTTATAGTCTTTGGTACTTGTTTGTATTTTATTGAGAGCCATTTTTAGATCTTTTACATAACGATTATGATGATGAAACATACATTGAAGATCCTTTACTACGCTTAAATCAACATTTGAAATATTTTTGCAACGTAGTTGAGCTTCCTTTTCATCATCACCAACAAAAGAAATTTGAAGAAACTGCATTTCTTCATTTGGCAATTAAGTGATACACTTGTCCTTGGACTTTAAAGGTTGACCAACTTTCATTTATAGTTTTTGTACTTCCAAAAGAATTCATTTGAAAGCATACTTTCTTACACGATCAAAGAAATTATCATGCTTGGGATGTCCACCAATTATTAAGCTTTTAAAAGGATCAGGCAAACTTTCATTATGGGAAAGCTTAACTTTTTGTACTCGATACCGAAGGTAAAGTGTATATTGGGTTTGTGCAATGTCCGTCATGGTGTCCGTCCGTCCGTCCGTCCGTCTGTATGTTCGCAACTTTTTTCCACACCCTTCAAGCTAGAGACTTGAAACTTTCCAATTCTCTTTATCTATGGGATAGTAAATTAAAGTGTCAAGATGGGGGTTCTACGATAACTGGGGGGCTGGCAAATCGATAAATTCGATAACTCAAAACCGATAAAACCACATATTTCGCACATCGTTACAGCTAGAACTACCAAATTTGGTAAGCAGATAGCTACTAAAAACCCCCAAAAAACTGCATCAAAAATTTTGGAGCCACGCCCACCCATTCTGCCCCCAGCCCCCCCGCAATTTAAAGTAAAAAAAGCCTATAACTCCCACAGTTTTTGAGCTATAGCCACCAAATTTGGTGCCAAGATAGGTGATGATGACCCCCCAAAAACTGCATCAAAAATTTGGATGCACGCCCACCCATACTGCCCTAGCCGCCCCATCCACCCCAACGCTTCGTCAAAAACGGGAATGCGTGTATCTTCCAGAGTTGTGGAGCTAGAGCCACCAAATTTGGTAGGAAGATAGCTGGTAACGACCCCCAAAAATCTGCATCAAAGTTTTGGAGCCACGCCCACCCCTTCCAACCCCCTTTCCCCACTTTTACAAACTTTGAGCTAGAGTCACCAAATTTGGTATGAAGATAGTAATTGACATTCCACAAAGATCTGCATAAAAAGTTTGGATGCCACGCCCACCCATACCGCCCCCAGCCCCCCTTTCCCTACATTTTAAAAACTTTGAGCTAGAGCCACCAAACTTGCAACGAAGACAGCTGGTGGCATCCCCATCTGCATCGGAGAATCTTTAAGGCAGCGTACACCCCAGGCCTCTTTTTACTGGTTTTAATACTGGTATCGAGTATACCGCAGTCGGTTGCGTCCGACTGCAACGTTTCCACTTGTTTGCCTTGTAACAGATACCCAGGGGCTCATTTTTCAATTTTAAAGCATTACAATGTTTGCATATAAAATTCATACTACCAAGTTGAGTAACTTTATCTGACTTGTAAGTTATTTCAAAATCTTAGCTTAATCCAGACATGGCTTTAACACTCCATGCATGCAAACGCCTTTCTTGACGTGCATTAGGATTATTAGCCTGATGTCTTCTCACTGCAACTCTATGAGCTTCAGAATTATTAACCTGAAATCTTTTTGATGCTTCTATGCGCGTACCCCTATTGATATATTAAAATAAAGTCAAGAAAAACTCACTTCTGCAAGTCATTTTAATACACGGGTTCAGGGTATCTTTTAGTCGGGATTTCTCGACTAAAGCCTTCTTACTTGTTTTCAGATTCGCTCATTCTCGTGTTGTGCTGACAGTCGGCAATTCAACACCTGCATCATGAATTGAGCGCTGCTGGTCCCAAACCCAAAGAAGCAGCTTAAAACTTGAACACGCTCACGCATCGCTCTTCATGTTCGGCGCTAGATGACAAATTATTTTTAAATCTCGCTCCGATCATGCGCCTTCGTTGTTGGCTATTTCGGCTAACTCTCCTATGTATGCGCGCGCTCTGCAAGTTAGACAAAGAGCGTAGTATCGCTACCTTCTTCGCACGCACTGAATCAACGCAAAACATATCTAAGAGGCTGCAGTTAAGTGAATTGCATATTGCCTTTAGCTTTAATTTGGTGTGTGCGGAGGAGGTAGGGTTATTAAACTTTATGATTGACATGCAAAGCGCGCACTTAAGATAGAGAGTGAACGTAAGTGAGCAACAACAAAGGAGCATGATCGGAGCGAGATTTCAAATTATCTGATTATCATAAGAGCAACACGCGCGCTTATGTGAACGCCCTTTGCTTATTCGAAATTGTATATCAATAATTAGGGTATTCAGTAGCTATGCTATGTGCGTAAAGTGCTAAAGTGTTATATGAAAGCTTTACAACAAACACACAGAAGCATTTTTAACACAGCAAACATGCCCCTGGGTATGTTTGCTACTATTGTACTATATGTGTTATTGAGTGGTTGCCAGACTATTTATAAAAACAGCTGCTTTCGAGATTATTGAATTAGTGAAATTAGGTCACACTAGGCGAGTTTTGGTTGTAAAAGTAAGTAAATTTTATGATTTATTAATTTAAAAGACTAAACTGATGTTTTTAACAGTGGAAAAGAAGAAAATATACGAAATGATTTTCAATTCAAAAATTTGCAGCTGGGAAAAGAGGATAGAATGCAAAAATTAGAGCTAGAAGTAAAATATAAGAATGCTTAAGTGTTGATATAAATAAAAAAACATTTATTTTCTGAATAATAAAAAAAGTTTTTCAATTATTATTTATGAAAACAACAACTTTTTTCAGCTTATCAATTGCTCAATTCAATTTAACTTTCGATTGTATTGTCATCGAATTGGCAAACAGCTGACTTAGCACAAATACGACAAAAGAAACGTAAAAAGTGCACTCACTAGCTACACTGTATTATATATAACACTTTACGCACATAGCATAGCTACTGAATACCCTAATTGATATATTTAATTAATTAATATATAAGCTGAAAAAGTGTGTTAAGTTGCAATTTGTTGATTTCCTTGCGAAATATTTATTGTTTTAATTCAGGTTTTTCGCAAGTCGACTCAGAATAGATTGTTTATTAATTTGCCATCAAAAAAATTAGTAAAAGCCTAAGTTTTTTACATTAAAAGTAAAATAAATCGGTTTTTTTGCAGTGTGTAAAGTGTTTCTTGATATATTATATATTTACAAACGCATGCACTCACACATTTCATTGTGTTGACGCAAGCCAGACATTCCCCAGCGGCGAAAAAAGACCCCACGTAGTCGATTACCTCTTCCTGAGTTTGCTTCCCCACTACCTTCAAAAATGTAGCATGATTCCCATTACATTTAATGTTGTTTGGCCGCTTTTTTGAGTGAACGCCTACAATCTCATCGAGAAAGTGGGCAACAAAAGCCGAGTTCATTTTGGGCTTCCATTACACCCAACTATACAATATCTAAATTGTAATGCTGGTTGTGGGCATACCGACCACTGTACGATACACAATTTGAAAAATGTATGCGTTCTTGTAATGCTAATGCTGCACTGAGCAGCATACAATGGCATCAAATGTATATTAGGCTGTAATGTGACTGCTGCACTGAGCAGTACACCCTAGGATGAAATGTATACTAGGCTGTAATGCTATTTGCATAAATAACAGTATTTAATTAATATTTAAATAAAATTAGAAATTTCATTACATTAAAGTTGTTGTGTGTATGTGTGTTTTAATTATTATTTTCCTTATCTAAAATTTGTAAATTTTTTGATCCTTTAATTTTGGCATCATACTTTCTTTTTGATAGGCGCCCCTTTTGTATTTTAAAGGCATGCCTTATGCTTTTAATATAATCTTTTTCGCTGGTGATGTGGTTTTTAGCAGCACCTTAAAAAAATAAAAAGAAAGTTTTTACATTTTAAATGCTTTATAAAATAAATTTAAAATTCTACTTACAAAATAAAGCATTGTTAAGCGCTGTAAAATTCTTAAATGCTTTTTTTTGCTGAATGCCGTCATAATTATAATCTATAACTAGTTCTTTCCCAATAATTGAATCGAAATTTCCGACTAGATTATCCTTAATAAGTTTTTTTTATCATGTTCACCTGCAATAGAATTGTAAAGCAAAAGTTTTTGTGTTAATATACTACATATATAAGAACATATTTATATGTTAACTTATAATTACGTAAATTGTCGAATCATTCTTAATTTTTTCTTCTGCCGCTTGCAAATCGTCTTCGGAAATAATTGGGAACACAGTGTCTTGATTATTATATTTGCTAATGAAAACTATAAAATTAATATTTGAAAACACTTACCATATATTTTGATTTTAAGCACAAAACTCGTTTTATTCACTTAAAAAATTGAAATAATTGATATTGTGATGCGCACAGCTCGGCAAAAAATTGAAAGTGTCGACACTTGCCATAAGCAAAATCTATCAATTCAAAGGGCAAAATAGAAAAGCCACGTCATACAATTCAAAGGGACAAATAGAAAAGCCACGTCATGTTAACATGCATACATTCATTTTACACTTGTATGCGTGAACGTCATAGAAAATCAAAGATAATTCACGAGCAATAGAATGAACTCAGTAGCCGAAGTAGGAAACGAGCGAAACAACAACAATTCTGTACAAAACATTCCATTACAGCCTTGATTACAAAAAGGCAACTCGTAACACATTACATGGTGTCTTTTCGAAATGCATCTAGTAGACGTATCGAGTATGGTGTTCGCCGCTGGGTCAATACCCTCTCGCTCTCTTTCGTACTCATTTTTGTTCTACACTACCAAATTTGGTTTTGATTTTAATTCCTACCAGGACAACGATCCAAAAAACAAAGCGATTAATGTGAAGCTGTGGCTGCTTTACAACGGCGGGAAAGTTATTGACACTCCACCCCAGAGTCCCGATATTAACCCCATAGAAAATTTGTGGGCTTATTTGAAGAAAAAGGTCGCAAAAAGGCGGCCAACTTCACGACCAATGCTGAAAACCTTTATTTTAGAAGAGTGGAGTCGAATTCCTTTAGATTACATAGAAAAATTGCTGAATTCAATAAATTCTAGGATTTAATGCTGTTTTAAAAGCCAAAGGCTATCACACAAAATATTAAACAATTTTTTTTTTAAGTTTAGCTTTAAGTTATTACATTATTTTTTAAGACGAAAACACTTTGTTGACAGTGAAATTTACATAGACATATTTTGATTTTGTTATAACTTTTTTGTTTATTAACTAATTATAGTTTAGTTTTTTGCATATTGTTAAGAAATAAATGAAGAATACAATTGCATTTTGAAACCAGTTAAAAAAAGTTATTTAACAGTTCTATTTTCTGAACAGAAGTGAAAAAATATGAATTTTTCTTCATGCGAAAACACTTTCTTGACAAACTGTATATAAAATCCGCTCAAATTTAAATCTGTTGTATGTAAGTTTAAGTAATTTATTTTCAATAATAGGTTTAATATTAATTAAATATTCAACATAGGTATAATAAGTTGTTTCTTAATTATTATAAATGGATATAAATTATAATCGTTAGCAAGACTTATATCGTAAACAATTTTTTTATAAGAGTTTAATGCATTTGTGTTCCAATTCCAAATGACTGATAGATGACTGGAGAAAATCTTTAACAATAATTTCATTGCAAACAACATACATACGTTCAAACAGGTGAATCAATAAATAGTTTTTACTAAGTCAGAATCATAACAATTTTTCTATTACATTAAAGCATAGTTTTGTTGTTGCAAATGCCTTTTAAAAATTCACATTTTAGAAAACATCTGATTCTAGTTACTAACTTTACATTTTAAAGGGATTTTCTTTGAATTTAAATGATAATTATTTAGATGATCTACTAGCAAATGAGCTGTTGCAACAGCTTCATTACATTTAAAGCAACGATACATGGCTTTTTGTTCAAAGAACAGTTTGACGCGGTTTATGTTGATGATTTTAAGTCGAATTTTATATATATTTTATAAAAATATTTTTGAAAGAATATCTATGGCAGGTCTGCACAGGCCGGGTATTTTAAATTTAATAACATGTAAATTTTAAATGTTGCTTCTCAGCTATCAAGAAATGAATCACACTCAGTGGCGCACGCAGGGGGGGTTTGGGGGGTTCGAACCTCCCCCGAAATGCGCAAAAAAAAATTAATTTAACTTAACTTTACTTGACTTGACTTAACAACCTGTAGAAAACAGTCTGCAAGAAGTTTCATTTAATCTGCTTTTGCTTTTTCGGCTGCTTCTGAAAAAAATCAAAAGCCGCTGCCGAAGCAACAGCAGAAAATGAGAAGTCGCTAAAAGCAATAAAAAAAAAAAAAAAAAATTTGGTATATACGTATGTATAAGTTGTTTTTATTTTTCTGTGTTTCCAAGTGATAAAATGAAATTATTAAAGCAGAAATTAGACAACAGTTACAAACGAGTACTGTCGCGACAGCTAGCGCCACCAACTTGCGACTTTGTCGACGTGCTGCTGCTTCGACTTGCGCTGATGAACGAAATCAACAGCAAAGAAAACTGTAAATTTTTCGAACGGCGACTGCAGTCTCTGCTTTGCTTTTAGTGACTTCTCATTTTTTGCTGTTGCTTCGACTGCGGCTTTTGATTTTTTCAGAAGCAGCAGCAGAAGCATTTGCTCATTCTAAAAATGTTAAAAAAGCAGAAGTAGTAAAAAGCGAAAATTTTACGACTTTTGCTGCTGCGGCTGAAGCAATTTAAACACTGGTAGAAAACAGAATTTCAAGTTCAAGTTTAAATTAGTTCCCGTTAAGTTCAAGTTACGTTCTTGTTCAAGTTCGATAATATCAACAGTTCAAGTCAAGTTAAGTTCAGGTAACTGAGACTTCAGACGAAAGAGCTTTTGACAATTGCAAATTTCTTTACTTTATATGCTCGTTGGTACGACGCACGACCACGTACATAAATGGCTTCTGAAAAAATATCGTCTTTTTTCAAACCAAAAAATGCGCCAAATTCGGCGGCAAATCCCGGACACTCGCTAGATGAGTGTTCACCACCAGTGAAAAGACAAAGACATGAGGATTCTTCTTCAAATCAAGCAGTAAGTTTTACAATACACGACAAAATGTGGAATCCTTTGGACCCTGGACGCCCCCAGCAATTTTCTCGTTGATTTTTATTATTTTTAGGGTTCACCTAATGATGTTGAAAAGTTTTGTAGAAGACAATTGGACGACAATGAAAAGTACGAGCTTCTTGTTCATGTATGGACACCAGATTTTTCTTTTAAATTTCCATCATCAGGAAAGAGAAATCTGAAATTCCAACTTTCTTGGCTGCGAACATTCCCCTGGTTGGCTTATTCAGCGGTTGAAGATGGAGCTTATTGTCGAATATGCTTATTATTTGTGCAGAAAAACGTTGGTAAAGGAAACCATGTAAACGTTGACATGTTCGTTCGAAGTGCTTTCCGAGATTGGAAAAAAGCTTTAGAAAAATTCAGAGACCACCAAACTAAAAATATCACAAAAATGCTTCTGAAGATGCGCAGAATTTCAAAATGATACGTGAAAATCAGCGAACAGACATAACGAATGCGATTGACCTAGGCCGAAAACAACTTCAACATGAAAACCGACAGAAACTAGAACCCATCATCCGCACCGTTTTACTATGTGGCAGACAAGGACTTGCACTTCGAGGACATCGGGATCGGGGCCCATTATCGATGAAGATGCCAGAGGAAAACGATGGAAATTTCAGAACCCTTCTTCGTTTTGCTGGGGAAAGTGGAGACACAGTTTTGAAGAAACATTTGGAAACGGTTAATGCCAATGCAACGTATTTGAGCGACCGCATTCAGAATGAGATCATCGAAGCTGCAGGACAAATTATCACTCAAAATATAGTAAAACGCGTAAATGAGTCGAAGTGTTTTACAATAACTGCTGATGAAACTACAGATATTAGTGGGATTGAACGATTAACGTTGAGTGTTCGATACGTTCAAGCTATCGTGAAATTTTCGAAGAAAGAGCACACAATCCGGGAAGATTTTCTGCGTTTCGTCCCTTTGGTTGATGTGACTGGAGCGAGCCTTGCAAAAACAATTCTGAAACATTTGGAGGAAATGAAAGTTGACACCAATTCCATGAAAGGGCAAGGTAAATTCTTAATTATCGCCTAAGACTGCACACGATTTATAAAATGTTTTTTTTTTTCTCAAGGTTATGATAGAGCTCGAGTTATGAGTGGACAATTCAAGGGTTGTGCGGCTATTGTGAGAAAAACGTGTCCAGATGCTTTGTACGTGCATTGCGCTAATCACAATTTGAATTTAGCTATCACACATGCATGCAATATTTCATCAATCCGGAATTGTATGTCAACTGTCAAAGCTACGGTGAATTTCTTCCGAAATTCAAACAAGGCTGGAAACTTATTGAGGGCACACATCCTCGCAGCAGACTCTGGAGCCAAGCAGACCCGTCTTCTAAAATTTTGTGAAACACGTTGGGTTGAACATCTGGCATCCCTCAGTTTGTTTTTTGAAGTGCTACAATTTATCTGCTCAGCACTGGAAGAAATGGATGAAAAGAACATCAAATCTGACGGTGTTCAGCCAAATGCACTGCTCTCTTCTATTCGTACGACTGAATTCATCATAGCGTTAACTGTGCTAAAACCAGTCTTCAGCTTGACAAAAAATCTGAGCCTGTTTCTCCAACAGGAAGACTGCGATTTGAGCCGATGCGTCAGTTACGCAAACGATATGCACGAACAAATAAAGCAGATGCGTGCAGAAGCCACCGAAAAATTCAACGAAATCTTCGTTTCAGCGACTAAGACTGCAGAAACTATTGATGCTGATCTGACCGTTCCTCGACGAGTAGGACGACAAAAAAATCGGGATAACTATGAAGGAAGCATTGAAGATTTTTATCGTCGATCAATTTACATCCCGTTTTTGGACAAGTACTCGGAAGAGCTTGAGTCGAGATTTTTAGAACACCGGGATATCCTTTCCAGGTTACAAAACATCATTCCGGAAAAATGTGCGGGACTTACTTTGTCAGCATTACATGACACTGCTAAAACATTAAAAGATGAATGGCCAAACGACATCCATGTATTCACTGAAGAATTTGAAGCTGAAATTGGGATGTGGCAAAGGTAATTTTATTCGCTAAAAAATGCTACCATGCTAATATGAATTGATAAATATTTTTCTGATTGCAGGCACTGTTTAAATGTGTTTGAAGAAAAGCGAATCAAAACATTCATCGAAGCTTTGGACGTTTGCGATGAAGCATTCTATCCAACGGTATACAGATTTCTTCAAATAGGTGCGACACTGCCAGTAACAGTCGCTTCAAGCGAACGGTCGTTCTCTACATTACGAAGATTGAAGACCTTTTTACGAAATAAGACTGGAGAGCAAAGATTAAGTGGATTGGCGCTTCTCAGCATTCATCGAGATCTGGAAGTAACCAGTGAACAAATTTTGGATATAATGGCCAAAAAACCACGAAGGATTGATATTACAATCTAATGTACATTACATTATTTCCTTTCAAACCCCCCCCGAAAATATTTTCTGCGTGCGCCCCTGATCACACTTACACAATTTGGCTTGGAAACATACATAAAATGATTTGCAATTGTAGTTTATGCCTTGTACTATTATAAATGGGTGTACTGTGGTGCCATTTTAAAAATTTTTCGATGAAAGTCATTTATCAATAACATGCGTTATATCTTCCTGGACATCTTTAATTGTTGCTTTGATTTGAATATGTTTTGGATGTATATCAAGTCAAAGGCTGTTACTATATAGTCCAACGTATCTGCGAAAAATAAGTATACATACGTACAAAACAAATTAAAGAAGTTAAAGCTCTGAAGCATACCTTTTAATTCTGCAGAGTCAATCACGTTTAGCGTTGCCCCGCAGTCGTCATTTATGATTTATGATCGATAGTAAATTGGACGAAGGGACTTTACGCAGCCATGAAACCACTTTTGAATTCATTTCAAGAGTCTCGTTTTCAATGTAAAACTGAAATTATTTAAATAAATAAACATTTGAAAATATAAACAATAATAAACAGAACAAGTGGAAACGTTGCAGTCGGACGCAACCGACTGCGGCATACTCGATACCAGTATTAAACCGGTAAAAAGAGGCTTGAATGCAAAGGGGTACGGATGCGGCAGGGGCTTACGCTGCCTTAAAGATTCTCCGATGCAGATGGGGATGCCACCGGCTATCTTCATACCAAATTTGGTGACTCTAGCTCAAAGTTTGTAAAAGGTGGGGACAGGGGGGGGGCTGGGGGCAGTATGGGTAGTTGAGGCATCAAAATTTTTGTTGCAGATCTTTCTGAAACGTCAATTGCTATCTTCATACCAAAATTGGTGACTCTAGCTCAAAATTTGTAAAAGGTGCGGAAAGGGGGGGGCTGGGGGCGGTATGGGTGGGCGTGGCATCCAAATTTTTGATGCAGATCTTTGTGGAATGTCAATTGTTATCTTCATACCAAATTTGGTGACTCTAGCTCGAAGTTTGTAATAAGTGGGGAAAGGGGGGCTGGGGGCGGTATAGGTGGGCATGGCATCCAAATTTTTGATGCAGATCTTTGTGGAATGTCAATTGCTATCTTCATACCAAATTTGGTGACTCTAGCTCGAAATTTGTAATAAGTGGGGAAAGGGGGGCTGGGGGCGGTATGGGTGGGCGTGGCATCCAAATTTTTGATGCAAATCTTTGTGGAATGTCAATTGCTATCTATATACCAAATTTGGTGACTCTAGCTCGAAGTTTGTAAAAGATGGGGACAGGGGGGCTGGGGGCGGTAAGGGTGGGCGTGGCATCCAATCTTTTGATGCAGTTTTTGAGGGGTCATCATCACCTATCTTGGCACCAAATTTGGTGGCTATAGCTCAAAAACTGTGGGAGATATTGGCTTTTTTGACTTTAAAATTCGGGGGGCTGTGGGCGGAATGGGGGGCGTGGCTCCAAAATTTTTGATGCAGTTTTTTGGGGGTTGCTAGTAGCTATCTTCTTACCAAATTTGGTACTTCTATCTGTAAGGATGTGCGAAATATGTGGATTTATCGGTTTTGAGTTATCGAATTTATCGATTTGCCAGCCCCCCAGTTATCGTAGAACACCCATCTTGACACTTTAATTTACTATCCCATAGATAAAGAGATTTGGAAAGTTTCAAGTCTCTAGCTTGAAGGGTGTGGAAAAAAGTTGCGTTCATACAGACGGACAGACGGACAGACACCATGACGGACATTGCACAAACTCAATATACTCTTTACCTTCGGTATCGAGTATAAAAATTTCAAGAATCAAAAAAGTTTTTACACTCAGAAAAAAAAGTAGTATAACTAAGCACATGCATTCGCTGGCCATTTTCCAAATGTACCACCAGATGTATTACAGTAGGAAATCTCTCATGGATTGGAAAAGTTAAAATTCTCCATACTGCTTCTGAGCTGCTTATTAACGTCCACTCTCATATAAAGCAACTTCATTCCTATCATTTTCAAGTCCAAATGCAGCTTGATCACTCCCTTTATTAACGTACTTGCATATATATTTAATGGACTTTACCGAATTACAATTTTCTACATTGATATGAGCATTGAAAACTCGTAATAGTGTTGGATTATAAGGTACTACCCAACGGTTATCAATTGTTTTGTTATTTTTTTGTACAACAAATCCACCATTTTCTGGTGATCTTCGGCGGTATAATGGAAAACCATCATCGCCTGTTTGTGTATGTGTTAGAAAACTTCGAGGAAACCGTTTTCCACAGCGCCCATCTTTCATACACCGTGAATTCATGTTGAGTAAACCGCATGGTCCATGTATCATATTTCTTGTCACAACATCATGAAGAAGTGGATCTGTTTTGTGGTCTGGAATTTCTGCTCGAATAACATTATCCACTTTTTCAGATAAAATTCGATTTTTCAACCAAAGTAAAATATGCACATGTAATTTTCAGATCTTAATTTCGCCTGGTTGTATTTTATGAATTTTAAGCGCTCGGTTTCTATTTTGGCGTACATGTCAACAATGTATTGACTGAAAAGCGCGCGGAAATAGTGCAAATGGTTAATTGATCCCTGTTTTATCATTAACCGAAAGGAATAAAAATTCAATGCGGATACAGTTTTCTTAAGAAGATGTTTTGTTACAAGATCATGAAGTAGAATATTTATGGAGTAACCATCTTCTCCACGGCAAAAAAGAAGTGAATATTGTAAAGCATCATAAGATCTATGAATTTCGCTTATTCTTTTTAATTTATTATTGCGACTTTCTATTATTATGTTGCGGTGTTCGTATTGTTCGCCAACTAATACAACAGCTACCTTATTTGTAGATGGTGCATTGAAACGGCCTCTATGTGCATTTGCTGGAGTACGATCTGCATGTATAACGACACTTAAATTTTCACCACCATCGGTGGCATTTTCTAAAGAAGTTTTAAACTGCTTAACATAAGTATTGTTTTGATGCATCATATTTTGTAACTGTTGAATTAAGCTATCTTTCACGCCAGGGCAGTTACGACATCTTAAATTTGCTTCATGCTCATCTTCGCCAACAAAATAAATTTGCAAAAATTTAGGCACATTTTGTGATTCTTGCAAAAGGCTTCTAATTTGGTGATATACCTGCCCTTGAACCTTAAAAGTTGGCATAAACCCACCTTCAACTATTTTTGTTGCTCCAAATGACGTTATTTGAAAACAACTGTTGTATTTCCTGACGCGATCCATGCGATGCGCATGATAAGGATGAACATCCAAAATTAAGCTATTAAGAGGCTCAGGCGTTAAATCATGTGGAGGAAGTTGTACTTTACCTGAACAACAGCACATTCGTGGTGTTTCGTCTTTCCATTTCAAAGCATTACAATTAGTGCAAATATGAACCATTCTACCTATGTTCATACTCTTTGCTTGCTCATACTCAATTGTGTTGATGTAGTTCAGACCTGATAAAGCTTTACATGTCCATTTTTTTTGGACAGATGTTTTAGAAGTTTTTGTACTCTTCTTTTGTTTTTTTTTCGCGTTATATTAGATACTCGATACCGACGCTTTTTTGCTCCTGATATCTGTGGTACAATTATTTCTTCATCTCTTACATCGCTTTCATTGCTTTCATTAGGAACATATACATCAAAGTGACCGTTCGAAAGGTCGTAGCCTAGCCACGGGATATATATTGTTTCCGAATCTCTCGTAAAGGTCACCATTACGATAAATTTCAAAACGAAAATCAAAAGATTCGCTTGCTGCCACCAATGCACAACGCGACCCAAAAGTGTGTTGACGGGACATCTCCCTTTTATATTCGTCAGCACTTCTATAATTATCTCCCACATCATTGTGCGTCAGGACCTAGTAGTTAGCCCAATTAAGCACGCTTACACGCTCCACGATTTGCTCTCGAACTTCACTCGCGAATATATCATCCTCATAGACACAGAGTTAAACAGACCGGAATAAACACCATCGCCAATAATTGGAATGACAGTGTGTGGTACCAATATACCCTCTACATTCAGCATATGAGATGCCATTTTCATAAAACAGTAAAACAGTATAACCACTTACCTTGATTTGACAGCAAATGCAAAAAAATCTGTTTTTGAAAATTGGGAAAACGTGCTAAAATTGCATATATATTGGTTTTGCAAACTCTTATCCAAAATATACATAGAAGTAAGGAAATGTTTTAAAAGCTAAAATCTAGAATTGAATTTCATGGTTTTTTTCTTCGTTCAAATCTGGCTGAGATATAGCGCTTTAAAAGCTTGCCGCGACTTTTTTCTATGGTTAGAGGAGTAATTTGCAAAAATCCCGTCTTAGTGCGAATCCTTGCTATCAAATCTACATCCCTGCAAATTTTCATTAAAATCGGTAAAGTAGTTTGGTCTGGGCGTTGTCCGTTTGAAAAAAGGCTTCTCCTATATGTACTTATATACATTAAGCTAGATAGGCAATAATATTAGAGCTCCTGCACTAGAACATAGTCTATGCACAAAGCTGAAAAAGTCTCGGAAAGGCGCTAAAATTCTATAACATCATATTAAAAGTGTCTGTGTACAGTTTATTATGTACATAAAATATGTTCCGAAAGTGTGCTTCATACATAAATACATATGCACATACATAATCGAAGCACGTTTATTAAAATATCGAGGAATTTTCGAGCCTTTCCGAATTTTTTGTATCTTTATGAACATATGTACCATACAACGCAGTGTGTATTAGCGTCGATAGCACAATAACTACATATATATGTTTGCACATACAGTATCGGACAAAACTAAAGCACCCCCAGGCCATTTTTATACTCGATACCGAAGGTAAAGAGTATATTGAGTTTGTGCAATGTCCGTCATGGTGTCCGTCCGTCTGTCCGTCTGTATGTTCGCAACTTTTTTCCACACCCTTCAAGCTAGAGACTTGAAACTTTCCAATTCTCTTTATCTATGGGATAGTAAATTAAAGTGTCAAGATGGGGGTTCTACGATAACTGGGGGCTGGCAAATCGATAAATTCGATAACTCAAAACCGATAAATCCACATATTTCGCACATCCTTACAGCTAGAACTACCAAATTTGGTAAGGAGATAGCTATTAGCAACCCCCAAAAAACTGCATCAAAAATTTTGGAGCCACGCCCCCCTTTCCGCCCCCAACCCCCCGCATTTTTAAGTCAAAAAAGCCCATATCTCCCTCAGTTTTTGAGCTAAACCCACCAAATTTGGTGCCAAGATAGGTGATGATGACCCCCCAAAAACTGCATCAAAAGTTTGGATACCACGCCCACCGATACTGCCCTAGCCGCCCCCATCCACCCCAACGCTTCGTCAAAAACGGGAATGCGTGTATCTTTCAGAGTTGTGGAGCTAGAACCTCCAAATTTGTTAGGAAGATAGCTGGTAACGACCCCCAAAAACTGCATCAAAGTTTTGGAGCCACGCCGACCCATTCCGCCCCCAGGCCCCCAGCATTTGAAATCACAAATGGCTGTATCTCCCTCAGTTTTAGAGCTAGAGCCACCAAATTTGGTGCCAAGATAGGTGATGATGACCCCCTAAAAACTGCATCAAAAGTTTGGATGCCACGCCCACCAATACTGCCCCAGCCGCCCCCATCCACCCCAACGCTTCGTCAAAAACGGGAATGCGTGTATCTTCCAGAATTGTAGAGCTAGAGCCTCCAAATTTGGTAAGAAGATAGCTGGCAACGACCCCCAAAAATCTGCATCAAAGTTTTGGAGCCACGCCCACCCATTTCGCCCCCCTTTCCCCACTTTTTACAAACTTTTAGCTAGAGTCACCAAATTTGGTATGAATATAGCAACTGACATTCCACAAAGATCTGCATCACAAATTGAGATGCCACGCCCACCCATACCGCCTCCAGCCCCCCTTTCCCCACAATTTACAAACTTTGAGCTAGAGTCACCAAATTTGGTATGAATATGACAATTGACATTCCACAAAGATCTGCATCAAAAATTTGGATGCCACGCCCACCCATACTGCCCCCAGTCCCCCTTTCCCCACTTTTTACAAACTTTGAGCTAGGGTCACCAAATTTGGTATGAAGATAGCAATTGACATTCCACAAAGATCTGCATCAAAAATTTGGATGCCACGCCCACCCATACCACCCCCAGCTCCCCTTTCCCCACTTTTTACAAACTTTGAGCTAGGGTCACCAAATTTGGTATGAAGATAGCAATTGACATTCCACAAAGATCTGCATCAAAAATTTGGATGCCACGCCCACCCATACCACCCCCAGCCCCCCTTTCCCCACCTTTTACAAACTATGAGCTAGAGTCACCAAATTTGTAAGGAAGATAGCTTGTGGCATCTCCATCTGCATCGGAAAATCTTTAAGGCAGCGTACACCCCTGCCGCATCCGTACCCTTTTGCAATCAGGCCTTTTTTTTACCGGTTTTAATACTGGTATCGAGTATGCCGCAGTCGGTTGCGTCCGACTGCAACGTTTCCACTTGTTTTCATATGACTTTTTTTTATGAAAACTATGCTGTAGTTTTATTGTGTTAGTGTTTTTTATTTACTTGTGTCCTAAATAATAATTAACAAAAGATTTTGGCATGATACAATCCATAAACAAAAAACACACGCCTCATACCATCTGAATCCTTCATGTTGTACTTGGATTCGTCAGAAAATAGCACAGTCTTCCATTTTTTGACACTCCAGTTAAGATGGGCCTTGGCAAATTCGATTCTGGCTTTTCTGTTCTTTGGCGATACAAAAGGTTTTTTTGCTGGTCGTCGACTGAACAAACCGGCCTCCACGGCCCGTCTTTGAATCGTTCTACCGCTAACTTGCAAGTCCAAGCAGCTTCTTATGTGATGTGATGATACTGTAGGATCCTTATGGATAGTCCTTTTAATCAGGGAATCTTCAAGCCGCGTAGTTTTACGTGGTCTTCCTCCGGAATGAGTAGCATTTGTGTGACCAGAATGAAGAAATTTTGCAATCAGCCTCGAAATAACTGATCTGTTGATTGAATATTTTGCACTTAGTTGGTGTCTTGATAAGCCGCCTCTCCAAGCGTTGATAATTTTAATTTTAAATTCATTTGGGTATTTATTTCGTGCCATTGCTCTTATCTCAATGCAAACTTTCAAACAATGACAATTTCTGCATGAAATCGAACTAATTTCTTCTTCTTAACACTGCAGCATGATTTTACATGCATTTAAGAAGTGTACCGTGAACTTTTACCGTTATATTTCAGTAGTTAAAATTACAAACAATTTTTTAGGGACTGCTTTAGTTTAGTCGCTTCAAATTTACGAGTTAAAATGGTTTCTGGACTAAAATTTTTTGTTAATGGATTATATCATGCCAAAATCTTTTGTTAAATAATATTAAGGACACAAGTAAATAAAAACAAGTGGAAACGTTGCAGTCGGACGCAACCGACTGCGGCATACTCGATACCAGTATTAAACCGGTAAAAAGAGGCCTGATTGCAGAGGGGTACGGATGCGGCAGGGGTGTACGCTGCCTTAAATATTTTTCTATGCAGATGGGGATGCCACAAGCTGTCTTCGTTGCAAATTTGGTGACTAGCTCAAAGTTTGTAAAAGGTGGGGAAAGGGGGGCTGGGGGCAGTATGGGTAGTTGTGGCATCAACATTTTTGATGCAGATCTTTGTGAAATGTCAATTGCTATCTTCATACCAAATTTGTTGACTCTAGCTCAAAGTTTGTAAAAAGTGGGGAAAGGGGGGCTGGGGGTGGTTTGGGTGGACGTGGCATCCAAATTTTTGATGCAGATGTTTGTGGAATGTCAATTGCTATCTTCATACCAAATTTGGTGACCCTAGCTCAAAGTTTGTAAAAAGTGGGGAAGGGGAGCTGGGGTGGTATGGGTGGGCATGGCATCCAAATTTTTGATGCAGATCTTTGTGGAATGTCAATTGCTATTTTCATACCAAATTTGGTGACTCTAGCTCAAAGTTTGTAAAAGTGGGGAAAGGGGGGCTGGGGGCGGTATGGGTGGTAGTGGCATCCAAATTTTTGATGCAGATCTTTGTGGTATGTCAATTGCTATCTTCATACCAAATTTGGTGACTCTAGCTCAAAGTTTGTAAAAGGTGGGGAAAGGGGGGCGAAATGGAAGGCGTGGCTCCAAAACTTTGATGCCGATTTTTGGGGGTCGTTGCCAGCTATCTTCCTACCATATTTGGTGGTTCTAGCTCCACTACTCTCAAAGATACACGCATTCCGTTTTTGACGAAGCGTTGGGGTGGATGGGGGCGGCTAGGGCAGTATCGGTGGGCGTGGCATCCAAACTTTTGATGCAGTTTTTGTAGGGTCATCATCACCTATCTTGGCACCAAATTTGGTGGCTATAGCTTAAAAACTGTGGGAGATATAGCCATTTCTGATTTCAAAATGCGGGGGGGCTGGGGGCGTAATGGGTGGGCGTGGCTCCAAAACTTTGATGCAGATTTTTGGGGGTCGTTGCCAGTTATCTTCCTTCGAAATTTGGTGGCTCTAGCATCACAACTCTAGAAGATACACGCATTCCCGTTTTTGACGAAGCGTTGGGGTGGATGGGGGCGGCTAGGGCAGTATTGGTGGGCGTGGTATCCAATCTTTTGATGCAGTTTTTGTGGGGTTATCATCACCTATCTTGGCACCAAATTTGGTGGCTATAGCTCAAAAACTGTGGGAGATATAGGCTTTTCTGATTTCAAAATTCGGGGGAGGGGGGGGAGGCTGGTGGCGGATAGGGGGGCGTGGCTCCAAAATTTTTGATGCAGTTTTTTGGGGGTTGCTAGTAGCTATCTTCTTACCAAATTCGGTAGTTCTAGCTGTAAGGATGTGCGAAATATGTGGATTTATCGGTTTTGAGTTATCGAATTTATCGATTTGCCAGCCCCCCAGTTATCGTAGAACCCCCATCTTGACACTTTAATTTACTATCCCATAGATAAAGAGAATTGGAAAGTTTCAAGTCTCTAGCTTGAAGGGTGTGGAAAAAAGTTGCGAACATACAGACGGACAGACGGACAGACGGACGGACACCATGACGGACATTGCACAAACTCAATATACTCTTTACCTTCGGTATCGAGTATAACAAGTGGTAACGTTGCAGTCGGACGCAACCGACTGCAGCATACTCGATACTAGTAATAAAACCGGTCAAATGAGGCCTGATTGCAGATGGGTACGGATGCGGCTGGAGTGTACGCTGCCTTAAAGTATTTCCGATGCAGATGGGGATGCCACAAGCTATCTTCCTTACAAATTTGGTGACTCTAGCTCAAAGTTTGTAAAAGGTGGGGAAAGGGGGGCTGGGGGCGGTATGGGTAGTTGTGGCATCAAAATTTTTGATGCAGATCTTTGTGAAATGTCAATTGCTATCTTCATACCAAATTTGGTGAATCTAGCTCAAAGTTTGTAAAAAGTGGGGAAAGAGGGGGCTGGGGGCGGAAATGGTGGGCGTGGTATCCAAATTTGTGATGCAGATCTTTGTGGAATGTCAAGTGCTATCTTCATACCAAATTTGGTGACTCTGGCTCAAAGTTTGTAAAAGTGGGGAAAGGGGGGCTGGGGGTGGTATGGGTGGACGTGGCATCCAAGTTTTTGATGCAGATCTTTGTGAAATGTCAACTGCTATATTCATACCAAATTTGGTGACCCTAGCTCAAAAATTGTAAAAAGCATGGAAAGGGGGGCTGGGGGTGGTATGGGTGGGCGTGGCATCCAAATTTGTGATGCAGATCTTTGTGGAATGTCAGTTACTATATTCATACCAAATTTGGTGAATCTAGCTCAAAGTTTGTAAAAAGTGGGGAAAGAGGGGGCTGGGGGCGGAAATGGTGGGCGTGGTATCCAAATTTGTGATGCAGATCTTTGTGGAATGTCAAGTGCTATCTTCATACCAAATTTGGTGACTCGGCTCAAAGTTGTAAAAGTGGGGAAAGGGGCGGGGGGGGTATGGGTGGACGTGGCATCCAAGTTTTGATGCAGATCTTTGTGAAATGTCAACTGCTATATTCATACCAAATTTGGTGACCCAGCTCAAAAATTGTAAAAAGCATGGAAAGGGGGGCTGGGGGTGGTATGGGTGGGCGTGGCATCCAAATTTGTGATGCAGATCTTTGTGGAATGTCAGTTACTATATTCATACCAAATTTGGTGACTCTAGCTAAAAGTTTGAAAAAAGTGGGGAAAGGGGGGCGAAATGGGTGGGCGTGGCTCCAAAACTTTGATGCAGATTTTTGGGGGTCGTTGCCAGCTATCTTCCTACCAAATTTGGTGGCTCTAGCTCAAAAACTGTGGGAGATATAGCCATTTCTGATTTCAAAATGCGGTTAGGCTGGGGGCGGAATGGGAGGCGTGGATCCAAAACTTTGATGCAGTTTTTTGGGGGTCGTTACCAGCTAGCTTCCTACCAAATTTGGAGGCTCTAGCTCCACAACTCTGGAAGATACACGCATTCCCGCTTTTGACGAAGCGTTGGGGTGGATGGGGGCGGCTAGGGCAGTATCGGTGTGCGTGTCATCCAAACTTTTGATGCAGTTTTTGGGGGATCATTACCTATCTTGGCACCAAATTTGGTGGCTATAGCTCAAAAACTGTGGGAGATATAGGCTTTTTTGACTTTAAAATGCGGTGCGGCTGGGGGCGGAATGGGAGGTCGTGGCTCCAAAATTTTTGATGCAGTTTTTTGGGGGTTGCTAGTAGCTATTTTCTTATCAAATTTGGTAGTTCTAGCTGTAAGGATGTGCGAAATATGTGGATTTATCGGTTTTGAGTTATCGAATTTATCGATTTGCCAGCCCCCCAGTTATCGTAGAACCCCCATCTTGACACTTTAATTTACTATCCCATAGATAAAGAGAATTGGAAAGTTTCAAGTCTCTAGCTTGAAGGGTGTGGAAAAGAAAAACTTAAATGTGTAAACTAAAAATAAATGTTTAAAAAAAAAAAAAAAAAAAATAAAATAATAATAATAATAAAAATCAATAAAATAGAATAAAAAATATTTATATATATATGACCCGATGAAAGAAAATAATTTAGCCAACCCAGCAGGCTCAGCCCCGTTTCATAGCTGAGAGCGGTCATTAACTTCCCGAAGATAAACTGAAAGCAATGATTTGATTAAGGAGAGAGAGGTCTCATTAGAGAACACGTGGTATAGATTATTAAATTGGACGCATAAAACACGAAATGGACTGTGCATAGCGTAATCTGTTGTGCACGTTTTCAAAAATACTGGGCGAAAGTTTCTAGTAGGTCTGGAGGGAATAGAGAAATGGAGATGACCTAACAGAAAAGAAGAATCTATATCACCATTAATCAACTTGTGCAGGAAGGCAACACCAAGGACTATCCTACGATTGTTCAACGACGGGAGGTTAAGGAGAAGAAGTCTACTGGAATATGAAGGCAAGCGAAGGTTATTATCCCAATTTAAGCCTCGTAAGGCAAAAAGCAAAAACTGCTTCTGAACAGATTCGATACGATCCTGGTTATTTCTATACTGGGGGCTCCATATACAAGAGCAGTACTCTAGGATAGGGCGAACAAGGGAAGTGTACAGAGTTTTCGTAACGTAAGGATCGTTAAACTCTTTAGACCAACGTTTAATGAAACCAAGAACACCTTTGGCCTCATTAACAATAGTAGAAATATGAAGGCCGAATGAGAGTTTGGAGTCAAAAAGAACACCAAAGTCCTTGACTGTAAAAATACGTTGCAACGGGGTACTGTCAATTAAGTAGTTGGTAATGAAGGGGTTATTTCGGCTGAAAGTCATAAACATACATTTAGAGCAATTGAGAAGCAACTGATTAGTCTTACACCAAAGATGCATTGAATTTAAATCATCTTGTAAGCAAGTATGGTTTAGAGAACTACAGTAGGAGAAAATAAGCTTCACATCGTCTGCGTACATGAGAATGCGAGAATGAGATATATAAGAGGGAAGATCATTTATAAAAAGAGTGAAGAGTAAAGGACCAAGATGACTACCCTGAGGTACTCCAGAAGTAACATGAACTTGTTTCGAGGTAGCCAATCTTAGGAGTACTCTTTGTGTCCGACCCTTTAAATAAGAAGAAATCCAAGATATAAGTGAGGGAGGGAAACCAATACGGACAAGCTTGAGAAGTAATAGGTCATGGTGTACAGTGTCGAAAGCTTTAGTGAAGTCTGTGTAAATGACGTCAGTTTGCATTTTCGAGAGGAAAGCATCATTTACTAAAGTTGTGAATTCTAATAGATTGGTCATAATTGACCGATTTTTTACGAAGCCATGTTGAGCAGGGGATAAGACTGATTTGCAGAAATGTTGCAGAGATGAAGTGATAATTTTTTCAAATAATTTAGGGATAGCGGACAATTTTGCAATGCCCCTATAATTTTCAATATTGGACTTCCCACCTTTTTTGTGAAGAGGGATTATAAAAGATTCTTTCCAAAGAGATGGAAAGACAGAAGATTCAAGGGAGAGATTAAAAAGCTTAAGCAATGGGCGAAGAAGAGAAGCACTGCACTCTTTAAGAAGACAACTAGGTATATTGTCAGGTCCAGGAGAGTAAGAAGACTTTAACGAATTTAAAGCTGATAGCAGAGTGGACTGAGAGATGGTAGGAACAGGAATATAATTTGTAGAAGCAATACTATAAGGGTAAGGTATGTTAATAGGGGATGCAGAAGAGTAAGTTGATTGGAAGAAATTGGCAAAAATATTAGCGGATTCGCTATCGATGCTAGATTTATCCATCCCAAACATGAAAGATGACGGTAAAGTGGAAGATTTACGCTTAAAATTGACAAAACTATAAAATTTTTTGGGATTTAGCGTAAATTGCCGTTTGCAACAAATAAGGTAATTCTCATAGCACTGTGAATTCAGGAGAAGAAAGTTTGATTTTGCTATAATGTATTTAGACAAGTCAGCACTCAAGCCAGACCTGCTAAATTTTTTATAATATTTAGATTTATTATTTTGTAAAGTTGATAGTCTTGGAGTGAACCAAGGGGGCTTAGAAGAAACGGACAACGGAGCAGAGTAAGGGATACATTCGTCCAATAGAGAATTTAAGGTGCTATAAAAAGATTTTAAGGCAATATTTATATCAACCGAATCATATATAAAAGACCAATCAGTTGCCAGAATACGTTGATTTAATAATGAGTAATTTCCTTTGCGAAAGCAACGGCGAGGCAGGTTAAACACTGGAGGAGAAGACATAACAGGATTGCTAACAGACAATGTAACTTCTAAAGTAGGATGATATGAATCCTCAGGGACAGACAGAGGGGATGACCTAGATACATTGGCAATACAGTAGTTGTTAATAAATACAAGATCGAGTGTTCTAATCAAATGATTAGAAATTGAATTGATCTGAAACAATGGAAGATCAAGCATTTCTTCTAAGAAGTCATGCTGGGCAGACGGTACAAGATAATTTATGGTGTCGGATGAAGACCAGGGGATGGTTGGTAAATTAAAGTCACCCAGTACGATAAAAATATCATTATCACGGATATGAGCAGAAACTTCTTTAATACAAGTTAGGTGTTGAAGATAAACTTGAATGTCAGAAGAAGGAGGGATATAAGAGCAAGTGATATAAACAACATGTGAAGGGAGAGTTATTTTAACAGAAATAATTTCAGCATCATTAACGGCAGAAAAACAGAAAGGTTCCGACTGGAGAGTAGCTTTAACAGCAATTAATACCCCACCACCTCGGCGAGACGGTCGATCAGCTCTATAGACGATAAAATTATTTGAAAAAAGTTCACAATTAGATATACTTGGATTTAACCAAGTTTCAGTAAAAGAAATTATATCAGCATGGAACGAAAAGCTATTCAAAAACAAGTTTTTAAGTTTTGAGACCAGACCCCTAACATTCTGATAAATAATAGATATTTCATCAGAATTTAGTTTTTTGAAACGACAGAGTTATTATTTGAGAAGGTTGCAGCTGGAAGGTTAACAGGTAAAGGCAGAGTTCTTTTTTTTTGCAAAAACTCATGAACAACCGTATAAGGGGGCCAAAATTTGGGATCACATATGATTGAAAACGATTCTAGAGAGACATTAATTTTAAAAGATGATATTTCGCGAGGGGAAGAAAAGTTAAATTTCGTAATAGAGACGCTTACTTTAGTTTTGCTAGCAATATAGGCAGCAACAGAATCACAAGTAGTCTCAGCGGAAAGTCGCGACACAAAAACTTGCTTGCGAGGAGCCACTACTGTTAAAATAGGAGGTGGCTGAGGTATGGGGACAGATAGACCATTATTTACCGCGTTTATTTCGGCAGGATCCAACACGGGAACCATACTACTAATAGCAGGGGATACTGCAGGAGATATATTCGGACAATCGCTTGGAGTTGGAGATAATGATAGAACTGGCGACAATTCTACGTTACTAGGCACGGGTGAAAGCGACGATGGTGAAGGGGCAAACATTAACGGAACATTCAAAAATTCAGACTCCAACCGGCGAGTAGACAATGACTCAAATTTAAAATTATTGAGAAATTCCAAACTCGAATCAATGTCAGTCACTAGCATGCTTGCCGTCTTTTTTAGTTTTGAAAACTGATTTCTCACAGAGCTATACATTCTAGAGAAATCAATTTGCTTATCAATGCACATAGGGCATGACCAACGCACACCACCACAGCCGGGCTTGGCTACATCAGTGATCTTGTCACACTCACGCCCAGTAAGACCTGCACATTTAGCATGCATAAAATTCTCACACAACCAGCAATGAACAAAGTTGAGGCCGTGCAGAATCGTCAGACTGCTTAAATGTACAAGACTTTTTGCAGCACGACATATTTACCACTGGGGTCAAACTAACGAAAATAGGTTGCGAGAGCACAGAACGGACAAAACGGCGCACAGTAAATCTAAGAGCAATCGAACAAATTAAGAGGAATCGTAACACAAATACTTCTTGTTTGGAGCGATAAGCAACAACAAAAATGTATTAAAGCACGACAAGCAAGGCAGATAACGCTTAAACGAAACAAACACACAAACAAGTGTATGCGCAGCGAATAAACACACAAACAAGAGTAAACGCAGCGAACAAACACACAAACAATAGAGTGCACGAATAAGCGGCAGAATTGCAGAATAACAAAAACAGACACTAACAACCACACAGAACTGACGCCGCAATTGTTAAAATATAATAATTAGCAAATTAAACGACGCACAACAAGAAGCACTTTGCACAGCTTAGGTAAGCCTATGTTTTACGAACAGTAGACTGCAAAAAATAAATAAAAAGCCTGATAAACGGCGCAAAATTAATAAGTTGTTCGGAGCTTAAGTAAAACACGTCAATCACACTCAAACTGAGATCTCTCTCTCTCTCTCTCTCTGTACAGTTATATGCAAATGTTTAAATATAATTATAATTATAATTCTTTAAGTACAAACATAAACACAAACTAATCACTTATTATGCATTAACATATAAATACGTACATAAATATGTGCAAATGTATGTATGTGTATATGTTAGAACTACCAAATTTGGCAATATAGCTATTAGCAACCCCCAAAAAACTGCATCAAAAATTTTGGAGCCACGCCCTCCCATTCCGCCCCCAGCCCCACCGCATTTTTAAGTCAAAAAAAGCCTATATCTCCCACAGTTTTTGAGCTATAGCCACCAAATTTGGTGCCAAGATAGGTGATGATGACCCCCCAAAAAACTGCATCAAAAGTTTGGATGCCACGCCCACCAATAATGCCTCAGCCGCCGCCATCCGACACAAAGCTTCGTCAAAAACGGGAATACGTGTTTCTTCCGGAGTTGTGGAGCTAGAGCCACCAAATTTGGTAGGAAGATAGCTGGCAACGACCCCCAAAAATCTGCATCAACGCTCACCCATTGCGACCCCCTTTTCCCCACCCAATCTGGCCCAGCCTCCCTTTTCCCATCTTTTACAATTTTCGAGCTAGAGTCACCAAATTTGGTATGAAGATAGCACTTGACATTCCACAAAGATCTGAAGCAAAAATTTGGATGCACACCCACCCATACCACCCCCAGCCCCCCCTTTCCCCACCATTTACAAACTTTGAGCTTGAGTCACCCAATTTGGCATGAAGATAACAATTGTCATCCCACATAGATCTACATCAAACATTTGGATGCCACGCCCACCCATACCACCCCTAGCCCCCCTTTCCACACCTTTTAAAAACTTTGAGCTAGAGTCACCAAATTTGGTATGAAGATAGCAATTGACATTCCACAAAGATCTGCAGCAAAAATTTTTATGCCACGCCCACCCATAAGGCCCCAGCCCCCCTTTCCCTCCATTTTACAAACTTTGAGCTAGAGTCACCAAATTTGCAACGAAGACAGCAAGTGGCATCCCCATCTGCATCGGAGAATCTTTAAGGCAGTGTACACCCCTGCCGCATCCGTACCCCTTTGCAATCAGGCCTCTTTTTACCGGTTTTAATACTGGTAACGAGTATACCGCAGTCGGTTGCGTTCGACTGCAACGTTTCCACTTGTTTTTGTTGACATTAAAGCCGATTTTCAAAATTGTATATGTACCACATGTGTATGTATTGTTGCTCATGCATATTGCCAATCTATTTAATATTTGTATGTATATAATGAGAGCAAAAGAGAATCGAAAAATTTACCATCAAAGAAATTTTAAAAATATTAGTTAAAGCCTTTGTTTTTTGCGTTCAAAGCCGAATTAATCGGTTTTTTTGCAGTGTGTAAAGTGTTTCTTGACAAACTGTATGTACATGCATATGTATATTTTTCACACTCACAAATTCGCAATTCTAATTATACACCCTTCAAGCTAGAGACTTGAAACTTTCCAATTCTCTTTATCTATGGGATAGTAAATTAAAGTGTCAAGATGGGGGTTCTACGATAACTGGGGGGCTGGCAAATCGATAAATTCGATAACCCAATACCGATAAATCCACATATTTCGCACATCCTTACAGCTAGAAGTACCAAATTTGGTAAGAAGATAGCTATTTGCAACCCCCAAAAAACTGCATCAAAAATTTTGGAGCCACGCCCCCCCATTCCGCTCACAGCCCCACCGCATTTTAAAGTCAAACAAGTAAGAAGGCTCTAGTCGGGAGAGCCCGACTAGAAGATACCCTGAACCCAGTTGCAACAAACAATCGATTAAGCTCGATATCTCCGGTGTTTCTTAACCGATTTGGATGAAAGTTAAATTTCGTAATAGAGACGCTTACTTTAGTTTTGCTAGCAATATAGGCAGCAACAGAATCACAAGTTGTTTCAGCGGAAAGTCGCGACACAAAAACTTGCTTGCGAGGAGCCACTACTGTTAAAATAGGAGGTGGCTGAGGTATGGGGACAGATAGACCATTATTTACCGCGTTTATTTCGGCAGGATCCAACACGGGAACCATACTACTAATAGCAGGGGATACTGCAGGAGATATATTCGGACAATCGCTTGGAGTTGGAGATAATGATAGAACTGGCGACAATTCTACGTTACTAGGCACGGGTGAAAGCGACGATGGTGAAGGGGCAAACATTAACGGAACATTCAAAAATTCAGACTCCAACCGGCGAGTAGACAATGACTCAAATTTAAAATTATTGAGAAATTCCAAACTCGAATCAATGTCAGTCACTAGCATGCTTGCCGTCTTTTTTAGTTTTGAAAACTGATTTCTCACAGAGCTATACATTCTAGAGAAATCAATTTGCTTATCAATGCACATAGGGCATGACCAACGCACACCACCACAGCCGGGCTTGGCTACATCAGTGATCTTGTCACACTCACGCCCAGTAAGACCTGCACATTTAGCATGCATAAAATTCTCACACAACCAGCAATGAACAAAGTTGAGGCCGTGCAGAATCGTCAGACTGCTTAAATGTACAAGACTTTTTGCAGCACGACATATTTACCACTGGGGTCAAACTAACGAAAATAGGTTGCGAGAGCACAGAACGGACAAAACGGCGCACAGTAAATCTAAGAGCAATCGAACAAATTAAGAGGAATCGTAACACAAATACTTCTTGTTTGGAGCGATAAGCAACAACAAAAATGTATTAAAGCACGACAAGCAAGGCAGATAACGCTTAAACGAAACAAACACACAAACAAGTGTATGCGCAGCGAATAAACACACAAACAAGAGTAAACGCAGCGAACAAACACACAAACAATAGAGTGCACGAATAAGCGGCAGAATTGCAGAATAACAAAAACAGACACTAACAACCACACAGAACTGACGCCGCAATTGTTAAAATATAATAATTAGCAAATTAAACGACGCACAACAAGAAGCACTTTGCACAGCTTAGGTAAGCCTATGTTTTACGAACAGTAGACTGCAAAAAATAAATAAAAAGCCTGATAAACGGCGCAAAATTAAAGTCAAACAAGTAAGAAGGCTCTAGTCGGGAGAGCCCGACTAGAAGATACCCTGAACCCAGTTGCAACAAACAATCGATTAAGCTCGATATCTCCGGTGTTTCTTAACCGATTTGGATGAAATTTTCAGAAAAGATTTATCGTTACCCATTCTTTCAACCCTCATTTTTACATTTTCCAAATTCGATATTTTGTTGTTATCGATATTATGTGTATATCGGAAACCAGAATAGTTATCGATAATTTGAAGCAAACTTGTTCTGCTCGTGGTATAGGAGAACTTATATCCAAAATCTGAAGTCTCTAGCTCTTGTAGTCTCTGAGATCCACGCGTTCATACAGACGGACAGACGGACAGACGGACGGACAGACGGACATGGCTAAATCGACTCGGCTATTGATGCTGATCAAGAATATATATACTTTATAGGGTCGGAGAAGCTTCCTTCTGCCTGTTACATACTTTTGCACAAAACCATTATACCCTTATTTACCCATTTTATGGGTTAAGGGTATAAAAAGACTATATCTCCCACAGTTTTTGAGCTATAGCCACCAAATTTGGTGCCAAGATAGGTGATGATGACCCCCTAAAAACTGCTTCAAAAGTTTGGATGCCACGCCCACCGATACTGCCCTAGCCGCCCCCATCCACCCCAACGCTTCGTCAAAAACGGGAATGCGTGTATCTTCCAGAGTTGTAGAGCTAGAGCCTCCAAATTTGGTGGGAAGATAGCTGTTAACGACCCCCAAAAAACTGCATTAAAGTTTTGGAGCCACGCCCTCCATTTCCCCACTTTTTACAATTTTCGAGCTACAGTCACCAAATTTGGTATGAAGATAGCAATTGACATTTCACATAGATCTGCATCAAAAACTTGGATGCCACGTCCACCCATACCACCCCCAGCCCCCCATTCCCCATATTTTACAAACATTGAGCTAGAGTCACCAAATTTAGTATGAAGATAGCAATTGACATTCCCCAAAGATGTGCATCAAAAATTTGGATGCCAAACCCACCCATACTGCCCCCAGCCCTCCTTTCCCTTCATTTTACAAACTTTGAGCTACAGTCACCAAACTTGCAACGAAGACAGCTGGTGGCATCCCCATCTGCATCGGATAATCTTTAAGGCAGCGTACACCCCTGCCGCATCCGTACCCCTTTGCAATCAGGCCTCTTTTTACCGGTTTTAATACTGGTATCGAGTATGCCGCAGTCGGTTGCGTCCGACTGCAACGTTTCCACTTGTTTTTATATACAGTGTACCAATAATGTCTTCGTACAGCAACTATATTTTTCTTTGCTATCGAAAAAAACATATTTATAAATGTCATATAAAAAAAGTTTTGATGCAGTTTTTTTTATTTATTATTTAACTTTATAAATCATAAAAAACCAATCCGATATGTTTGCTAACAAAAAAGTTATAAATAAAAAACAAAGAAAAGGCACGTTTTTGGCTCCAATAAAGTCTTCGTACACCGTACTTATTATCTAAGAATATTCTAAAAAAAATATAAATTATCGCAATCTTAATATTTAGTTGGGTATCCTTTATTTTTTATGACTGCCTTTAGACGGTTTGGCATGGATAACACCAGTTTTTCCGTGTAGGATTGGTCAATTTTTGCCCACTCCTCTTTCAAAACCTCAATAAGTCTTGATTTTGAGCTTATGTAGTGGTTCCTGATCCTTTTTTCCAGCATATGCCAGCAATGCTCAATTGGATTGAGATCAGGACTCTGCGCTGGAGTTTTAAGCAAATGTGGCGTGTTGTATGCCAGATACATCCTCGTGTTATGGGCCGTGTGCTTCGGGTCATTGTCTTGTTGAAAGTAATACGTGCTGGATACTCCCAACTTTTCCACGCTAGGCCCCAAATTTTTTTTTAAAACTTCAATATAAGCCTTATGGTCCATTACTCCTTCAATAATTTCTAAGCTGCCGACGCCACTTGCAGCTATACAGCCCCAAACCATTACTCCCCCACCGCCATGCTTAATTGTCTTAATTGTGTTTTTTGGGTTGAGGGCTTCTCCAGTTCTTCTCCACACCCGAATTCGTCCATCTGACCCAAAAATGTTAAATTTTGACTCGTCAGAGAATATGACATTACGCCAAAAGTCAGGAGACGCATTTTCATATTGTTTTGCGAACTCCAATCGTTTATTTCGGTTGACGGCATTGACAAATGGTTTTCTTCTTGGCGTGCGCGACTTATACCCGGCATCTACTATAGCCTTTCGAACAGTCTCGGGGTGCACTTGCTTTTGACTTGATCGAACAAGCTCTGCACTAATTTTATGCGCGCTAATAAATGGATCCGAGGCCACCATTCGCTTAATAGCCAACTCATCCCTGCTCGTCAAACTTTTTGGCCGTCCAGATTTTGGCATATTCTCCACCCGTCCTTCGTATTTGAACCTCCCAATGACGGATTGGATAGTGGAACGACTGCGGCATAATATCTTAGCAATTTCTGAGTACGATTTTTGCTGCTTGACGTGCATGTTTAAAATATGCTGGCGCTCCTCAATACTTAAATATTTTCCAGGCATTTTGAAGCAAGATCTGCCTACTTTTAGCTTAATTAATACCAAAATCTATAAAATTTGCCACGAACGGTTGCCCAGACATGCCTCTGCATACATTCAAAAACAACCGTTATCATTTTCGCATTTGGTCTGCAGCTAAAGTCTGAGGCCAGTACGGTGTACGAAGACTTTATTGGAGCCAAAAACGTGCCTTTTCTTTGTTTTTTATTTATAACTTTTTTGTTAGCAAACATATCGGATTGGTTTTTTATGATTTATAAAGTTAAATAATAAATAAAAAAAACTGCATCAAAACTTTTTTTATATGACATTTATAAATATGTTTTTTCGATAGCAAAGAAAAATATAGTTGCTGTACGAAGACATTATTGGTACACTGTAGTTATGTACATTTGGTGTACTTGTGTAATATAACTTACCTTTTAACTTTATTTGTTTTCAAAAATTTTACGTTTACTTCACTTAAAAAAATATATATACTTATGTATGTATGTATTTATTTTTAATAAAGTTACACTTTCGCACAATTTTCTTAACAAACACGTCTTTCGCGATTCACAGCAGCTCAAAAGTGACGCTTACTTTGCTTACTACACACGATCATTCGGCTTTCTCGCCGCCAGGTTGTCGCGTGCCAAGCAGAAAACGGCACGACAAAAGTGAAAAAGAAAAGAAAACTGAAGAAGACTAGTATATGCACACACAACAGTTCAGATTTTTTGTCGTGCCGTTTTCTATTTGGCACGCGACAACCTGGCGATCTTTAAATACCCTAATGGACATTATATGCATATGTGTAGAAATATAAAATTATTATTGATAAAAATAATCTGATATGTACTTACCTTATTCGAACAATCATAGAATAAATAAAATATATTTTTCAATGATTTAATTGTATAAATCTATTATTATGTACATATAGTATACTAGGTAGTCGGGTTGCAAATGAGTTTGCATATTCACCAGATAGTTTTTTTACTTGGAAGGGTAAAAATAGAATTTGGGCGCTGTTTGTCCAAAGTTGACGATCGAGAAAAAAGCAAAGCAAAGAATAGAAAAGTGGAAGACAAACGGCCCGAGTAGAAATAAATGCAACCCGACGTTATTTCGTTAACCCCGCGCACCCATGCCATAAACCAACAAACGCGCGGCCGTGCCATGAAACGCAACAACGAAATTTTTTGCATACATACATTTTGTAAATATGTTTGTATGCACATGTGTAATTGCTAAGTGATTGCATGTACCTACATACATACATACATATTTGTTTGTATATTTTTTTATGTATATACATATTTAATAATACTATGTACATACTTATAAATGTATACATTTGTTAATATGCACAAATGTGAAATATATTGTACATACATACATTAAAAATTAACTATTTAAATTAATTTTTATCGCATTATATTTTATTCTGAAACCCTATAAAAAAAAATGATATGCGTTTCAACTTAAAATTGAAAGCATACTTAAAATTAGTATGAAACGTATTTATTGCAAAGGTTACTTTTTGACTATGCGTTAATAGTTAAATTAAATATGGTTCAACGTTAAATTCAACATGAAATGTCATTTTAAAGTGTACGCATGTTGTTTTAAAGTGTATAACACTTTGATTTAACTATGTTTCATGTTCGTTTGGCCGTTCAACTATGTTTTTAGTTGAATCAAAATTTTTTTAGGTTAAATTTACTACGTTTCGTAGTTAAAACCCGCATAGTAAAATTAACTATTTTCATAGTTGATTTTCGGGCGTTTTTTTTCTGAGTGTAGTATTGGAATAAAAACAGAATCAAAATATCTTGAGTTATTAATTAATGCCAGTTCATTTTGACTCTCGCTTTCGTTCAACATAGACGTGTTTCCAAATACTCTCAGTTACAACTTAACCGCAGCCAAAAACTAAAACAATCACAGCAACACCTAACTTAACACATCCACGACAAGCAAAACCAAAACTTAACAACTCCACAACACCTACTGCATCGCACCCGGTGCAAAGGCACCCAATCACCATGAACTAGACGCCAGACCGTAGTCGTCCACCCGCCACCTACCAAATCAAGATCGACAAAACAATCCACCTGAAAACAACATCCATCGGACCCAAATACCTTGTTATTACACGTAAGGACAGCACAGAGGGGCTAAACAACGTATCACCTTTCCTAATAAAAAAAGTGATCGACAACGTTTGCTCCAGCGAACTCGAAACATGCAAAAAGCTGCGAAGTGGAACTATTCTAATAAAAACTAAAATTACATGAAAGCAACCAAGTTAATTCAACTACGCGCACTGAGCAACGACATAAAAATAGAAATAACTGAACACAACTCGCTCAACTTCTCGAAGGCAGTAATGTACTCCAATGACCTTAGAGGAATACCCGAAGAAGAAATCTTAAGAGAACTCAGGCGACAGAATGTGTGCGAAGTAAAGAAAATAATGAAAAAACAGAACGCAAACATGATTGAAACGGGACTCATCATTCTGACTTTCGCATCTCCTACACCACCCGAGACCATTAACATACGATATGAAAGAGTAAACCTAAAACCATTCATACCACTACCACTCCGCTGCAACAACTGCATGCGTTACGGACACTCCCAAAACATATGCAAAAACCCAAAAATCTGCCCATTCTGTGCTCAAGAAGCACATTTAAACAAAGAATTAAACGAACAGTGCAACGCAACAAAAATTTGCATCAACTGCAAATCAACAAACAGCAACAACTCCGAACACTTAGCATTCGACAAAGCATGCCCAATATTCTTAAGAGAGAAAGAAGTGCAAGCGATTATCACCACACAAAAGGTCTGTTCGATAGCTGCACTAGTGTACCCTAGTGTACACTAGTTCACAAAAAAGTGTTCGATAGCTGCCCTTTTTTACACTAAACTGTTCTGCCCTGTGTTTTTTAGTGTGCCCTGACTTACACTTTTCTGCACTTTTCTACACCACCAAAAATCAAGAGCAGAAAAGTGTAAAACAACAAAACAGCTGTTTTGAGTCAGTTATCGTTTTGGGACAATCGGTTTAACATTGCAAGTTGTTTAAAAATGTCAAATGAGGATGATTTTTATATGGATGAGGAGTATTTGGAGTTTGCAATTGAAGGTTGTATTAAATAAATTGTTTATTTTTATAACTATTTATAATTTTTAATATTTTTTATACAATATGCAGAGCCTGCCGTTAATTCAGAGCAGGAAGCAGCAGCTGCCGCACCAAATGAAAATAAAGAAAAGGCAATTTGGGTGAATTCAAGCACAAAGCTGCTAATCGAACTTTACAGGAAGTACAAGCCAAAGTTAGGCCACAGTCTGCTCATTAAAAATAAAAAAAAAAATGTGGCTGCAAATTGCCAAGGAGTTGAAGGAGCAAGGGTATAACTTTAGCACAAATCAAATCGAAAACAAATGGAAGACGCTCGATCGAAGCTTTAAAGCTAATATAAAAAATAACAAGCAAACTGGCAGAGCTCGCTCCACGTGTTCATTCCAAAAGTTAGTGTTTTATTCAAACCAACCCATAAATTGAAGTAAAAAAAAAAACTTTTGTTTATACTTTTTAGCATAGCTCGCAAATAACAATTGAGCGTTTTTTTTGTCCTTCATATACATCCCAGTGTGTGCATCCGCTAGCTGAATCATCCCTAAAGTCTTTACAACGATTTCAGTTTTAGATAGGCTTGCATTGATCATTTGTAAATTCACACCAAGAATGGCTTTATCCATTCTAGTGGCAACATCGATTTTGAGCGACACTAGCTTTCCCTTTACTAAAGCCCTTATGTTGTCTTTAATAGATTTTTCTTTAACAGTCACAAAATTCATGATGTTTCGGGACGTTACGGGGTTCATGCCAAGTGAGCTATAAATTGGGTCCATGATTTCTTTAAACCCTTCACTATCCAGGAACAGAAATGGTTTTCCTTCTGTGGTGACAATTTTAACTAAAGAAGAAATGATTCCTTCTTCACTTGTGTGATAGGATATTTTTCTTTTTTTTTCAATTTGGTTTCCTTCTGAGTCCTCTGTATCATTCCAGTCATTAAATATTTCCGCGTGTTTTGTTGTTAAATGTCGTTTTAAATTAGTGACGTTAATACCAGCCAATTTCAAACCGCAAACATTACATTTTGATTTATTTTCTTGTGCATTAAATTTAAAGAATTTGTGCACTTTTTTATTTAACTCCCTTCCCATTTTGCATAAAATGTTTTTATTAACTGTACGCACTCAATTCACAAACGCAATTAAAATATTTCGCAAATGCAACACTTGATACATACTATTTATCGACGTAGTAGTATGCAACTCAAGAATATTTTGTGTATTTTGAGTGATAATATACACAAAATGTTTTTGCGTCGCAAATTAATATGCATCACTCGCTTAACAACGTTTTGCTTCATTTCACTCAAGCAAATACTCGCACTCTAAGTGTAACAAAAGAGAAAAGAAAAAACGATTGTAGTCCGAGCGAGAGCGAGCTAAGCGAACAGCCGATGAAGCCGTTGCTCGCGAGTTTTTTTCGCAAATACTCAGAAAAGAGACTTATTTGAAGACGACGCAAAACGCTCAACTGTTATTTGCGAGCTATGCTTTTTAGTGAGCTATCAGAGATTTTTGTAAACAATGACGCTGTTTTTCCGTCCTTCGTTTTAAATGCTCACGGTCCGGGAAAAAGTATGCATTCTTGTAAGTATTTAAAGCTATTTATTTCCTAGGATCAGTGCGTGCTAAATAGTATTTCTTTTGTACCTGCAGCAGCATCCAATTCTATTGTGGAGTCGGCGGATGACTCATCGGAACCTGGCACACCTACTGCAGTGCGGTCCTCCACCAAAACAAAATAATTAAAAATAGTTATAGTGGTTGTTTTTTATTGATAAAAAGTTTACAAAAAATTCATTTGATTTTTATTAAAATAATGTTGGAAAAAAACAAAAAAAAAAAAAAACCTTAATTCCTTATATTCTTAAACATTATATCATATATTTGATCCCTTCGCTTAGCAGACTTAGCTGATGATATATACTCTTCCCCGCATGAAGGTGCACTTTCTTCTTCTGGAACACGGCTCTCTTCACTTAAAAAGGAATTATCGTCGCACATGTTGTGTAAAACGACACAAGCTCGGATAAAATGACAAATTTTCTTATTGCCTATAAGCTTGCAGTAGTACAATTGTCTAAATCTCTGCTTCAATATTCCGAAAGCATGTTCGATAACTACTCTACATGAACTTAACTCGCGGTTAAACTCTCTCTGTTGCCTTGTCAAATGACCGTTGTCACGATATGGTGTTATTTTTTTTTTTTTTTTTTTTTTCCAAATTATATTGGACGTAGATGTACTAACGAACAGTACAGTCAAGTGGCCCAACGATACCAAGCACCGGCTTGTTAACGCGCGGACCCACGCACAAAGCGACCCACCTCCCGCCCATCCGACCGAGGGGCACTCCGCTTATCGTGCGGTTACGATGATCGCGAACATGTAGACAAATGACACAAAACTAACTTTTTAATAGAGCAAGTAGGAGTGGCACTGTGTATTAAGTGGGAAAGATCGTTATAAATAGAACACAGAATACGAAAAGGGTTATGAAGAGCATAATTAGAATTACAAGTTTGAAGAGATATAGGTACAAAATTTCTAGTATTTCTAATAGGAACAGCAAAGTTAATTTGGTTAATTAATTCAGAAGAATCAATTTCACCATTAATTAATTTGTGAAAAAAGGAAAATGATAGCATTATTCTACGATCACTCAGAGAAGGAAGATCTATTAGTAAAAGTCTACTACGATAAGACGGCAAATTATTGTTAGTGTCCCAGTTAAGACCTCTAAGTGCGAAGAGCAGAAATTGTTTTTGTACCGATTCTATTTTATTCTGATGAATTTCGTATTTCGGAAACCATATACAAGATCCATATTCCAGAATCGGTCGAACAAGAGAAGTATACAGAGTTTTTGTTAAGTAGGGATCGTTAAACTCCTTCGACCAGCGCTTAATGAACCCCAAGACACCAGATGCTCGATTGGAAATTGAAGAAATATGCTTGTCAAACTTAAGCTTTGGGTCCATAACGATGCCCAAATCGTCAACCCATTCAATTCTATCTAGTGGTTTGTTGTCAAGAAAATATATATTAAAAAAGGGCAAATATCTAAAAAATGACATTACTTTACATTTACTGCAATTAAGATTTAAAAAATTTTACTTTACACCACATTTGAAAGTTGTCTAAATCTCTTTGAAGCTGTTGAGCAGCAAGGGGAGTTGCAGCCGACGTGCATAATTTTACATCATCAGCGTACATCAAAACCCGAGAGAACTTTATAACTGATGGAAGATCGTTTATAAACAAAATAAATAACAAAGGACCAAGATGACTACCCTGTGGAACGCCTGAAGTGACCTGAACCGTCTTGGAAACGGACCCTTTAAATAAAACCCTCTGAGTTCTAAGAGTTAGGTAGTCTTTAATCCAAAGAACTAGAATATTTGAAAAGCCCAAGAGTTCTAGTTTATGTATAAGAAGACGATGATCTACAGAGTCGAAAGCCTTACTAAAATCAGTATAAATAACATCAGTTTGCAATTTGTCCTGAAAACCCTTGATAACAAATGAAGTAAATTCTAACAAGTTAGTGGTAGTAGATCTTTGTTTCATAAATCCGTGCTGGCACGGTGAAATAATAGATTTGCAAAGGTGTTGAAGATGGGAGGTTATTAATTTTTCAAAAATCTTAGGAATAGCAGACAACTTGGAGATACCCCTATAATTTTGAACATTAGATTTGTTTCCTTTTTTATGGAGAGGAATAATAAATGACTCTTTCCAAATTTTTGAAAGGAGCCTAACTCCAGGGACAAGTTAAACATTTTAAGCAACGGCTTTAAAAGACCATGAGCACAGTGTCTAAGCACGCAGCTTGGCACTCCGTCAGGTCCTGGGGAAAATATAGGTTTCAAACCATGTAGATTATTTAAAAGTGAGTTTTCAGTGATTTTCAGTCCAAAGATGCGATTCGAGCCATTAACCCGATAAGGGTAAGGCAAATCGACTTGAGATTGAAAAGAGCTATAAGTCGTTTGAAAAAATTGGGCAAATATATTTGCAATCTCCTGATCAGAATTATAACATTATTAGAGCATCCATATGCAGAATCAGCCAAAACGTAATATTCACCCAGAGCTGATACTTTTGAATATGCGTCGGAGTTTTCGGAAAACACGATTATCATGAACCGATCCGGGATAACCAACAAAGATATCGACGAATCTCATTTTTTCATTGCAAATAGCTTGCATTTGGATTGAAACGTCTCCCTTTCTATTTATATAAACATCCTTGCCGCTTCGAGGAGGAGAAATGCGTATGTGCGTTCCATCCATGGCACCTTCGAAAACAGTATGTATTTTAGGAATGTAATTTTTAAAAAACTATTGTTACCTATAACTCCTTCAGCAAAATTTTTCCACTGTTCAGTCCAGCATAATAAGCAGATGTTGCTTGCTTCTCCATGTCATTCGGCCAACGAATCATGTTGTCTGACAAACCACTCACGAAAAAGGTTACTCTCCCAATTATAAGGCTTGTCGTGCTGATGGCAACATTAAATCTATCGGCTACATCCCGAAATGAGCAAGCCTCATGACCAGCAAACCACAAAAAAAGCAAAACATGCATATCTGATGAATACGCTCTAGTTCTGTCCATATTTGCATACTCCGAGGATTTTTCAAACTCCTTCGACAGATACTGGAAAATTCCTCTTGTCACTCGGAAATGCGTTTGAAATTCGTTGTCCGTGTAGGTTGGAATAGTACTTGTTAAGTAGTCCGTCACGCAATTCCTTTTTAATTTCGGGAAATCCAACAACTGCACCATTAAAAGTTCCTCTTCTTCATCGCCACTTGGATCAGTAGAGCTTGCAATACTTTCAGCATCGCTGTCTTCATCAATTAACTCACTTAAAGTGAAAATTTTATTTTTATTAGAACTCATGTTCACGGCTCGAAGTTGTCAGTCAGCTGTTGTTTGCTTCAATTGCCCTAACTTACACCTTTTTTGTTCGATAGCAGTTCTACACTTTTTTACACTTAAAATTTTCAGAGTTGTATTTTTCGTGTTCTGTTCTGCCCTGCACTACCCTGCACTTTCTACTATCAAACAGACCTAAAGAGTCGACCGCAAGCGCGCAAACGAACTCTACAAAGAGAGACACCAACACGGAACATCAACTTACGCTACAGTCACCAAGAGCGCACCAAACCTCACCCCGCCCGCTAAGCCACCAACAGCCGACCAACCGACCTGCTCTAGCCACGCTCGGCTACTCACACGCTACGACGACATGCTCTCAGACATACAACTAACAATACCGAAGCCTCCAACAGAATTATCACAAAAAACAACAACAACAAAAACTAACCCAGCCAAAATATTGCCGCTCAAAACATCGGCAAGAACAAGAACTGCAATCAAAAAACAAGAAACCATAAAAAAAGCAATTGCAAGGGAAAACGAAATTAAAATCCAAAATTCTCAACACGAATCCACCGAACAATTCGAACCTATGTCAGACGAAGACGATTATTAATAACAAGAAGCCCTTAAACAACAGAGTGGTGCGCCCCAAGCAGAGTCTGCGAAGATCATTGATAGTCACAGACTCTGTTTCTGGCGTACCCTCTACTCAAAAGCCATATTTAAAACCAACCTCACTGTAAACACCCTCACACTTACCCAATCAATTATAACTCTACTTAAGCTACATCTAATACTATGTCTCTAAAATGCTTACAATGGAATATACGCGGATACATAAACATCTAAAGTGAGCTACAAACAGTAATAAAAAACTTCAATCCTAACATAATAGCACTACAAGAAACCCACCTAAAATCTACAACAAACATCCCCATACCCATAAACTACTCACTACACTCCCTTAATACCTCCCAACACTATGGTGGAGTACTCAGGCACAATTCCCTACAAACAAAAACTTTGGCCTTAGCAAACGACTTTGACGCAATCTGCGTGGAAGTCTCATCAAAAAAAAAAAAAAAAAAAAAATCTCAACCTACATCCCACCAAGACAAAACTTTAACCTTACAAACCTTAAACGTCCTCAATCAAAACCAAAACACCCTCATACTGGGCGACTTCAACAGTTGGCACACTCTATGGGGATCAACAAAAAACAACAAAAAAGGTAATACAATCGCATCATTTATACAAAACTCCAACTTCACACTACTTAACGCCAAATCACCTACACACTTCTCAACTCACAACACTTTCTCTCACATAGACCTCTCACTCTGCACATCAGACATTATTACAGACACGACATGGAAAATAACTGACGACCTTAAAGGGAAGCGACCACTTTCCAATATTAATAACAATATTCCAGCAAAACAACCCAGACCCTAAAAAACCAAAATTCAACCTAAACAAAGCCAACTGGCAGAAATTCTGCTACCTTACAAACGATCTCAATACAAAAATTAATACATCGACCAACATAAACAAAGAGACAGCCAACATAAATAAAATTATAATTCAATCAGCACATCACAGCATACCACAAACAGGCAGCACACACCACCCAAACAATGTCCCATGGTGGAACAACACACTAACAGATTTAAAAAAATAAAAAAACAAAGCATGGCAAATCCTTAAAAGAAACATCAACCAAACAAACATAATAACATTTAGAAAAGCCAATGCTCGCTAAAAAAGGGAAATAAAAATATCAAAACAAAAATCTACAGCCCAATTTACAGGAGACATAAACCCAAACACACCCACCTCAAAAATCTGGACCAACATCAGAACATTCTGCGGGTTAGCCCCTTCCAAAGCCATACACGCTATTAAAGACCCACCTAAACATAACAGCCAAACAAGAAATAGCCAACACATTCGCCCAACACTGGGAAAATGTGTCCAGAGACACAAGCTTCCCACCCGAATTCTCCAACATAAAATACTCATCAATATACACACCAACTAATAATACACCCCTACAAACAGCTAAGATGATAGAAAAAAAATCACTACGATTGAAATGCAATCCGCACTATCCAAACTTTCGGGTAAAACACCAGGAGAAGATCGCATTTCATACCCTATGATCAAGAACTGCTCGCCTACCCTTAAACAAAGACTCCTCAACCACTTTAACAATATCCTACAAAACTACCTCCCACAAACCTACAAAACTAGACTAACAATTCCCATACTAAAGCCCAACACCGACAAAACATCCATTAACTCATATAGACCTATCTCCCTCAACCCATGCATCAGCAAACTCCTAGACAAAATAGTAGCCAAAAGAATTTGGTGGTTTGCTACCGCCAACAACCTCTTTCACCAACACCAAATGGGCTTTAAGCAGGGAAAATCTGTTACAAACAGTCTACTTTACGTAGACCACCTGAAAGCTAACTCCCTCGCAAAAAAACGTCACAGCTCTATCATATCCTTAGACTTCTCTAAAGCTTTCGATAGAGTGGGAGTACACTCCATCCTCAACCAACTAACAGAATGGAAAATCGGTCCAAACATATACAACTACATAAAAAACTATATGAGCAATAGGAAAATAAAAACTAGAGTAGGGAACTGCACATCTGACACTTACAAATTACACAACGGAATACCGCAAGGATCACCCATCTCCGTAATCCTATTCCTCATCGCCTATAATACATTTTCAGTTAACATAGCACTACAAAAAAACATCAAATTCTGCGCATTTGCAGACGATTTCCACCTAATTATCAACAATAACAAATGCAAAAATGACAACACCAACCTAAACACTCTGTTTAGAAATATCGAAAAGTGGTGCACACAATCTGGAGCTACCCTCTCCCCAAACAAATGTAAACACATACACATTTGCCAAAAACACAATTGCATGGTTCAAATAACAACACACAACTACATAATACCTAAAGTTACAAATATGCGAATTCTTGGACTTAACATAAATCAAAAATACAAATGGGACACACATATAGAGAACATAATCCCAACTCTTCACAAAAGACTAAATATAGTAAAATGCCTTTCATCCCCAAAATTCAATTGCAACACATCCACTCTCGTTTCCATTTTTAAGGCACTTATTTTAGCAAAAATCGACTTCGGTCTTATATTCTATGGAAACGCACCCAAAACCAGGTTAAAAAAAATACAAACAATCATAAACAGTGGAATAAGAACGACCCTCGGCGCATTTAGGACAACACCGATCAACAACCTACTGGCGGTAACTAACATTCCACACATCACCGACAGATACAACCTCCTAACCAGCAAAACAGCCAAAAACCTAATTTTCTCCAAACACTCACCAATACACACAATAATAAACAAGCCAAACATACACAAGTATGCACAAAAAATCGACTCAGCAGTCTCAAGAACAATAAACATCTGTCTCGCCCACAACATCACAGTCAAAGCCACCAAAATAATAAAACCCAACTGACGGCCCTGGGACTTTAACCCAAACACAATAGACACAACCCTACACCAATACACCAATACACCAAAAACAACACAAACCCCCTAATATTCCAAAAACACTTTTTAGAATTTAAAAACAAACACACCCAGTATCACTTTGTCTACACCGACGGGTGCAAATCCACCCACAACACCTCATTCGCCATCACAACGGAAGACTTAGTCATTAAAAGTGGGATTATCCCCACCCACACATCGATACAGCAGAAATAATAGCAATACTCGAAGCCCTTAACACAATACTGAAAAAAAACGGCAAATGGATCATATCGTCTATGTAGAACAAAAAGTCACTAACTACACTTTTGTCGAAAACGAGTTTTTTGCATTTTGTTCTATAATTTTCCATTATTTATCTTTTGTAGAAGACGATATAAGCATATCTTCTTAATTTTCTAAGAAAAAAAATTAGAACTCATTAACTGCAAGTTTGCGATAAAATTTGTGAAGAAAAAATCATTATCTACATCATAAAATTTTTCGGATTTTTTTTTTTTTTCGAAAATCCGAAAATTGTCTAGAAAAATTCGGAAACATATCGGGGTACATAAAAAAAAATACAGAAAAAATTTTTCCGAATTTTTCGGATTTTTTTTTATTTTTTTTTTTCGAAAATCCGAAAATTGTCTAGAAAAATTCGGAAACATATCGGGGTACATAAAAAATACAGAAAATTTTTTTCGAATTTTTCGGATTTTTCGAAATTTTTCCGAATTTTTTTTTTTTTTTCGAAAATCCGAAAATTGTCTAGAAAAATTCGGAAACATATCGGGGTACATAAAAAAATACAGAAAAAATTTTTCCGAATTTTTCGGATTTTTTTTTATTTTTTTTTTTCGAAAATCCGAAAATTGTCTAGAAAAATTCGGAAACATATCGGGGTACATAAAAAAATACAGAAAAATTTTTCCGAATTTTTCGGATTTTTTCGGAATTTTTCCGAATTTTTCGGATTTTTTTTTTTTTTTCGAAAATCCGAAAATTGTCTAGAAAAATTCGGAAACATATCGGGGTACATAAAAAAATACAGAAAAATTTTTCCGAATTTTTCGAATTTTTTCGGAATTTTTCCGAATTTTTCGAAATTTTTCCGAATTTTTCGGAATTTTTCCGAATTTTTCGGAATTTTTGTTTTTTTTTTCGAAAATCCGAAAATTGTCTAGAAAAATTCGGAAACATATCGGGGTACATAAAAAAATACAGAAAAATTTTTCCGAATTTTTCGGAATTTTTCGAAATTTTTCCGAATTTTTCGGATTTTTTTTTTTTTTTCGAAAATCCGAAAATTGTCTAGAAAAATTCGGAAACATATCGGGGTACATAAAAAAATACAGAAAAATTTTTCCGAATTTTTCGGAATTTTTTCGGAATTTTTCCGAATTTTTTTTTTTTTTTTTTTCGAAAATCCGAAAATTGTCTAGAAAAATTCGGAAACATATCGGGGTACATAAAAAATACAGAAAAATTTTTCCGAATTTTTCGGATTTTTTCGAATTTTTCGAATTTTTCGGATTTTTTTTTTTTGAAAATCCGAAAATTGTCTAGAAAAATTCGGAAACATATCGGGGTACATAAAAAAATACAGAAAAAATTTTCCGAATTTTTCGGATTTTTTCGGAATTTTTCCGAATTTTTCGAATTTTTTTTTTTTTCGAAAATCCGAAAATTGTCTAGAAAAATTCGGAAACATATCGGGGTACATAAAAAAATACAGAAAAATTTTTTCCGAATTTTTCGGAATTTTTCGGAATTTTAATTTTATTTTTTTTTCGAAAATCCGAAAATTGTCTAGAAAAATTCGGAAACATATCGGGGTACATAAAAAAATACAGAAAAATTTTTCCGAATTTTTCGGATTTTTTCGAAATTTTTCCGAATTTTTCGGATTTTTTTTTTTTTTTTTCGAAAATCCGAAAATTGTCTAGAAAAATTCGGAAACATATCGGGGTACATAAAAAAATACAGAAAAAATTTTTCCGAATTTTTCGGATTTTTCGAAATTTTTCCGAATTTTTCGGATTTTTTTTTTTTTTTTTCGAAAATCCGAAAATTGTCTAGAAAAATTCGGAAACATATCGGGGTACATAAAAAATACAGAAAAATTTTTCCGAATTTTTCGGATTTTTTTCGAATTTTTCCGAATTTTTTTTTTTTTTTTTTTCGAAAATCCGAAAATTGTCTAAAAAAATTCGGAAACATATTGGGGTACATAAAAAAATACAGAACAATTTTTTTCAGAATTTTTCGGAATTTTTCGGACTTTTTATTTTTATTTTTTTCGAAAATCCGAAAATTGTCTAGAAAAATTCGGAAACATATCGGGGTACATAAAAAAATACAGAAAATTTTTTTCCGAATTTTTCGGAATTTTTCGAAATTTTTCCGAATTTTTCGGATATTTTTTTTTTTTTTTCGAAAATCCGAAAATTGTCTAGAAAAATTCGGAAACATATCGGGGTACATAAAAATACAGAAAAAATTTTTCCGAATTTTTCGATTTTTTTGGAATTTTTCCGAATTTTTCGGATTTTTTTTTTTTTTTTTCGAAAATCCGAAAATTGTCTAGAAAAATTCGGAAACATATCGGGGTACATAAAAAAATACAGAAAAATTTTTCCGAATTTTTCGGATTTTTTCGAAATTTTTCCGAATTTTTCGGATTTTTTTTTTTTTTTCGAAAATCCGAAAATTGTCTAGAAAAATTCGGAAACATATCGGGGTACATAAAAAAATACAGAAAAAATTTTTCCGAATTTTTCGGATTTTTTCGAAATTTTTCCGAATTTTTCGGATTTTTTTTTTTTTCGAAAATCCGAAAATTGTCTAGAAAAATTCGGAAACATATCGGGGTACATAAAAAAATACAGAAAAATTTTTTCCGAATTTTTCGGATTTTTTCGGAATTTTTCCGAATTTTTCGGATTTTTTTTTTTTCGAAAATCCGAAAATTGTCTAGAAAAATTCGGAAACATATCGGGGTACATAAAAAAATACAGAAAAATTTTTCCGAATTTTTCGGATTTTTTCGAAATTTTTCCGAATTTTTGGATTTTTTTTTTTTCGAAAATCCGAAAATTGTCTAGAAAAATTCGAAACATATCGGGGTACATAAAAAAATACAGAAAAATTTTTTCCGAATTTTTCGGATTTTTTTTCGAATTTTTCCGAATTTTTCGAATTTTTTTTTTTTTTTTATTTTTTCGAAAATCCGAAAATTGTCTAGAAAAATTCGGAAACATATCGGGGTACATAAAAAAATACAGAAAAAATTTTTCCGAATTTTTCGGATTTTTTCGGAATTTTTCCGAATTTTTCGGATTTTTTTTTTTTTTTCGAAAATCCGAAAATTGTCTAGAAAAATTCGGAAACATATCGGGGTACATAAAAAATACAGAAAAATTTTTCCGAATTTTTCGGAATTTTTCGAAATTTTTCCGAATTTTTCGGATTTTTTATTTTTTCGAAAATCCGAAAATTGTCTAGAAAAATTCGGAAACATATCGGGGTACATAAAAAAATACAGAAAAATTTTTCCGAATTTTTCGAATTTTTTTCGAAATTTTTCCGAATTTTTCGGATTTTTTTTTTTTTTTCGAAAATCCGAAAATTGTCTAGAAAAATTCGGAAACATATCGGGGTACATAAAAAAATACAGAAAAAATTTTTCGGAAATTTTTCGGAATTTTTTCGGAATTTTTCGGAATTTTTTTTTTTTTTTTTTTCGAAAATCCGAAAATTGTCTAGAAAAATTCGGAAACATATCGGGGTACATAAAAAATACAGAAAAAATTTTTCCGAATTTTTCGGATTTTTTCGGAATTTTTCCGAATTTTTCCGATTTTTTTTTTTTTTTTCGAAAATCCGAAAATTGTCTAGAAAAATTCGGAAACATATCGGGGTACATAAAAAAATACAGAAAAAATTTTTCCGAATTTTTCGGATTTTTTCGAAATTTTTCCGAATTTTTCGGATTTTTTTTTTTTTCGAAAATCCGAAAATTGTCTAGAAAAATTCGGAAACATATCGGGGTACATAAAAAAATACAGAAAAATTTTTTCCGAATTTTTCGGAATTTTTCGAAATTTTTCCGAATTTTTCGGATTTTTTTTTTTTTTTTTTCGAAAATCCGAAAATTGTCTAGAAAAATTCGGAAACATATCGGGGTACATAAAAAAATACAGAAAAATTTTTTCCGAATTTTTCGGAATTTTTCGAAATTTTTCCGAATTTTTCGGATTTTTTTTTTTTTTTTTTCGAAAATCCGAAAATTGTCTAGAAAAATTCGGAAACATATCGGGGTACATAAAAAAAACAGAAAAATTTTTTCCGAATTTTTCGGAATTTTTTCGAAATTTTTCCGAATTTTTCGGATTTTTTTTTTTTTGAAAATCCGAAAATTGTCTAGAAAAATTCGGAAACATATCGGGGTACATAAAAAATACAGAAACAATTTTTCCGAATTTTTCGGAATTTTCGAAATTTTTCCGAATTTTTCGGATTTTTTTTTTTTTTTTCGAAAATCCGAAAATTGTCTAGAAAAATTCGGAAACATATCGGGGTACATAAAAAAATACAGAAAAATTTTTTCCGAATTTTTCGGATTTTTTCGGAATTTTTTCCGAATTTTTCGGATTTTTTTTTTTTCGAAAATCCGAAAATTGTCTAGAAAAATTCGGAAACATATCGGGGTACATAAAAAAATACAGAAAAATTTTTCGGAAAATTTCTTTCGGAAATTTTCAGAAAAATTTTTTCCGAATTTTTCGGATTTTTTTTTCGGAATTTTTATTTTTTTTTTCGAAAATCCGAAAATTGTCTAGAAAAATTCGGAAACATATCGGGGTACATAAAAAATACAGAAAAAATTTTTCCGAATTTTTCGGAATTTTTAAGAATTTTTCCGAATTTTTCGGATTTTTTTTTTTTTTTTCGAAAATCCGAAAATTGTCTAGAAAAATTCGGAAACATATCGGGGTACATAAAAAATACAGAAAAATTTTTTCCGAATTTTTCGGATTTTTTTCGGAATTTTTCCGAATTTTTCGTTTTTTTTTTTTCAAAATCCGAAAATTGTCTAGAAAAATTCGGAAACATATCGGGGTACATAAAAAAATACAGAAAAATTTTTCCGAATTTTTCGGATTTTTTCGGAATTTTTCCGAATTTTTCGGATTTTTTTTTTTTTTTTCGAAAATCCGAAAATTGTCTAGAAAAATTCGGAAACATATCGGGGTACATAAAAAAATACAGAAAAATTTTTCCGAATTTTTCGAATTTTTTCGAATTTTTCGGAATTTTTTTTTTTTTTTTTTCGAAAATCCGAAAATTGTCTAGAAAAATTCGGAAACATATCGGGGAACATAAAAAAATACAGAAAAAATTTTTCCGAATTTTTCGGATATTTTTCCGAATTTTTCGAATTTTTTTTTTTTTTCGAAAATCCGAAAATTGTCTAGAAAAATTCGGAAACATATCGGGGTACATAAAAAAATACAGAAAAATTTTTCCGAATTTTTCGGATTTTTTCGGAATTTTTCCGAATTTTTCGGATTTTTTTTTTTTTTTTTCGAAAATCCGAAAATTGTCTAGAAAAATTCGGAAACATATCGGGGTACATAAAAAAATACAGAAAAATTTTTTCCGAATTTTTCGGAATTTTTCGAAATTTTTCCGAATTTTTCGGATTTTTTATTTTTTTTTTTCGAAAATCCGAAAATTGTCTAGAAAAATTCGGAAACATATCGGGGTACATAAAAAATACAGAAAAATTTTTTCCGAATTTTTCGGATTTTTTTTTTGAATTTTATTTTTTTTTTTTCGAAAATCCGAAAATTGTCTAGAAAAATTCGGAAACATATCGGGGTACATAAAAAAATACAGAAAAAATTTTTCCGAATTTTTCGGATTTTTTCGGAATTTTTCCGAATTTTTCGGATTTTTTTTTTTTTTTCGAAAATCCGAAAATTGTCTAGAAAAATTCGGAAACATATCGGGGTACATAAAAAAATACAGAAAAATTTTTCCGAATTTTTCGAATTTTTTTCGAAATTTTTCCGAATTTTTCGGATTTTTTTTTTTTTTTCGAAAATCCGAAAATTGTCTAGAAAAATTCGGAAACATATCGGGGTACATAAAAAATACAGAAAAATTTTTCCGAATTTTTCGGAATTTTTCGAAATTTTTCCGAATTTTTCGGATTTTTTTTTTTTTTTTTTCGAAAATCCGAAAATTGTCTAGAAAAATTCGGAAACATATCGGGGTACATAAAAAAATACAGAAAAATTTTTTCCGAATTTTTCGGATTTTTTCGAAATTTTTCCGAATTTTTCGGATTTTTTTTTTTTTTCGAAAATCCGAAAATTGTCTAGAAAAATTCGGAAACATATCGGGGTACATAAAAAAATACAGAAAAATTTTTTTTCGAATTTTTCGAAATTTTTCCGAATTTTTCGGATTTTTTTTTTTTTTTTTTCGAAAATCCGAAAATTGTCTAGAAAAATTCGGAAACATATCGGGGTACATAAAAAATACAGAAAAAATTTTTCCGAATTTTTCGGAATTTTTCGAATTTTTCGGAATTTTTTGTTTTTTTTTTTTTTTTTTCGAAAATCCGAAAATTGTCTAGAAAAATTCGGAAACATATCGGGGTACATAAAAAAATACAGAAAAATTTTTTTTTCGAATTTTTCGAATTTTTTCCGAATTTTTCGGATTTTTTTTTTTTTTCGAAAATCCGAAAATTGTCTAGAAAAATTCGGAAACATATCGGGGTACATAAAAAAATACAGAAAAATTTTTCCGAATTTTTCGGATTTTTTCGAATTTTTCCGAATTTTTCGGATTTTTTTTTTTTTTCGAAAATCCGAAAATTGTCTAGAAAAATTCGGAAACATATCGGGGTACATAAAAAAATACAGAAAAATTTTTTCCGAATTTTTCGGATTTTTCGGAATTTTTCCGAATTTTTCGGATTTTTTTTTTTTTTTTCGAAAATCCGAAAATTGTCTAGAAAAATTCGGAAACATATCGGGGTACATAAAAAAATACAGAAAAAATTTTTCCGAATTTTTCGGATTTTTTCGGAATTTTTCGAATTTTTCGGATTTTTTTTTTTTTGAAAATCCGAAAATTGTCTAGAAAAATTCGGAAACATATCGGGGTACATAAAAAAATACAGAAAAAATTTTTCCGAATTTTTCGGATTTTTTCGAATTTTTTCCGAATTTTTCGGATTTTTTTTTTTTTTTTTTCGAAAATCCGAAAATTGTCTAGAAAAATTCGGAAACATATCGGGGTACATAAAAAAATACAGAAAATTTTTTCCGAATTTTTCGGAATTTTTCGGAATTTTTCGAAATTTTTCCGAATTTTTCGGATTTTTTTTATTTTTTTCGCATATCCGAAAATTGTCAAGCAAAATTCGGAAACATATCGGGGTACATAAAAAATACAGAAAAAATTTTTCCGAATTTTTCGGAATTTTTCGAAATTTTTCCGAATTTTTCGGATTTTTTTTTTTTTTTTCGAAAATCCGAAAATTGTCTAGAAAAATTCGGAAACATATTGGGGTACATAAAAAAAATACAGAAAAAATTTTTCCGAATTTTTCGGAATTTTTCAGATTTTTTTTTTTTTTCGAAAATCCGAAAATTGTCTAGAAAAATTCGGAAACATATCGGGGTACATAAAAAAATACAGAAAAAATTTTTCCGAATTTTTCGGAATTTTTCGGAATTTTTCCGAATTTTTCGGATTTTTTTTTTTTTTTCGAAAATCCGAAAATTGTCTAGAAAAATTCGGAAACATATCGGGGTACATAAAAAATACAGAAAAAATTTTTCCGAATTTTTCGAAATTTTTCGAAATTTTTCCGAAAATTGTCTAGAAAAATTCGGAAACATATCGGGGTACATAAAAAATACAGAAAAATTTTTTCCGAATTTTTCGGATTTTTCGAAATTTTTCCGAATTTTTCGGATTTTTTTTTTTTTTTTTTCGAAAATCCGAAAATTGTCTAGAAAAATTCGGAAACATATCGGGGTACATAAAAAAATACAGAAAAATTTTTCCGAATTTTTCGGATTTTTTAATTTTTTATTTTTTTTTTTTCGAAAATCCGAAAATTGTCTAGAAAAATTCGGAAACATATCGGGGTACATAAAAAAATACAGAAAAATTTTTTCCGAATTTTTCGGAATTTTTCCGAATTTTTCGGAATTTTTTTTTTTCGAAAATCCGAAAATTGTCTAGAAAAATTCGGAAACATATCGGGGTACATAAAAAATACAGAAAAATTTTTCCGAATTTTTCGGAATTTTTTTCGAATTTTTCGGATTTTTTTTTTTTTTTTTCGAAAATCCGAAAATTGTCTAGAAAAATTCGGAAACATATCGGGGTACATAAAAAAATACAGAAAATTTTTTTTCGAATTTTTCGGATTTTTCGAAATTTTTCCGAATTTTTCGGATTTTTTTTTTTTTTTTCGAAAATCCGAAAATTGTCTAGAAAAATTCGGAAACATATCGGGGTACATAAAAAAATACAGAAAAATTTTTTCCGAATTTTTCGGAATTTTTTCGGAATTTTTCGAATTTTTTTTTTTTTTTCGAAAATCCGAAAATTGTCTAGAAAAATTCGGAAACATATCGGGGTACATAAAAAAATACAGAAAAATTTTTCCGAATTTTTCGGAATTTTTCGAAATTTTTCCGAATTTTTCGGATATTTTTTTTTTTTTTTCGAAAATCCGAAAAATGTCTAGAAAAATTCGGAAACATATCGGGGTACATAAAAAAATACAGAAAAATTTTTTCCGAATTTTTCGAATTTTTTCGGAATTTTTCCGAATTTTTCGGATTTTTTTTTTTTTTTTCGAAAATCCGAAAATTGTCTAGAAAAATTCGGAAACATATCGGGGTACATAAAAAATACAGAAAAAATTTTTCCGAATTTTTCGGATTTTTTCGAATTTTTCCGAATTTTTCGGAATTTTCCTTTTTTTTTTTTTTTTCGAAAATCCGAAAATTGTCTAGAAAAATTCGGAAACATATCGGGGTACATAAAAAAATACAGAAAAAATTTTTCCGAATTTTTCGGAATTTTTCAAAATTTTTCGGATTTTTTTTTTTTTTTCGAAAATCCGAAAATTGTCTAGAAAAATTCGGAAACATATCGGGGTACATAAAAGGTTAGGTTAGGTTATGCCGGCTGGCACTCCCAGGGGGAGCGCCACACATAGACCGCTGAAGGGTCCTTAGTGAGGCCGGTGTTTAGAGGTGTTGAGGGCTATCCCGATGGTGTCCAAGTGGTGTCCAGCTGGGTAAGCGTACTTCGGGCAAATGCCAGAAGCTTGTTGGGTTCCCGCTTACTGGCTTCATCGAGTGAAGCTAGAAAGGGAGCATGTAGATAGCGTAGTCTTTGTGCTGCCAGTGCGGGGCAGCTGCACAGGAGATGCTCAAGCGTTTCTTTGACACCAGAAACGTTGCATTTCCGGCATTCGTCGTTGTCAGTTATGCCTAGCCTTTTCGCGTGTACTGCGGTTAGGCAGTGGCCTGTGAAGAGACCTACCAGCCTTCGGCAGTCATGCCTTTTTAGCATTAGTGCATATTTCGTTAGTTTCTCGTCGTAGGTTTTGCACATTATTCTTGAGATTCTGCAGTCGGAGGTGTATGTCCACCTTCGTACTGCTGTGTCCCGTGCCTGTGTCTCCATATAGGAGTGTAACGTTCGCAGGGAGATCGGGACATCAACAATGTCACTGTTGAGTCCCGTTGCACCTTGCTTAGCCAGAGTGTCCGCTGTTTCGTTGCCCTCGAAGCCCTGGTGGCTTGGAATCCAGTAAATGCGCACTTTTTTAACGGTGCCGAGTGCATCTAGCGTTTCCCTGCACGCCAGGACATTCCGAGAGCTTATGTGGTGAGCCTGTAGGGCTTTGATTGCCGCCTGGCTATCTACGAATATGTTCACCATGTCCTGCGTTGTATTCGTTTTTAAGACTACTTCTGCTGCTTTCCTGATTGCGAATATCTCCGCTTGGAATATGCTGCAGTGGTCCGGGAGTTTGTAAGACAGGCTCATGGGTGGTTCGGCGCAGTATACTGCTGCACCGACTCCCTCCATCATTTTTGAGCCGTCTGTATATACGTTGATGGCCGTCTGCTCAGCTCCTGAGCGCCAATCATCTTTTCCTAGGAGCGTGGGCGTATAGTTAAAATTGTTTCTTTGGATCATATAGTCTGTTTCGACTTGGATCCCTCTTCCAATTATACTATGCCCGTAATTGAGTGTCTTCATGTTGCCTATCGTGCAAAGACGTTGAGCAGTCTTTTTTGCTGTTAGGCGTGCCTGTATGTCCACGGGGTTGACATTAAGTATTGTCTGTAGTGCTTTGGTTGGTGTTGTCCTCAGCGCCCCTGTGATGCATATAAGTGCATGTCGCTGAGTTTTTTCCATTCGTTTTAGGTATGTGGATTTCTCTGTGGCTTCCCACCATACCAGTATTCCGTAGAGTAGTATGGGGCGCACAATCGAGATGAGAATCCAGTGTGTCAGTCGTGGTGAGAGTCCCCAAGTGCTACCCAACATCTTTTGCGATGTATAAAGTGCATTGGTGGCTTTCTTCACCCTTTCCTCCACATTGAGCTTCCAACTCAACTTGCTATCCAATACTATCCCTAGGTATTTGATACTCTCTTTCGGTATCAGTGCCTTATCGTTTATTTTTGGTGGAGTCCAGCGAGGTACCTTGTATCTCTTTGTGAAGAGAATGAGGTCCGTCTTGTCCGCGTTGATACTTAGACCGGCTTCCATGGCCCATTCTAGTATCTCTTTAAGTGTGTGATCCATGACAGAGCTGATTGTCGATGGACACTTGCCTGTGATAATTATGCTTATGTCGTCTGCATAGGCAGTTATCTTCGGGGCTTTCCGTTTGAATTTTTAAGAAGTCCGTTTACCACCAAGTTCCACAGTAGGGGTGAGAGCACTCCTCCTTGGGGAGTGCCACACTTGGCTTCCCTGATTGCGGTAGTGGTTCCCCATTCCGCTAGTATTCTCCTGCTGCTCAGTAAGCTCTGAACCCAAGAGTATACTGCTACTGCTGGGGTCACAGCTCTTAGGCTGTGCATTATTGCTTCCGTCGACACATTGTTGAATGCGCCTGAGATGTCGAGAAATGCGCCTAGGGCGTATTCTTTGTGGTGTAGTGCTTCCTCTATGGTAGCTACAAGGGAGTGTAGCGCTGTTTCCACCGACTTGCCCTTTGTGTATGCGTGTTGGTTCTGCTCTAGAGTCATTTCTGTATTCTCTCTGATGTGGAGATCTATCAGCTTTTCAAGCGTTTTCAGGAGGAACGAAGTCAGGCTAATGGGTCTGAAGTCCTTCGGCAGCACGTGGCTACATTTTCCAGCTTTTGGCAGGAAAATTACCCGTGCTGTCCTCCAGGCCTCCGGCACATAGCCATACCTAAGACAACCTCTGAAAATTTCCCTCAGCCATGGAGTGATCACATGTTTGACCTTCTGCATCATGGCCGGGAATATTCCGTCTGGACCTGGTGATTTGTAGCTCTCAAAGGAGTCTATCGCCCACATTATCCGTCGCGTTGTCGTGATACCTTCCGGAATTTCCACTGTTGTGGTTGGGTGTATCGATTGCGTGTTTGCGTTGAATTCAGTGCAGTTAGGGAAATGCGCCTCCAGGAGCACATTTGCCGCATCTTCACTGCTTTCCGTCCATCTGCCGTCTTCGGTTTTTAGTTGGCTTTGTACCGTCTGTTGGCGAGCTAGCAGTTTCCTTAACCTTGCGGTGTCGGCTGTCTTCTCAATGCCTGAGCAGAAGTTTTGCCATGCGTGTCTTTTGGCTACTCGTACTTTTTCTTAAAGTCACGGAGCCGTATTTTGTATTCGATCCATACTAGCTCTTCTTCCGCTTGTTTTGCGAGTTTGAAGAGTTCTAGTACGTCTTTCCTTATTCCTTTGAGTTCTGGAGTCCACCACGGGGGCGTGTGTCTCTTCTTCTCTTGGGATGGTCTGCACGTTTTATTGTAGGCTGCCACTAGATTTTTATTGAGTGTCTCTAGGGACTTCTCTAAATTTTTTGTGGAGACTATATTGGGTGGTCGTGGAAGATTTCCTTCAACCTCTTTAACGAACTGCTCCCAGTCCGTATTTCGCGGGTTTCTAAACACATTTTTCTTCACTATTCGTTCAAAGTTTACCCGGAATTGAATGTACCTGTGGTCCGAGAAGGAATGTCTACTAAGGACTCTCCAATCCTGAGCCACGGTATTCGTTACCGACGCAAGAGTTATATCTAAGACGTTAGAAAAGAAAAAAAAAAAAAAAAAAAAAAAAAAAAAAAAAAAAAAAAAAAAAAAAAAATAAAAAAAAAAATAAAAAAAAAAAAATAAGATTAAATTTTAATTTAATTTTTATTTTAATTTTAAATATTTAATTTTTTTTATAATTTTTTTTTTATTTTTTTTTTTTTTTTTTTTTTTTTATTTAAAAATAAAAAAAATAATAAAGGGTAAAAGGAAAGGGAGAAGAGGAGAGAGAAAAAAAAAAAAAAATTAAAAAAAAAAAAATTTTATTCCAATAAAATTTATTAAAATTATAAAGCCAAATAAAAAAACACAAACCTTTTTTTTATAAGGGGTGGTGGGGTGTTTATGAGGGGGAATGTTTAAAGAAAAAAGAGAATTTAATTTTTGGAAGTCATGCAAAATGTAAGTTGAATTAAAATTGCATTTAATTCTTTGCATTGCATTTATTTTATTTTTTTGAGTTTTGAATGAATCTGTAACAAATCTCTAAGACTATTTTCACGAAATACGTAGAACAGCTGTTCAAGCAAGCTATCACGGCAGGGCTGTCAAGCAACATTAGTTACTTGGCGGGCAAAATATTAAATATGTATTTTATATAAGAATTACAAGAGATAAGACCTAACATATTTTTATTTTACTATTTATTAAATTTAACACTAATGCCCTGTGGCCAACCTTCAAAACAATGACTAAAATAGCAAATACATTTTAGGCAATTTTTCTTTTCAAAGGTAGCAACTCTTTTTGGCCATTTTCGTTTTACGTATTTGCTCCGAAAAATTTTACCGAAAATTGAAATCTCCCTAACTTCTGGCACACCTACGGTTTTGTTTTAGAGATTTGAAAACCTGCTCGAGCCAAAATCTCTAGAGATTTCTGGCACACCCCTGATAAAGGCGGAACCTTATGATGCTCAACAAACATAAACCAAATTATGTATACTGGGATAATCCTAATGAAATTGTAAATAGACTTAAGCTTTTGATCGCTTCACAGGCAGCTGGTAACAGCAGTCATAATATTGAAATTGTATCGATAATTAAAGAGTTGCGAGAGGCAAACATAATTTTTTAATAAATATGATATACACTCATTAAATATTCTTATTATTAATATGTCTCTTGACAAGTTTGGTCATTTCTCGAACGATAAAGAACGCTCAGACAAGTTGAAAAGGGGGATTGAAGCTGTGAGTGGGATTCATATTGATGAGGATGGTAACCTAAATGCCCAAAACAAACGCATTAAAAATTCAATCAGCCCCATAAATAACGATGATTTGGTAATCAAAGAATACGTTGATGTTGAAGTATTTGAATTAAAAAAAGTCAAACGGCTTATATTGCTCAGTTAGTTGAACAAAGAAATAATAAGTTAAAGGATATGGAAAGCAAAATGAATGAAATAACTAAGGAAGTAACTAAGTTATTAGATGATGTTAACAAAGTTAGCAATGAAATCATTTCAAGAATAAACAGTAATAATGAGTTTGTAAGCAAGCAGTTACATCAAGAAAAAAACCAATTGTGAAATCAGATCGATGTTAAGTCAATATGACTCTAGATAAGTTTGGACACTACTCAAGCGATAGGAAGCATTTGGAGTATTTACACAGAAATGGAAAAAGATTAGTGGGTTTTATCGTTGATGAGGATGGAAATTTAAATATACAGAAAAAACGAATCATATGTTGTATATTGATATAGAGCACACCATCTCATTATTATTAATAAGAGAGAGAAACCAAAAAATTGATTTATTTCAAGAGAACTTAAACAATACTATAAAGAGTATCGAAAATTTGAAAGAAATACTTGATAAATATTTTACATTTGTAATTGGCTGTTTTGAGAATCCTACCATTTTAAAAATAAATATTAACAGCGGATGAGGTGCCTGTACCCCAACGTAACAAAAACGAAAGAAAAATATTAATAAATAAATAAAAATGATATAAAAGTAAATACAATATATCAAAACCCGTTAAATGCTGATTGACCCCCACCACGGTTGGTTATATCTCATGTGATTACTACTATATCAAGAAACATGGGATTTAAATCGTGGAAGTCTATATGCATAGTATGGATTACGATACTGATGGAGAAGGCACCTATGGTGAAAAAGATGTGTTTCTCAAAATTTTTCTCTCGACACAATAAAAAAAGACGTCGTCAACAACAACATTGTACTACGTTATAAAGGAAATAAAAAAATAAAAAAAAATAAAACCAACAAGACGTGCTACATTCCAATATGAACAAACGGGAATTAGTGAAAGAATAACATGCTCCTGCACGTAAAAATTTTAAGCGAAGTTGTAATGAAGGGAATCGATGGTCATTGGCAGGCAGACTTAGTAGAAATGGGAAAGTACTCCTCATCTAATAAGGGATATCGATTTCTATTGACAATCATTGATACGTTTTCCAAATATGCGTGGGGAGTAGCATTGAAGTCAAAATCTGGAAAAGAAGTTACACAAGCGTTCGCGGGCATTTTTAAAGGGAATAGAATTCCTAAGAATTTACAAACGGATGATGAAAAAGAATTTTTATACTCGATACCGAAGGTAAAGAGTATATTGGTTTTGTGCAATGTCCGTCATGGTGTCTGTCCGTCTGTCCGTCCGTATGTATGCAAGTTTTTTCCACACCCTTCAAGCTAGAGACTTGAAACTTTCCAATTCTCTTTATCTATGGGATAGTAAATTAAAGTGTCAAGATGGGTGTTCTACGATAACTGGGGGGCTGGAAAATCGATAAATTCGATAACTCAAAACCGATAAATCCACATATTTTGCACATCCTTACAGCTAGAAGTACCAAATTTGGTAAGAAGATAGCTACTAGCAACCCCCAAAAATCTGCATCAAAGTTTTGGAGCCACGCCCTCCATTTCGCCCCCCTTTCCGCACTTTTTACAATTTTCGAGCTAGAGTCACCAAATTTGGTATGAAGATAGCAATTGACATTCCACAAAGATCTGCTTCACAAATTTGGATGCCACGCCCACACATACCGCCCCCAGCCCCCCCCCCCTTTCCCCACATATTACAAACTTCGAGCTAGAGTCACCAAATTTGGAATGAAGATAGCAATTGACATTCCACAAAGATCTGCATCACAAATTTGGATGCCACGCCCACCCATACCGCCCCCAGCCCCCCTTTCCCCACTTTTTACAAACTTTGAGCTAGAGTCACCAAATTTGGTATGAAGATAGCAATTGACATTACACAAAGATCTGCAGCAAAAATTTAGATGCCACGCCCACCCATACCGCCCCCAGACCCCCTTTCCCCGCTTATTACAAATTTCGAGCTAGAGTCACCAAATTTGGTATAAAGATAGCAATTGACATTCCACAAAGATCTGCTTCACAATTTGGATGCCACGCCCACACATACCGCCCCGAGCCCCCCCCACCACTTTCCCCACATTTTACAAACTTCAAGCTAGAGTCACCAAGTTTGGTATGAAGATAGCAATTGACATTTCACAAAGATCTGCATCAAAAAATTTGATGCCACAACTACCCATACCGCCCCAGTCCCAAACTTTGAGCTAGTCACCAAATTTGTGAGGAATATAGCTGGTGGCATCCCCATCTGCAGCGGAGAATCTTTAAGGCAGCGTAAACCCCTGCAGCATCCGTACCCCTTTGCAATCAGGCCTCTTTTTACCGGTTTTAATACTGGTATCGAGTATGCCGCAGTCGGTTGCGTCCGACTGCAACGTTTCCACTTGTTTAATACTGATTTTAAAAACTTGTGTAAAAAACATAACATTAATCATTACTTAAGCTATAGTGTACTTAAAGCATCGATTGTTGAGCGTTTTAATAGAACTTTAAAGGAAATGATGTGGAGAGAGTTTAGCTTCAATGGAACATATAATTTGACCGAAATTTATAAGCGGCTGATTAAAGAGTACAATAATCAATATCATAGAACAATTTAAATGCCACATATAAAAGTGAATTCCTCAAATGAACAGGTGTTATTAAATACTGTTTACAGTCACTTAAAAATATTTGGTGGTAGCAAATTCAAAGTAAATGACTATGTGCGTATAAGTAAACATAAACATTTATTTGAGAAAGGGTATACCCCAAACTGGACAAGTGAAATTTTTCAAGTTAAAAAAATACAAAATACATACCCTACTACATACATATTGGAAGACTATGAGGGTATCGAAGTGAAAGGCGGTTTTTATACTAAAGAGGAACTATCAAAAACAAAGTTTCCGCACACTTACTTAGTTGAGAAAATAATAGAAAAACGAAAAGGGCAGGTACTTGTTAAATGGTTAGGGTTCTCGAATGCACACAACTCTTGGATAAATAAAAATGACGTTCTTTGAAGCAGCAGGTATTGGTCGCATCACTCCATTGCAAGCAACAGGTATTGGGCGCCTCGTCACTCTATTGGTTGCTACAGTTATTGGGCGCGTCACTCTTTTTGTGACACTTTCCTATTTTAAATGTGGGCAGGATAATTGTTACCTGTATTGATACCTGTATTGCGCATGTGTATGTGTGTGTGTGTGTGTGTGTGCTGCTGATGGGTATAAAAAGGCAGTGCAGAGCATAGTTCAATCATACAAAGTCAACAAAGTGAACAAAGAAAGAATTATGCCGAAATTTACCAAGATGCCCAAGAAGATGGTGACAAAGCAGCAGAAAAACACCATGTTAAGCTGGTTGAAGCCGGCAGTGGAGCTGGTGGGAACAGACCAGAAGATGCCGGCGCCTATCGAGGTGTACGATCCCATCAACCAGGGAAGAAACATGAGATGCCGCCGCCGGTTTCCTGGAATGGCCCGCTGGGTCATACGGTTATCATCGCCAGCACCGTTTGACGCACCCTATAGGAGGCCACCAAGGACACCAGCACCCGAGCAGAGGATGTGGGCCCCACGAGAGCGGACGCCATCACCGCTCTCGGATTTAGGCCTCGACGAATTGAGGTATAGTCCTCCCACACTGGAGAGGAATGAATTGTTTCATTCGATCGGTTCGCTGGAGGGTATGCTCAACGATATGAGCCGCGATTCGTTTTATAATAATTTATAAAAATATTAATTTTTTTTTTCATGTAAAATTTTTATACAAAATTTAATAAAAACAATTTTTAAAAAAAATATTATCGCTTGATTTTTTTTTATTTATTTTATTTTTTTTTTTTTTTGTTTTTAGCTAACAATTATTATTATTTTCAGGTTTAATAAATTTTATAAAATTAGATACATTTTTTTTTTTTAAATAAAGAATAAATAAAGAATAAATTTTTGTTATCATATATCAAATGTTTTTTTTATTTTATTTTATATTATTATTATTATTTACAGGTTTCTCAGGTCTTATAGGGTATAAAGGTTTTTTTTTTTTTTTTTTTGATTCATAGGTATACGGGATTTTTTTTTTTTTTTTTATAGGTTTTCTTATTATTATTTACAGGTTTCTCAGGTCTTATAGGGTATAAATGTTTTTGGTTTTTTAGGGTATAAATGTTTTTGGTTTTTTGTTACAGGTTTTCTTATTATTATTTACAGGATTTTCAGGTTTTATAGGGTATAAAGGTCTTTTTTTTTTTTTTTTTAATAAAGATTATATGTACGTTGCATTTTATCACATGTTTTTATTTTTCTTTTGTGTGTGTGTGTGTGTGTGTGTGTGTGTGTGTGTGTGTGTGTGTGTGTGTGTGTGGGTGTGGGTGTGGGTGTGTGTTAGCTAGATAATTTTTATTTCTATTCATAATACAGGTACATTCAAGCTGTTTGGGATTCAATTTTATAATGACCCCAGGCATAGGTATTTATACCGTCAGACCTTACTTTTCTTTTGTCGTCATTAGAGCTTAAAGTAATTTTTTTTATCTTATGTGTATACAAGTTGTGGATCTTAGATCTAAACAACATCATTTCATCATTAAATATCTTATTATAAAAAAGGCATTCTTTATAACTATTTATAGTAAGCTTATCTAATGCAGACTTCTTTACACCCTTTGATTTTTTAACACAGCCACCCCCCTCAAGAGACAATGAATACATTTTCGCTCTGAGACCAACAAACTCCAGCATTCGTTTGCCACAGTTCTCATCCTTCATCATACCCAAGACTTTTTTATTGCACCTCTTAATCCCGTATAACTTTGCTAACTCCTCAGGGTACTCGGACGTATCAAACTTCATTTCTACATCTTCAGCAATATCTGCGTAAAAGTCTTTAGTCTGTATTGAATATATGAACGAGTCTGTATCCATATAATTCAATGTGACTTTTTCTTGGAATTTAGGTTTAATATAATCATAATGGAAGTCATACATCTGCCATTTGGAGAGTTCTAATACTGTAAACCCTAAGTACATTGGCTTATCATAAACATTATGGAGCCGCTTCATCTGAATAGCATACATGTCTTCAGCAAATTGCGCAGAGCTGTGAAAACTAGCCTTTGCAATAAGCGAACGTGCACCTAAACGATTGCGTGTGGTTGATTCCCACGAAGTGACAATTTTAACATCTTTACGCTTTTCAACGTTCTCCATTGTCTTCCCATAGACTGCGTTATTCAACAGTTTAAAAAAGTCTTTTTCAAAATTATTTTTCGCTAAAGTTCTATGGGAAGTGTTTAGATCAATATACTTTTTAAGCCAAGGTGCCTGTTTAAATTTTAAAACTCGATGTACTTTCGATAATATTAAACCATTACGCAAACATTGTTGAAGGTTTTTGTAATGAATCGGATATTTAGTTTTTGACCTAAGGTCAGCAACAAGCTTACACACCTTTGCTTCTGGTGTTGGTTTTTGGTTGAGCGGACAAAAGGGTAGATCATTGTGATAATCATGTAAGGTATCAGGATATATAAGGTCTACTTCTAAAATGTAGCCATACTCAGAATTTGCGTCTATTTGAGCAACATCTAGTGACGCGATCTCATCATCATTCATCCACTGAAAACCAGTGTATGGAAGGCTCTGAGACATTGCCCAGCCATACAAATTATTTGCATCTAGATACATTAAGTATTCAGATGGTTTGCTTGCGTCATACGCATCCATATACATGTGGTTGGCTTTAGAGTACCGTTTACAGCACTGAACCAAACCACCCCTAATTCCACTTTGAATAAACCTATACATATCAATATCAGTTAGCAGATCTAATTCTATTTCGGTCGTTTTAAGCATAGCATCCCATGACAAACCGGGTGTGGTGTAATAATGTGCAGGATCTAGAGAATAAATTTTCTTACATATTGCGCGAAAATTTTGAAAAACGTCAGTCAATAAAAGAACATCTGTTTTGAGATAAAGCTCCATATATTCTTTTAATGTCTGACAGTTGAAAACTTTCCATACATGCTGTGCATGTAAATAGTCCTCAGGCGAACATTCTTTATTGGTTAAACTATTAAAGAACTTCTCCCTTGGAGGTAGACAGGTTTCGGCCAGTCGGGTTTCTGAGTCCAAAAACTCATATGGAAAAACTCCCTTTCTACGCAATAAGTTAAACTCCTCCTCAGAGGGATAAAAACGCTTAACGCTCTCAAAGCATTCAGTACTCAGATTGTTACTTAAAGCATCTAAGCTGGTTGCCATAAAGCGAAACGTATCCAAAAATCTAATTTCTAAATTTTTGTCATGGGACGCTATGTATGTTAATTTGGAGAGTGATATATACAACTCCTTATTTAGTGGGAGTACTTTTATATCACCCTCCACTTTGTTAAGTTCCCTAACGAAAAGATGGGAGTCATACCGCGAAAAATTGTGAAAGAAAACGGGGACAAAAGGTGCAATTTGAAAATTAATATTGCAAGCATTATGGGCTGGACCCCTGTACTGGCCCGTTAAATGACAATGGTCACGCACTCGGTCGGTCCCCAGAATTTTCTTGCAGATATTTATTTATTTATTTATTTATTTATTTATTTATTGTCAGCTAAGAGCAGCTGACATTAAAATGAAATCAAAATTAATTTAAATTAAAAAATAGTTAAAATAATTTAAAATAAAAATATAGATTAATATATAAATCTGAAAATATAATCAAAAGTTAACGTTAAAGCTCTGGGAAATTCAATAAAAATTGAGTAGTCCAACATTTGTTGCGAGGATTGGGAAAAACCCAGAAAAACCCAATCAGACCAGCATTTGATTAGTGGTTAGTGGTTACGATTAGATAAAGCAAAAAGGATCGATCTTTTTAGTACTGGAGATGAGGCCTCCAAGGAGACAAGAGAATAAAGTTTGTTATAGTCAGAACATATAACACGAAATGGTTCATGAATTAAATAGTTGCTGAAGCAACGATCAAGGCTAAGGGGTAAAAAGTTACGTGAAGATCTAATTGGGACATTAAATTTAATTCGACTCAAAAGAACTGATGAGTAAAAATTTTAAGCGAAGAAGAGTTGTAATGAAGGGAATCGATGATCATTGGCAGGCAGACTTAGTAGAAATGGGAAAGTACTCCTCATCTAATAAGGGATATCGATTTCTATTGACAATCATTGATACGTTTTCCAAATATGCGTGGGGAGTAGCATTGAAGTCAAAATCTGGAAAAGAAGTTACACAAGCGTTCGCGGGCATTTTTAAAGGGAATAGAATTCCTAAGAATTTACAAACGGATGATGGAAAAGAATTTTTTAATACTGATTTTAAAAACTTGTGTAAAAAACATAACATTAATCATTACTCAAGCTATAGTGTACTTAAGGCATCGATTGTTGAGCGTTTTAATAGAACTTTAAAGGAAATGATGTGGAGAGAGTTTAGCTTCAATGGAACATACAATTGGATTGAAATGTATAAGCGGTTGATTAAAGAGTACAATAATCAATATCATAGAACAATTAAAATGCCACCTATAAAAGTGAATTCCTCAAATGAACAGATGTTATTAAATACTGTTTACAGTCACTTAAAAATATTTGGTGGTAGCAAATTCAAAGTAAATGACTATGTGCGTATAAGTAAACATAAACATTTATTTGAGAAAGGGTATACCCCAAACTGGACAAGTGAAATTTTTCAAGTTAAAAAAATACAAAATACATACCCTACTACATACATATTGGAAGACTATGAGGGTATCGAAGTGAAAGGCGGTTTTTATACTAAAGAGGAACTATCAAAAACAAAGTTTCCGCACACTTACTTAGTTGAGAAAATAATAGAAAAACGAAAAGGGCAGGTACTTGTTAAATGGTTAGGGTTCTCGAATGCGCACAACTCTTGGATAGATAAAAATTACGTTCTTTGAAGCAGCAGGTATTGGTCGCATCACTCCATTGAAAGCAACAGGTATTGAACGCGTCACTCTATTGGTTGCTATAGTTATTGGGCGCGTCACTCTTTTTTTTTGTGACACTTTCCTATTTTAAATGTGGGCAGGATAATTGCTACCTGTATTGTTACCTGTATTGCGCATGTGTATGTGTGTGTGTGTGTGTGTGTGTGTGTGCTGCTGCTGATTGGTATAAAAAGGCAGTGCAGAGCATAGCTCAATCATACAAAGTCAACAAAGTCAACAAAAGAAGCATCATGCCGAAAATTAACAAGATGTCTAAGAAGCAGCAGCAGCAGCAGAAGAACACCATGCTCAGCTGGCTGAGGCCGGCAGTGGAGCTGGTAGGATACAAGGAGCAGAGGATGCCGGCGCCTATTGAGGTGTACGATCCTGTCAACCAGGAAAGAAACCGGAGATGCCGCCGCCGGTTTCCCGGAATGGCCCGCTGGGTCATACGGCTAACATCGCCAGCTCCGTTTGACGCACCCTGGAGGAAGCCGAGAGCATCGGTAGAGGTATACAGCCAGGATGAGCGGGCGCCATCACCCTATTGGGAGTCGAGTGTGGGCACACCGGAACCCCTGTTCTCAGAGCTGAACTCAAGATTTGGGAGCTCGTTGGATAGCATCCTCAACGAGCTGGATTATCCCGAGGATTTTTAAACTGAATTTGAATTATTTTTTAAAAATTTTTTTTTTTTTTATATATGTATATATATACATATATATATACATACACATATACAAATATAAAATAAAAATAAAATATATTTTTTAAACTGAATTTGAAATGTTTTTTTATTTATTTTGTTTCAAAAAATTATTATTATTTACAGGTTTTTTACAGGCTTTTAACAGGTTTTCATATTATTATTATTATTTACAGGCTTTTTTTACAGGTTTTGATATTATTATTACTTAAAGATAATTTGTTATTTCGTTATTTTTAAATAATGAAGAAAGTTTTTAAACTATAACACCAATATGTTTTTTTTTTATTTTGTTTCAAAAATTATTATTATTATTTACAGGTTTTTTACAGGCTTTTTTAAAGGTTTTTATATCTTTCATTATTATTACTTACAGATTATTGTTGTTGTTTTGTTTTAAATAAATACTGATTTTTTTTTTTTTATTATATTTTTTATTCATAATTAAGGTATATGTGCATATTTTTTTTTCTTTTATTATTATTCTTCTTTTTAATTTTTTTTATTTATTTTTATTTAAAAATATAAAGTAATTAATATATGTGGGAATCAATTTTATAATGACTGTAATAAGTAACATCTTGTTACTTTGAGGTTCGCTTATTCAATGACTTTATTGGAATTGAAATATATTCTAAGCTTATGGTTAACATTTATAAACTTATGCTGTTATCAGTTAACAGCTACAAAAAGAGGGAGAGCGATTGTACTCATACGTTTGGCTAAAGTGCAAGCGCGGCGTTTCCCGTAGGGCAACGGTCTCACGCTTGCGTGGCCTTCTAAAGAGGCTTCATATTACTTACACGCGCAGACCATATGTATGTATGTGCTTTGGTATGCGCATACATATATATGTTTATGCTGAGCGTGTTTAGGTTAATTTATACTTGCAACAAAGTGTTACAAGTTACGTTTTATATATATTTGAAATAACATATATGAATGCACTACACCTCCCTTTTTAAAAAAAATAACGTAATATTATGAATATGTAGTTATTTATAGTATACATGATTGTAATTATTAGAAATATAAAAATTGAATAATATAAAACTATAAAAGTATAAAAATTTAGTGTTATAATTAGCTGATTTTTTTTTTTTTTAAATGATTTATTTTTTTTTCTTTTTTTTTTTCTTAAATAAGTTTTATATGTACATATACGGCTGATCAGACCGTTTTAAAATAATTTTTTTTAATATTTTTTTTTTATTTATTTTATTTATTTTACTTATTGTTGTTTAGTACGTTTTGCTCTACATATTTTTGATTATTAATTAAAAAGATGGTAAAAGTATTTCAGATGGTTGTTATTTTATATTATGTTCGTTTTGTTTTTTGAAATATATTTTCATTTTTTTTTTTTTTATTATATTCAGGCCTGTTCTACTTTTCGATTCCGAGTGAACTGCTCGGAATCGTTTCGATTCCGAGCGTTTTGCATTCCTACATTTCGATTCCGAGCACAAATGGATCGTTATGAAAACGAGTGACAATTAGCACTCGAAATGAAAACGATTGTGCTAATAAAGCAACTTATGTGTGTTTTTGAACCCTGTTACTATTTTTTACTTAATTTATATACTATTGGCAAGAACTTTGCATTGTCATTCGTAGGGCCTGCATATTATTTTTCATTTGTTTTTTTGTTTATAGTTGTACACTTAAAATTTACGTGCGGTGGCAAAGCCAAAGCGATTGGAATCAGTCTTATACAAAATAAAGAGTTGTCATGTTCAACCAAAGAATTATATATGTTTTTAATTGTTGTTATTTACAAAAGATTTTTGTTAAAATAACTATAAAAACTTGATTCCTATATAAGAGACAAGTTTAGCTTAAGCAAAAACGAGTAATTACACTAATATAAGTAAACTAAAAATATCTGTGCTGTGTAAGGGCAGCCCTAATACTCGATAGCTATCGAGTATTTATGAGCTATCGTTGCGGTAAACAGCTGATCTCAATCATATATTCAAAATGTAAGTAAGCGAATAATTATTTGTGAACATTTAATAAGAAATTTTGCGTTTTTAGGGGCAAAAAACGAAACACAGACCAAGAAAATTTACTTTCTCAGGCGATTAATGCGTCTAGCGTTTAATTTAACCAAACGTTTTCTTTCTCTTGCTGCTAATAATATTGCTGCCGGCATTGTAAATAGCTATTTAAATGAACAACTGTTCTTATTTTTTTGCTTGATTTACACAATCAGCTGTTTGTATCGATAAAAAATTGGTATCGAAATTGAGTATAAGAAGAATATAAGTCGATCGAAATCTGGGAATGCAACCATCGAAATGAGAATCCATTTCGATTCCGTTTCGACTCGGAAACTAGAACAGGCCTGATTATCATTTTTTTTTTTTATTTATTTATTTTTTTATTTTGAGATTATGATGTTATCTCTTTTTCCTATGTTTTTTTATTTTTCTCTGTCTGGTGGGTGTGTAGAAGACGTTTTACTGTCAATCTTTGCACGAGTAAGTCAAGGTGTAATTTTTATTTTTAGTTTTTATGTCCGTAATGAACGTCTTCATTGGACTGAACTAGAATATAAAGGATTCCTTTAGTTGGAATATTACTTATTAATTGTAGACATTATTGCTTCTTGTACTTTTATTTATTTGGATCACCGGCTTGAGTAGCTACTCTTTTATACATTATTGCCCACATATTTGAAATTATCTATTGAAATTGATTCAATGATATTTCTGCTCAGTGCCACTTGAGTTTGCTGATTGTAAGTATACCGGCCCCCGTTTCGAGCCTTTGGAAAAATTGACCTAAGTCGATAACTCCATTAGTATACAAATCGCTAACTTCTTGCGATAACTTTATTTCCTTTTTTAATAAACAATTTGGAGTTTGTTATACGCAAGGTCACTACTTTTCTTATTCCGTCATTTGTGATGACGTTGGGCTTAGAAGCTTTTCAAGATTTTGCCTAAGCAAAGATTCTTGTTATATTCATGCGCATGATTATTTTGTCTACTGTGGTGCCTGGTAGCGACTTCAGGACTTTATTTCGTAAGTCTTTTGATTTGGATATAATTAGGATAACAATATCCTAGAATGGGCATCTGCCACAAAATTTTGTTTTCTACTTGATGTGCCTGGAGAGGCTTTATTTGGGACAAATAATAAATGTTTTATTGCAATCAATTATTTTATTTAATACAATTTTATTTGTCGAACTGGACATTTCATTGTGTAAAGTGAATAGAAAACACGGAAGGTGTTTGTCGGGAGATTAACTTTATTGTAAGTTTTTACTAAAGCACCTATCTTTTGGCTCGAAAACTATTTTGCAAATTTACTTCGGGTTTCAAGTGTCATAGTCGGTACTTAATTTGAGTATGTCAGTTATGTTTTTAAAGAATGGTCAGAATCCATTACTTGGACGTTACACGCTTCTTTTGCGCTTACACCTCAAGCTACGCATTCTCTTTTTATGCCATTTTTTTTTGAAAACGGTCAGATAATGTATATATGTATTATGATTCCGCATATTTTGTATTAATTTTTTTTTTTTTTTTAATTAAGTATAGGTATTTATTTTTTTAAAAGGTTAAATTAGTCATTATATAATAAAAAATTAATTTATTTTATTTTTTTTTATTTTTTTTGTACTTTCTTACTTTCTTTTTTTTTTTTTTTTATAAATGCGTTGTTCATATTTTCATTTTATTTAATTTATTTATATCTGGCGTAACTAGCGCAATGCGCAAGATGGTTACTTTTGGTAATAATTTTTTTGTTATATGTGTATAAGTTGTGTATTTTAATTTTAAGAATATCGGCATCTAAAATGCACGATCCTAGTACACCGCGTAGGTGGCGAGAAGTTCCTATCATTTACAGATTCCTACCTAGTTGTGTTCAGCTTTATGGGCCGTACGCTACCGTGCTAATTAAAGCCCAGTTTAACAATATTTTTATGTTATATATATATGTGTATATTATGTATATGTGTATTAATATATTTAATTTATTTCTGCATTCTGCTCCATTTGGGGGTCATCCTTTGCTGATGTTTTGTTCTATATGTTCCAGCGGTGGCACAAAAGGCGGTCCTTTGCCTTTCGTACTTGTGATCCAGCGTTGGCACAAAAGGCGGTCCTTGCCTTTCGCACTTGCTGCTCCTTGGTTGTACACGTGTATACGCAGAACACGGATTCCAGTGGTCCCGCGGAGTCCTTGGTGCAGCTCTTCTTAAGTTGGGGTAATGTTTTTGTTGTTCCATGGTGTCTTCATTATTTCGGTTTCGCTCGCTATGATTTCCAAGTGGGTTTCGGAGTTTCCGTTGTTAGAAATTTGGTTATCCCACGTTGTCTCGTTCAGTTGCCGGTGCTGGCTGCGCAGGCATATAACTTTTATTTTTATTTTATTTAAACACTTTGAGCGGCCACTTAAAAGTCATACTGATTTCATAGTTTTTTATCAATCATTTTTATTTTCACTATTTTCTCAATTTTTTTTTTTTTTTTGTTTTATGATACATTTGAGATCACAATCGTTACACGTTTTTTTTTTTTTTTTTTTGTCAATGTTCACTTGCACTTCCGCTATGTTGTTGTTCTTGTTGTTTTATTTCTTTTAAATTATATATTTTTTTTAGACAGCAGACCGCTGTCACGGTCGCCATGTAATAAGTAACATCTTGTTACTTTGAGGTTCGCTTATTCAATGACTTTATTGGAATTGAAATATATTCTAAGCTTATGGTTAACATTTATAAACTTATGCTGTTATCAGTTAACAGCTACAAAAAGAGGGAGAGCGATTGTACTCATACGTTTGGCTAAAGTGCAAGCGCGGCGTTTCCCGTAGGGCAACGGTCTCACGCTTGCGTGGCCTTCTAAAGAGGCTTCATATTACTTACACGCGCAGACCATATGTATGTATGTGCTTTGGTATGCGCATACATATATATGTTTATGCTGAGCGTGTTTAGGTTAATTTATACTTGCAACAAAGTGTTACAAGTTACGTTTTATATA